>VYXC01006010.1:124362-147732 GCA_013397175.1 Platysteira castanea | reverse complement strand
TTCCTCTTGTGCCATTGCTGGGCCCCACGGAGCAGAAGCCTGGGCCCTGCTCTGAGCCCTCCCTGCAGGCAGGGACACACAAGGATGAGGTTTCCTCTCAGTTGTCTCTTCTCGAGGCTGAACAGGCCCAACTCAAGGCGATGAAAGGACTGGAGCCTCTCTTTTATGAGCAGAGGATGAGACGAATTGGTTGCCCTGAGAGGTTGTGGAGTTTCCATTCCGAGAAATTTTAAAAAGCCAGGCTGTGGTCCTGGATGAGTGGCTCTGTGTGGCCCTGCTGGAGCAGAGGGTTGCACAAGAACATGTCCAGAAATCCCTTCTAACTCTTCAGTGAGGAGAGGACAAAGACAAAATTTTATGTGCAGGGCAGGGAAAAGCCAGGCCAATGTCATCCTCAGGTTTTTCTATCAGCAGTGTCCACCTGGCCAATCTGCACAGCCATCCTGGCTGACCAACCAGCCAACAAACAGGGATCAAGGTTAGGGTGTCAAAGAACCAGACCAACACATGAATAAAAAATTTAAACACTTCTATCCTTAAAATATTATCAAGGTGAAGTTTTCTTTTTTTTTTTTTTCCCTTTTTTTCCTTTTTTTCAGTCAAACTAACAGCTCTAATAGTGTATAGAGACTCCTTCAAACTGAACTCCTCACCCGCTCTGAAATCCCGGTGCCTGTCATCTGCTGCAGGATCTGCAGCTCGACGTCACGCACCGAGCCCCCGAATAAACTTCCGCTCCCGTTTCAGGCACCATCTGTGTCCCATTTCTGCAGCGCCTGGCAGAGATCGCTTCCCTTCTATGGAATGTTCCTTCCCCTCGCCGAGCTGCAGACTTCGGAGGTGGGGAAGTCGGCGGGTGGAACGGATCCCAGCTCCGTGCAAACGGAGAGCGCTGCGCTGTGGCGGTGTCCTTGGGTGGCAGGGTGGTTCTGGGGCTTGTCCTTGGTCAGGTGACCCCAAATCAGGCTCCAGGGCAACCCAGAGAAGAGGTAAACGCAACACTTGGTCATCTGGCTGCAAGACCAGAGAGGTTTTGCTGGGATGTTAATGAGGGTGGGAGTGGTGAGGTGAGGAAGAGCCAAGCTGGGATAATCATGGAGGGGTCCAAATGCGCTGGAACACAAAACTGCTCTGGGTCATGGAGTCACAGAATCACAGAATCGCAGAATCATGGAATCACACAATCAGACAATCACACAATCAGACAATCACACAATCAGACAATCACAGAATCACAGAATCAGCTGAGTTGGAACGGACTCCCAGGGATCATCGAGTCCAGCTCCTGGCCCTGCACAGGACACCCCAACAATCCCACCCTGTGCCTGAGAGCTTTGTCCAAGCTCTTCTTGAGCTCTGCCAGGCCTGGGGCAGTGACCACTGTCCTGGGGAGCTGTTCCAGTGTCCAACCACCCTCTGGGGGAAGAACCTTTTCCTGATATCCAACCTAAACCTCCCCTGGCACAGCTTCAGGCCATTCCCTCGGGTTCCATCGCAGGTCACCACACAGCAGAGATCAGTGTCCACCCCTCCTTTTCCCCTCAGGTGGAAGTTTTAGACTGTGATGGGCTCTCCCCTCAGTCTCCTCTTCTCCAGCTGAACAAACCAAGTGCCCTCAGCTGCTCCTCACACGGCTTCCCCAGGATGGAGTTCACAGTCCTGTCTTCCTTTCATGCAAACAAATTGAACTTTATTGCATAATTCAGGCAGCTTCAACCCAAACAGATCGTGAAGAGCCTTGCCTTAGGCTCTCCACCAAACCAGCTGAATTTCTGCCAACCCCCATGCCTCAGTTTCCCTCGCTGCAGCACTGACACTTCCCTTTCCTTCCCAGAGAGTGGGAAGAGTCAGCTTGCAGGTGAAAGTACTCTGTGTTCCCAGCTTGTTTCTGTGTGTTATCCCAGCACGTGTCCCCAGGGATGATGCTGGATTACTCACACACCTCTCGAGTCTCCTGTTTCTCTAATTCCTTTTATTTGCGAGAATTAGGAACAGTCATGCTATCCAGGAAAACACAGCCCTCACAGTGCCAGCACCGGCGTCACGGAGCTGTGCTCAGCAGGCTGTTCCTAAGGAAGTCCTGGGACTTTCGGGTGGATTCACCTCAAAGTGGGGCGGAAATGGGGAGGAGGGAGTGATTAGAAAGGAGAGGACGGATCGTCTCGGAACACTGCGAGATGAGGTAAATAATGAGGAAACCGTGTGGGAAGGCAGGTGATTGATGTGAGATCCGGAATCCTGGGTCACTGTTGATACAGAACATTTCAAATGGCCAGGAAAGGCTTTGGGATTCATCTGGAGAGGGAGAGGTTATTGGAGGTGAGAAAAACTTGGATTATTTTGCCTATCATGACAAAGGTTAGTGAGGCTGAGTGTTGGTGGGGTGGATCTGGAGGTTATAAACACCAAGGACTGGGAATTCTTGGTCAAGCCAGAGGTCAGCATTGTAAGGAAGGGGTTTAAACTGGTTAAGGAAGTGAAAATTCTGAGGTTCATACCAGTCAATATAGAGCAGCTCTCAGCGAGCACTTTCCTGTCCTCCAGAAAGGGCAAGAGATGCCAGAAAAGACTTGTAGTGGGTTTTCTAGGAAAAGGGTTTTGCCATGTGTTGGCCGGGAAACACCTTCCCATCCCTAAATTTCATTTTGCTGCACAACTCTCTCTGTTGCCACAGTGGCTGATCCCTCTGAGGATGCTCAGGCCTCGTTTGACACAGCAAAGTGGATAGAAAAGATGTAATGAATCAAAACCTTCTCTTCCCCATTCTCCTTCCATTATTTGTTTTTAAATGTGGATTTTTCCTTTTTTTTCCTTCTTTTTTTTGCTGAAAATCTGAGGCCTTGTATAAGCCACAAAACTCAGGGAAACACCTGAGTTTTAACCTACTTTTGAAATTGTATTAGCCTTTGATTTTGAGGTTGTAGCCCAGAATTCTGATATAGGGAGCTATGGAACAATCTTTATTTTGATTATCCCAGCTGCCAAAACTAGAGGTGCTCAGACATCTGTTGCCTTGGTGCTACCATGTTAAATAACCCTGGTTACTAAATCGATAATCCAGTCCATGAAGACTTTGTCTAAAGCTGTTAAAACTTTCTTGGTCATTTTGATAACTTTTGGTCCATGGGCTCTGCCTCTGGTTGTGGACGCTTGCTCATTTTGGCAAGAGGTGTGGCCATCACACAGAAGCAGGGAAAAGATTGGAAAGTTTCATTTTTAGGAAGTTTCAATCATTATTAAATTATTTTATCAGGTATACTGTGACCAGCAGGACCAGGGCAGTGATCAGCCCCTGTACTCAGCACCTCAAATCCGAGTTCAGTTCTGGGTCCCTCATGACCAGAAGGACATTGAGGGGCTGGAGCGTGTCCAGGAAAGGGAACAGAGCTGGGAAAGGGTCTGGAGCACCAGGAGAGGCTGAGGGAGCTGGGAAAGGGGCTCAGCCTGGAGAAAAGGAGGCTCAGGGGGGACCTTGTGGCTCTCCTCAAGCCCCTGACAGGAGAGTGGAGCCAGGTGAGGATTGATCTCTTCTCCCAGGTAATGAGGACCAGGATAAGAGACAACGGCCCCAAGTTGCACCAGGGGAAGAATTAGGTTGGATATTAGGAAAAATCTCTCTGAAAGGTTTGTCAAGTGCTGGCACAGGCAGCCCAGGGCAGTGGCAATGGCTNGTGCTGGCACAGGCAGCCCAGGATGGCCCTGTCCTTGAAGGAATTTAAAATCTGTGTGGATGTGGCACTTGGGAACATGGTTTAGTGGTGGCCTTGGCAGTGCTGCGTTGATGGCTGGGCTCAGTGATCCTGGAGGTCTTTCCCAACCTAAATAATTCCATGACTCAAAGCACCCAGTTTCATAAAAAAGCCATGGCAGGAAGGGGAAAAAATCAGGAATCTCATTTTTCAGCCTATCCCAAATGTTCTTCTCCTATCCCATGCAGCAAGAAAATTCCTGGGAAAGATGGACACGGGAGGGATCTTGTGTGCCCCTGGGAGTGGCAGCAGAACCCCTCCAGCAGGGAGTGGGACAAACAGGGAGTGGGAATAAGCAGTAACACATCCCGGAGCCCGGCCGTGCCCTGCCTGTGCCCGCTGTCCCCTCACCAGAGCACACCCACCTGGCAGAGGGAGCCAGCCTGGGCCGGCAGGGAAAAGCTCACCTGGAAGGGAGCACAAGCTTGTGTCTGGGAAAACACAATAAAGACGCTCTCACACCTGCCAGGTTCAGCAGAAAGGAGAGGAAAGGCCTTTTTATTGCCATATCTCACATTCTTATACAATTCCCAACTCCACAAGGGACTGGAGGACATGTCACTTCCTTCTCAGTCCCACTGGAGAAAAAAGATGCTCATCAAAGCTCTCTTATCACAAAAGGAATGAAAAACAGAAAATACCATTAAGTAAACATTGGCTATTATTTACATGAAACTGCGTGAGAAAGGATTTCTGACTCCAAGGTTAAAACAGAAGGCTTTAGCAAAGACCAGGGCAACACAAGCTGTCCCTGGAGGAGGTGGGATGAGGAGGATCCTGTGAAATGCCGCGGCTGCTCTCTGAGAGGGACTTTGGGGATTGGACCCGGTCTGGGGTCATCAAAGGTGGGCAGGTGAGGGGGGAAAGGGTTCAAAGAGGTGTCTTGACATCTTTATCCGTGTGATCCAGAAATTTTGGCTCATTTGGAGTAATGAATCCCTTGCACATTCCTCGGGAAATCTCTCCATCACTTTTTCAAACACTGTTTAACTGGCTGCAGTGTGTGAGACTGACTTTTAACAATTTATCTTGGCAGCTGCCAGCCCTGGAATGGGACAAATTCCTCAGCACTGCTGGAGGTTTGATACAGATGGATCTGTGTTGCAGATGGCTGTAGGCACATTTGTGGGTCCTTGTGGGGCTTTGGCTCCTTCTCCTGACATCTTCTGCCTAATTTCTTTATTTTTTTAATAGTTTATATTCCATCTCCTCCAAGAGAAGGTGTTTGACCCACCTGGGAAGTCATAACTCACTGTCCACACCTGAGCTGAGGCTCTCTCTGGCCCCTGATTCACATGGTCACAGAATCAGAGTTTGGGTTAGAAAGGACCTTAAAGGTCACCCAGTTCCTACACTCCATGAACAGGGACAACTTCCACTTGACCAGGTCCCTCAGAACCCCATCCAGTCATTGTATTCCTCATCAGCACATGCACAAGCTGATAAATTGTGTTTCTGGACATATTTGCTCTTGCTGTCAGGTCCTGCTCCTCTGTAAAAACATCTTTAGGAAGGTCCTTGCATCGAGCTCCAGGCTCCTGTGTCACTGTGTTTCCAATGCAGGAACCCTTACAGGGCTGGCAGGAAAAAGATTCTCTATGTTATTTCTATTTTTGATATTATTTCTATTTTCTATATTAATTCTATTTTCGATATTATTTCTGTTTTTGATATTACCCCTTCTCAGCCAACCACCACTGAGAAGACCTGGGGCAAAAATCCCTGTACAGGTCATTCACTGAAGGGTTGCACTTGATGATCCTCTTGGGTTCCTCCCAGCTCAAAACATTCTGTGATTTTGTGAAATATCTGGAGCTGCCCCAGGCTTGGACTGAGGAAAAACTCCTTCATTTTGATGGATGACCACAGGTCATCCATGAACTTGGGCTGAGATTCTGTGCAGGTCCCTCACCTTTACTCCAAAAGTATCAGCTGAGAGGTTCAGTTCCATTTATTAAGGAAAGCTGATCCCCCTTCCAAACCCTGAGCTAACAGGTTTTTCCCTAGGGAGGAGCTAAAATTGCAAAGGAAATGAGTTTTACATCTACTGTCTATATTGAGAGGCTGGAGGAAATAAAAAAAACAAGAAAAAGCAGCTCTTAACTTAGAAACTTCAGCTCCAAGTTTAAAGTTAGAGGTGATGATCTGAGACCTTCAGAGCTAAAAATCCTTGGGCTGAGAGAAAAAAAAGTACCCTCAGTGGATTTTCAAGCCTTCTGCTCCTGGTTTTCTGTACATCTGCTCTTGGTTTTTATTTAAAGGGTTGGCTCTGAGAGTAGGGAGCTTGCAGGGCAAATCTGGAGCTGAGGGAAAGTCTGAACTCCACTTTTGGGAGATTTCAGGTGCAAACCCAGCTTCTCTCCAGCAGCCCAGCACATCCGTGGATACCCATGAGGATCTTTAACGGGGTCACTTCAAAACCAGCAGCTGATTAAGCCCAATCTGAGGGAAAAAAAAGCTGCTGCCGCTTTCTATGTGAAAGTTGTGGTTTTCCAAAGCCCATTTCACTTCTCCTCCTCCTCCATAAAATTCTCCCTCTCTCTCTCCTTCTGTGGAGGTGCCAAAGCCTCCTCCATCAATTTGTGAGAACTTCTGCTTGAAAACTGGAGCAGAGGATCACCCACGGAACCAGGCTGGCATGAAAATACCGGAGGCAGAGGCACCGATGCGAAACCACTCGAGGAGTTTCCCCGTGTCAGGGTGAAAGAAATGGGAACGTGGCATCAGCTCCACCAAAATCCCTGGGGGGTGGGACACCTGCCCAGCATCTTCTGACCACGGGCAGGGATATTGCCCACTGTGAAGACTTTTTTAAAATTTCTTCCTACTGTCTTTTAATTCATAATTTTATCCTTTTGCTGCTTGTCTGGGACTTGAAGTGTTGCCAACTCTGCTATTTTTTTCTTCCCCACAGGAAAAAAACACCAACTCGGCAGGTCAAGCTTTCTCCTAAACACTTCCAATTGCTTGGAATGAGGGATTAAAAGACAAAATTGAGTTTCCAAAGTGAAAGAGGAGTTTCCAACTCATGTGGCACAAGTCAAGGAGCCTAAAGAGCTGATCTAAGTGTAGTTTAAAGCCTTACATGCTGTAGAGTAATTAAAATCACTTCTCTACTGGATCCTCATATTTTTTTTACATTAAATACTTTCCCGAATTTGCAGTGTTGTGCCAAGGATGTTTTCTGTGCTGTAGATACTTGTTAGGAACCCAGCTGAAATCCACCCACCTTTCTGCGGGGAATTTCAAACCCTCCCCAAGCTGTCACCTCCTGGATGCTCCCAGAAGCTGCCAGAAGAGTTTTTATTCCTGCCCCAGCCCCAATCCCACCCTGGGCAGGGGAATAAAAATCTCCATATCTAATAAGCGACAGCAGGAAGCTTCACAATCCTATTTCTGTCTGCTTTTCTGAGCACAATTTGCATATTTAAATAGCCTACTTCCCCTTGGAATGAGCAGTGCTTCATGTTCTCTCCTTTTCCTCCACTTGCACCCTGCAGTCACAAGGAAAATTAGGTTTTGCTATTCAAACCTAGGAGAAAGGAGAACCCGTAGCCCCAGGAGTTAACAGCCCCGTTAATGACCTCAATTGTATTTAATTAATCAGCCACACATAGTAAAGGCAAGACCCTTTAAATTTCGACTGTCTGTTTATTTTAGTGCCCGTGAGGAACTGAGCTGCGTCTAAAAAGTACTTTTTTATTCTCCAGTTTTAGTGCTTGGTGTTCAGAGCAAGTCCTGGACAGTTGGTGTATTTGTTTGTTGTTTGTTTGTTTGTTTGTTGTTTTGTTTTGGTTTTGGTTTTTTGTTTTGTTTTGGGGTGTTTTTGTGTTTGTTTTTTTTGTTTGCCTGTTAGGTTTTTTTAAATTTCGGTTTTGGATTTTTTTTTTTTTTTTGCATGGTAGATGTCCACACCCCATTTTAAGACACAGCTTAGACAGTGAGAGGAATCCTAACTCAATTTTTTCCAGGGTTTTGTTGGATGACCTGAGTGAAAGAACCATTCTGATGCCCACGTAGAATAAATCATGGAATCCTAGAATGGTTTGGGTTGGAAGGGACCTCAAAGATCATCCAGTTCCACCTCCCTGCCAGGGGCAGGGGCACTTTCCACCATCCCAGGTTGCTCCAAGCCCCATCCAACCTGGCCTTGGACACTTCCAGGGATCCAGGGGCAGCCACAGCTTCTCTGGGCAACCTGTGCCAGGGCCTCCCCACCCTCCCAGGGAAGAATTCCTCCCCAATATCCCATCTACCCCTGCCCTCTGTCAATTTAAAGCCATTCCCTGTGTCCTGTCCCTCCAGCCCTTGTCCCCAGTCCCTCTCCAGCTCTCCTGGAGCCCCTTGAGGCCCTGGAAGGGGCTCTGAGGTCTCCCTGGATCCTTCCCTTCCCCAGGCTGGACATTCCCAGCTCTCCCAGCCTGGCTCCAGAGCAGAGGGGCTCCAGGTCATATTTGCTCTGTATAAGTCACCTGCAACACCATCTTCACCAGCTGAACGAGGACCCTGAGCTTTTCCAGCGATCCAGACAACTCCCACTGCTGAAGGCAGGCAGGGATGGATCTACAGCCCTAAGCTCAGCTTTTAGAAAAGCTGAGCTCTTAGGAGCAGCTGGACTCCCCTCTGGATGGTGCAGGGTTATCTCCTAGGCCATGGAATTCTTCCTGAGGCTCCATGGGGTAAAACTTCTCCTTGGCTGTAAAAACCTTGCTTATCCCAGGATCCCTCTGGAGTCATTCAGGGTATTTGGTGCCTCAGACCTCGACTCAGCCCTCAGCCACCAAAATACTGGGCCCCAACCTGAGCTGCTCGGAGGGGATGAGAGAGGACAAAGCTGAACTTAGCCTGCTGTCAGAGAGCCTGGATGGCAGCTCCTGCCTCCCGCTGCTGGATCCATCTCCTGATGTGAGCAGGGCTGGGCTCCATCCCCCAAAAATGAGAGTTCCCTTCCCTGCCCCACACGAGCCGCGTGTTCCTGGCACGGCTCCGAGAGCTCCACGCTGCAGCACAAACCAAACCTTAATGTCTTTGTGCCCGGAGTAGTAATCGCAGGATTATTGCTCCCAAGGCGTGCGAATAATAATCCTCTCTTTTCCCTCATCTTGTAGCTGCCATGTAATTTAGAAAATTAATCCTCGAGGCTGGCAGTGTCTTTTCTTGTTTGCGTGTGCTGCCTCTGCCACGGCGAGATGCCTCTGGCAGATCCCAGAGTGCCTTCCCAAGGATTCTGGAGAACTTTGCCCAGTTTTCTGAGGGCTGAAACTGAAACATGGGTAAAGGAATTGACATTTCCTCGTGCCAGCCATTGGCAGAGCAAGGGACAAAGCAGGCGTGCAATTATCCCACATATTAAAGCAGCTCTGAGCAATCTGGTCTAGTGGAAGGTCTAGGGGGGCTGAAATTATGTGATATTTATGGTCCTGTCCAACCCAAACCATCCTATGATTCTATGAAAAAGAAAGCAAAAGCAAAATCACTCTGTTGGAATGCAAACTCTCACAAAAACAATAGGCAGAATCAAAATTTTCTGGTTTTTATTTGGTGCTTTTTTAATTTTTTTTTAATTTTTTTTTTTCTAGTGTAAAAGATTTTAAGCTCCTGCTGAGGATTTGCCATATATTTATCAATATCTTTCCATTCAGGCTTCTCATCTCATCAGCAGGGAGATGCAGCTCTGGAGGTCAGGGCAGGTGCGTGAGGATCCATCCCTGCCTGTGGATCGATCCATGCCCGTGCTCTTGGTGGGAGAGGTGGAGAGGGAAGTTCACGAGGATGGGGAAGAAGCTCAGCAGCAGCAAACCAGCACTGAAAGCATGAAGAGAAAGAAGCAGAAATCACCGGAATGAAAGGCAGAGGATCAGAGCCGAAGGGCACCGGCAGAGCTGTTTGTGGGGGAGAGCTGGGGCTCGGGGAGAGATGGTTTTTGGGAGCTGCCGTGAGCTGATTGATGGGTGTGGGGGCCCTGGAGGGGCCCGAGCGGGGGTGAGAGGAGGCAGCGGAGGGTGANTTTTTTAATTTTTTTTTTCTAGTGTAAAGGATTTTAAGCTCCTGCTGAGGATTTGCCATATATTTATCAATATCTTTCCATTCAGGCTTCTCATCTCATCAGCAGGGAGATGCAGCTCTGGAGGTCAGGGCAGGTGCGTGAGGATCCATCCCTGCCTGTGGATCGATCCATGCCCGTGCTCTTGGTGGGAGAGGTGGAGAGGGAAGTTCACGAGGATGGGGAAGAAGCTCAGCAGCAGCAAACCAGCACTGAAAGCATGAAGAGAAAGAAGCAGAAATCACCGGAATGAAAGGCAGAGGATCAGAGCCGAAGGGCACCGGCAGAGCTGTTCGTGGGGGAGAGCTGGGGGACGGAGCTGGGGCTCGGGGAGAGATGGTTTTTGGGAGCTGCCGTGAGCTGATTGATGGGTGTGGGGGCCCTGGAGGGGCCCGAGCGGGGGTGAGAGGAGGCAGCGGAGGGTGAGGGGGCTGCAGAAGGGGCTGGCAGGGCGGCCGCCCCCGCGCTCCTGCCGCCCACCGCGGTTATTCATCCCGCCGCTTCCCCCGCAGCCTCCCCGGGAGCACGGGCAGGCTTTAACCCTTCTCTGAGCCAAACCCAGCGAAACTTGGCAACTTGTGGCGCTGAGGTCTGAGTCAAAGCTGTTGCAGCCAGGAGGGGAACGAGTTGTCGGGAGAAGGAGGAGGCAAAAAAACTTCTCTCGTCTCCTCTATCAGCTGCTTTGTGGTCTGTGGGATTTCTGTGTGTCCTGCAGAGGGAACATGAATCCTGAGCGCTGGCACCAGCGAGGGGCTTTCCTTTGGCTTCCCACAGCTGTGGGTCACGCTTGAAGACAATTTCGTTGGGGTTAGCTCCACGTGCTGGAGGTGTGCTGGAGGCGGACAAGCCCAGATGTCACTGTCACCTCCATGGGCACAGCGGTGCCGGCTCGGGCTGGGCGTGCCCCGGGGCTGGCGGTGAGCAGGGACCCAGTGGGGAGTGGGAACAGGTCCCCTGCACGGGGTGTCACAGTGCCCAGAGGAGATGGAACTGGTCTGTCCTGTCTGTTGGGACTAAACCCACCCGGCAGGGCTAAAGCCTCATCCCCTCCCTGCCCCAGCAGAAACCACAGAATGTCAGATTTGTGGAATGGTTTGGGTTGGAAGGGACCTTAAAATCCTGTAGTTTCAACCTCCTGCCATGGGCAGGGACACCTTCCACTAGACCAAGTTGTTCAAAGCCTCATCCAGCTTGGCCAAACATTTCCAAGGATGGGGCAGCCACAGATTCTCTGTGAAATATGTGCCAGTGTCACACCACCACTGCCACAGGGAAGAATTTCTGCCCCATATCGCATCTAACCCTGCCCTCTGGCACTGGGAAGCTGTTCCCTGTGTCCTGGCACTCCATCCCTCGTCCCAAGTCCCTCTTCAGCTCTCTTGGAGCCTCTTCAGGCACTGGAAAGGTCTCTAAGGTCTCCCCAAACCTCCTCTTCCCCAGTCTGGAGAATCACAACTCTCAGCCTTTCTTCAAAAATAGATCTCTTATGTCCAAACCACTTCTGGGAATAGTTCCTGGCTCCTGCTGTGCAGGGAACTGTGTCTGGGCGTTGTCTGGGAGAACACAGATTGTCACATTTAAGCCACTCAGGTCACCATCAGGTCGGTGTCTCTGGTGTGGGATTTGCCTCTGTCCTTGGGGCTCAGGGCTGCATTTCTCCAGGGGGTTAACGAGGTCGGAGCCCTTCAGCACAGCCACGGTGTCTGAACTGCTCTCAAATCAGAGGGCAATATCTGGGATGTTCATAACACCTGAGCTCTGTTTTCATAACAAAACGAGGCCCAAGATACAGACAAAATTTGATGTAATTTAATCCCACACATGGACCACGCAGGGAGTTCTGACCTACTTTGATCCAATTTGGGGACCAGAGGGCTCCTGCCTAAATTAGATCCAGGCAAAGACAGCTGGAGTAAAGGCTAATTTCCAGCTGGTGCACCCCTGAGCCAGATGATGCTGCCTGAGGGCATCAGGTCTGCAAAGTCCACCCTGGGTGAGCAGCTGCTGCATTTGTGGTGTTGTGTTTGTGGTGCTGTATTTGTGGTGTCGTGTTTGTGGTGTCATGGTTGTGGTGTCACATTTGTGGTGCTGTATTTGGGTGGTGGCTCTTGGCAGAGGCATTTCCCCAGCAGGACCCCTGGTATCTCTTCAAGGCTCAAGCAGGTGTTGATTTTGGTTTATACACAAGTTATTTTAATCCCATCCTGGTCGGGGAAGTCATTTCCTGGAATGCTGCAGGATCAGATGTCCACAGCTTTTACAGCAGCCCCAGAAGGATAAGGAGAAAGAAGAGTCCCTTTCCTGCCGTGAAGAAGAGACTGGATGAGCATTGGGGTCGATCTTGAGAAGGTCAGAGTTTGCTGTTTCTCACTTCTCTTTCTGGACAACTGGCATTTCACGTCCTGTCTTTGGTGTTTGCCTGGTGGGCTCCATGGAACAGGAATTAGGAAGGGACAGAGGAGCAAACACAAAGCAGAGTGACTCAGTTTAGTGGGGTGTCTGCATGTTGAGCACCATCACTGATAAAGGTCAGGGTAAAAATAGGAAATGGTCAGGAAAGAGTAGAAAACTTCACTGGAAAATCATGGAATACCCCGAGCTGGAGGGGATCCACAAGGATAAAATCATAGAACCACTAAGATAGCAAAAGATTTCCAAGACAGAGTCCAAGCTTTGGCCCACCACATCCTTGCCAACCAAGCCAGAGCACTGGGTGCCATGTCCAGTCATTTCCTGGACACTCCAGGGATGCATCATTGATTCTAACTCCTAAAACTCCTGCTGAAGCCCGGGATTGAACCAGGGACCTTTAGATCTTCAGTCTAACGCTCCCCCAGCTGAGCTACTTCAGCCCTGATCCCAGTGTTTTTTCCCCTATAAACAACAGGTAAACACACAGGAACCCTTCAGCCTGGAAAATACAAATTTCAGGGAGAGGGTTTGCTTCAAGGTCAGCTGTGATTGATGCTAAAAATCACTCTCTTGGATAAGGTGTTTTTTCTCTTTCCCCAAAAAAGAGTTTTGATTTTCTGCTTGGCATTACACCCATGGGTCAACCTTTCTACCTCTTCTCAGGGCAGTCCATGGCATGGGACTGGCAACAGGCAGTGGAAGGAACAAAAAGCCCTTTATATCAGTATTTTTGCTGAAAAAGGTAAATTGTAAAACCCTCTCCCTCTTTCACAGCCTCAGACGGATGGAGGTCCAAAGGGACCTCACGGAGGTCCCTGCTCAAGCAGCACCCACAGCCACTTGTCCAGGACTTCCAGGTCACTTGGGAATATGTCTAAGGAGGGGAACTCCACACTCTCTCAAGGCCACCACTCCCAGCTCCTCATCCTTTCCCCACAGCAGAGATGCTCCTGTCCCCTCCAGTCCCCTCCAGTGCTGCTGGCCCTTGGCTGGATCTCTCCTGGATGTCCAGGCCTCTCCTGTACTGGAGAGCCCAGGCCTGGGCACAGAAAAGTGCAGGAAAACTGTGCTGAAGCCCGGGATTGAACCAGGGACCTTTAGATCTTCAGTCTAACGCTCTCCCAGCTGAGCTACTTCAGCTCTGCTGGGGCTCTGATTTTCCCCAAATCTGTTGGAACACGAGGAGTTTTCAAACTTTTACCATTCAAACTGGCTCAGTGGACACTTGACTCTTTTTGGTATTTAAACACCTGGCCCAAACATCAACTATCAGACACCAAAAAGGTCAACAATTATCAAAGGTCTTCAAATGAGAATGGCCGTGGCGGATAAATACCCGAGACTGGAATTATTCTGACAGCCACATTCGCAGTGGTAACACCTGGCCAAGCTGATCTTCATGGAAACATGGAATGGGTTGGGATGGAAAGGACTTTAAAGGACCAGCTCCACTCCCTGGACACCTTCTGCTAGACCAGGTTGATCCAAGCCCCATCCAACCTGGCCTGGAACATTTCCAGGGATGGGGCAGCCACAGCTTCTCTGGGAAACCTGTGCCAGGGCCTCACCACCCTCCCACGGAAGAGTTTCTTCCCAATATTCAGTGTATCCCTGCCTTTTGCCAATTTAAAGCCATTCCCCCTTTTCCTGTCACTCCATCCTCTCTCCAGCTCTTCTGGAGCCCCTTGAGGCACTGGAAGAGGCTCTGAGCTCTCCCTGGAGCCTTCCCTTCTCCAGGCTGGACATTCCCAGCTCTCCCAGCCTGGCTCCAGAGCAGAGGGGCTCCAGCCCTTGGAGCATCTCCATGGCCTCCTCTGGATTCACTCCAGCAGCTCCACGTCCTTTTGAAGTTGGAGACTCCAGAGTTTTCTCAGAGGTTGAACGAAGCTGTCACTCCACAGAGCTGACATCATCCCTGTCCTGATGGCTCTCAGTGACAGGGTGACAAGGTGACAGGGGTGACAAGGATCCATCTGCAGGTTCTCCCCAGGAAAGGGAAGATGTGGAAGCCTGGCTCACTTGGGACTTAGCTCTGCCCTGCCAGCTGTCCCATTTTTGCTTCACCAGCTTTCTCCTTGTCAAGGAAAGTGGCATCCCACCAGCTTTCCTCAGACAGGAAGAAATGATCCCAACATGGAAACTGTGGTATTTGACAGCCCACTCTGCCTTGCTGGAAATACTCGAGCTTCAGCTGGGTACAAAATTCCTGTGGAAAGCTGAGCTGCTCTGCTGCTTTGCAAATGCTCAGCAGTGCTGGTGAAAAGGATGAAGTGAAGGACCTGATAAGGAACAAGCCTTGAAGGAAGTGCCACACTGCAGTTAAATTAGAAATCTGAGGAGCTGACTCGCTGGGAACTTGGCTTTTCCAGCTGGTGAAACATCAGAACTGAAAGTCTGTGGGCAAAGTCATCAGAAGTCAGACGTGTGGTGCCAGTTTGACGTGTCACATGGAAGAAGCTGGAAGATCAGACTTTTTCTTATTGAAGAGGAAGAAATTAAACCTGTTTTTCCAGCTCAGTTCAGACCTCAGGGCTGGAGCTCCACAAGGAGAGAATGAAGTGGAAAGAGGACTGAAGCTGGGATATCTCCTGTTGTCCTCTGTCCTCATTCCCCCTGAAAAAAACTCCTGTTTCATTCACATCTCGATTACTCTTTGGGGTGTTTTTTGGTGCCTCCATCCCATGAAGGATGTGAAAAAAATGCCAAACTAACCAGTGGAAGGGATTAATAAAATCTCTTCTGCACAGGGAATCGCTGTGTAAACCTTTTTTGTCCAGTCAAGGAAAAGAAAGAGTAAAGGGAAGGATATTATAGGATCTAGAGAATGAAAGGGTATTTTAGGATCTAGAGAGGAATCATTAGAGGTTGATGGCTTATTGATTCTTCTGATGAAGGAACTGAAGGTTATCATTGGAAAAGAGCAAGTGCCGAGCTTGGAACAAAGAAAAAGAAGGAGTTTCCTCACACAGTGTCTGGTTATCTGTGCAACTCACTGTTGTAGGATTTTATAGATCCCCAGACGGTAAAAATGTTTAAAAGGTGACTGGGAAGATTTATGGAGGAAAAAACTCCATGAAGAGCATGCAAATATGGAGCTTCCAGCTTTGGTTCGTGCAGGGCCTGGGCCACGAATCTCTGGAGATGAGGAGAGTGTCTGGTGATACAACATCCCGCTGTTTTTTCTTTTTTAGGCCCTAACTAATGGAAAATGTTGCAGACTGGGTTTTGAGCTGGATGTTTCTCTGTACATCTCCCCTGGAGCCTCCCTGTGCTCATGCTCTGGCTTCTGGAGACATGGGGATGGTGCCAGCCTGCGAAACCCTGCTGGCACGCTGGGCAGAGATGTGCTGGAGGTGGCATTTCGTGCCACCAGCCAAGTGTTTCATCAGCACTCCCACACGGGTGTCTCAGGCTCTGGCCCTGACAGATGACAGGCGATCCCTCCATCCCCGCTTCCCCTCCTCCCATCCTTTCCAGTTTTCCTACCACTCCAGGCTGATCTGCCTGTGCTTTCTCAGATATCCATCTGCCATCAGCCAGAAGCAGATTTAAAAGGTTGTGGAATTACATCCCTGCAGCCCAGAAAGCCGGTTGTGTCCTGGGCTGCATCCAAAGAACTGCAGGCAGCAGGTGAGGGAAGGAATTTTGTCCCTCTGCTCCAGCCTGGAGAGATCCCACCTGGAATGTTGCATCCAGCCCTGGGGTCCCAGCACAGGAAGGACGTGGAGCTGCTGGAGCCAGTCCAGAGGAGGCACCAGGATGCTCAGAGGGGTGGAGCAGCTCTGCTGGGAGGGAAAAATGAGAGAATTGGGATTGTTCAGCCTGGAAAAGAGGAGGCTCCAGAGTGACCTAATTGTGGCCTTCCAGTGCCTGACAGGAGCCAACAAAAAAATTGGAGAGAGACAATTTACCAGGGCCTGGAGTGACAGAAAAGAAGGAGTGGCTCTAAGATGAAGAAGAGTAGATTTATATTAGAGATTAGGAAGCTATTCTTCCTGTGAGGGTGGTGAGGCCCTGGCACAGGTTTCCCAGAGAAGCTGTGGCTGCCCCATCCCTGGAAGTGTCCCAGGCCAGGTTGGATGGGGCTTGGAGCACCCTGGGATAGTGGGAGGTGTCCCTGCCCAGGCAGGAGAGTTGGAACTGGATGATCCTTAAGATCCTTTCCAACCCATTTCCAAGCCATTCTGTGATTCCATGATCAGTAACCACCAAATTATCCCAACCTTCCTGTCCCTGAGCCGTGCTGGCCTTTTTGTGCCCGCATGGATTCACCACCTCTTGTGGAATTCACTCTTTTTTAATTGGGGTCAGGGCATCACCCAGAAGGAGGCACAGAGAGGTGACCTTTTCCATGCAACTCAGCACATCAAATTTGTCACAGATATTCGTTTTTCTTGGAGACATCCTGGCACCAAACTCTGCCCCTGATGGGGTTTTGTCCCATTTCCCTGCACCAGGGGAGTGACATCCAGCTGCAGGGCTGGGATGTGATTGCTTTCCACACCCTGACTTGGCTCTGATGTGTCACACAAAACACATGTTCTTCCTTTAGGCTTCTTGAAATGTTTCTGTCTCATTACACCAAGAGGGCTCCTGGTTTAGTTGAAAAGCATTTTTAGTGATTATCTCTATTTTGCTGTCACTATTTTCTCTTTCTGCTCTTTCCTCAGACTTTTATGAGAATGATCTCGTTAAGAATGTGAAGCTCCTGTTTCTGAGAAAGGTTCCTTGAGGTTTGTAAAGGTCTCTCAGCAGGAAGTTTGCTCGGCTCCGTTTTCCCCTCCGGTTGAACAGACCCCCAAGTGAGCCCATTAGGAAAAAAATGGAATGCTTGAAAATAAAACTGTACAAAATATGCAGCAGCAGCACCACCTCTGAAATGTAAGGCTCCAATAGGCAACAAACCATGTTTACAAAACTCCTCTTTGATGCCAGTTTAATGTGTTGGGGAAAGAGAGAGATAATGGCACAGAGGGCACTGGGGGTGCTCGCCGCCACAGTGGCTGTGAGGGGGTGGAATATGAGGCCTGGAAAACTTCATTGTTATTCCAGAGACACAAATGCAGCTTTGAAACACAGAGTTAATGAAGCCCAGCTGCCAAACTCTGCCTGTCACACAGCCCCTCCCTCTCCCTCCTGAAGTCTGGTGTCTGAAAGATGCTGAGTTTGTCTGTCCATCATTTGGGGGGGAGAGGGGGGTTGCAATAGGGGTTCTTTACGTGTTTTTTTTTAAATTTAGGAATTCAGGGTATGAATAACAGCTCTGCTGTCCCGAGGTGCACTATCCCTGTGCTGGAAACACAGAGATTGGGTGGAGGAATGCAGAGATAATCTGGGCCTGGGTGAATATTTGCAATCTGCCCCGTGGTGAAGTACCCACAAACCCACTGGTAGAGAGGCCCAGTGGGAACAAACCCCAGACGTGGAATTTAAGTTCTCCCCAAGTTTCAATCGCTCTTTTCTGAGAAAACCCATGTTTTAGTGTTTTGTAGTGTCTCTGTTATCAAAGAGAGAGACCTGAGAGGTCTTAGAACCCTGGAATGGTTTGGGTTGGAAGGGCCTTAAAAATCATCTCATTCCCATCTCCCTGCCATGGATTCTCTGCTATCCCAGGTTGTTCCAAGCCCAGTCCAGCCTGGCCTTGAACACTTCCAGGGATGGGGCAGCCACAGCTTCTCTGGGCAACATCTTGGATGCATTTCACTCAGAGTGGCAGAGCAATTTCGGAAAAGCAGAGGTCTGCGTTCGCCGAATCGTCGTTTCCCATCAGACAAAGGAATTCATTTTAGGCAGAACTTTCTGAGCTTGATGAGGGCACCTCAGCTCTGTGTGGAGAAGAGAGGGCGATGCCCATGTCCGTGGTTGTGTCCTGCATGGGCACAGCTGACCAGGCAGCAGGAGAAACCTCACCTGAGGTTTTTCTTGGAGAAAAGCACTGGGAGACACCAGCCTTGTCCTAAATTTGTTTTGTGCCACTTCCTGGGCATTGCAGTGCTGCAGTTCAGCTCAAGTCCTGCTGCTTTTCCCAGCCTTAATAACGTTGGCAGATCCTGCTCTGCCCCCACAGGCTCGCAGTGCCTCTGCCTTCCCCAGATCTTCCTTCCAATTTGGATCACCCACTGCTTTTTCAACCCAGCAAAACCTCATTTTCAGCAGGATAAACCAAACACACTTGGGAATCACTTGTTTAATAACCGTCAATAGCCCAGAAAAATGAAATAGGTGCTAAAAAGACAGAAGAGCAGCACCGAGAAAATATTTGTAAAACTAAAAGGTGTTTTAAATTGTGTAGGGGTGTGTAAATATATTTATAAGATATTAATACACAAACCAGGTGGCCCAGAACCTCATTAGCAAACCAGTTGTTCTTGCCAAGTATTCTTTGGTGAGGTTCCCTGAGAGATTTCCCAGAAACTCCTAAAATTAATAGTAAACAACAATTCTTGGAGGCTGGGAAATATTTTCTGCCTCTGCTTAAAATCCCAGCCTCCTTCTAGAGTTTTTCTCATTGTTTTGCAAAACATCCAGAAGGTACAGGGGGAAAAAAAAAAACAATGGAAGAAAAGAAGGGGGGAAAGATGAATATAAACACAATCTACAAATAATGGGCTTCACATTGAAAAGCACAGAATGATTGCTTGGACAGTGATGGTGTCTTGATGCATAAATGGGTTTGTTACCTAACTCTGGTGATTCATGCTTCAGGCACAGGGACGAGGCAGCTGCCAAATTTCATGCTGGGAAGGAATTTTCTCTCCCAGAACAGATTGGCAGGGAGTTTGTAAAGATGAGAGGTCAGCTCACAGGGCCGGGCGCTGCCATCGCGAGCGTGTGGGCAAGAGGGGGAACATCACAGAGGCCAACAGCGCCGTGTTTTATCTCGTGGTACCACGTATCCCCCAAAAATCAGTGCACAGCCCTTTATCCCTTTCTCCCACGCCTCCACCAGAGCTGCAGCCCACAGAGGAATGACTTTGTTGGACAGGGCGAGGCCACTCTCCTGTCTCCTGTGGATGAGTCCTGGAGCAACATAAAATATTCTTCACAAGATTGATTTCAAATGTGTTTCTAAATGAAGCTGAGCAGAAGATATGTGAGGTTTAGTTGTTGGGTGTTTTGGGGTAGGGAGGGTTTTTTTTTTCCTTTTGTCTTTAAAGAGTGTCTAAAGAACATGTTCCAGCTGTCTGGAAGGAGAGAACTAGAAANATGAGGCACTTCTGGGTCAGATGAGACACGGTCACTCCTCGTGGGAGCCCTGTGTGTCCTGTGTGACCAGATGTGCACAGTCAGGGAGATGGATGGGAGCAGGCTGCCCGTGGCCGTGGTGGAGTCCCCACTTCTGGAGAGGTTTTACAGATGTGCAGATGTGGCACTTGGGGACATTGGCAGAGCTGGTTTAATGCTTGGACTTCACCATCTCAGAGGTCTTTTCCCACATAAACAGTTCTCTGGTGTTGGCTTTCCCGTGACATATGGGATGCACAGCCTGGGGAATGTATTCCAAGATTTAAGACAGTCAGGTTGACACCTTGGTCTGGCCGGGTGGATGTTTGACCAGTTATCCAAAATGCAAAGCTCTTGCAGAAGTTGGGCAGTTGGTGATGTGGGGGTCAGAACTCTTCAGCTGTGAAGAAATCACAATTCATGTCCCCATTAAAAGAGAGGTGCTCTTTTAACCATATGGTTTTCCACAGTTCCTGGGAAGGGAACCCTATCCCATGTTTATTTTGGGCAAAACCAGACTCATTTTTAATGATTTGAGGACAGGTTTTAGTGGTGACACACGGTGGTGGTGCTGGGTTCGTAGCTGGACTTGATGATCATTGAATTATAGAATGGTTTGGGTTGGAAGGGACTTTAAAGATTGAGTTCCACCCTGAACCATGGGCAGGGACACCTCCCACTATCCCAGGGTGCTCCAAGCCCTGCCCAACCTGGCCTTGAGCATTTCCAGGGGTGGGGCAGCCACAGCTTCTCTGGACAACCTGTGCCAGTGATCTTAGAGGTCTTTTCCAACACTCACAATTCTATGATTCTGTATGTGTGATAAACATGATTTTAAGACAACCTTCACCTCCTCATCCCCACCTAAACTCGAGCTTTGGGTGGAGATTTAATGTTCAGTCAACTTCCTGCACGACCACTGACAGAAACCTGGGGGTACCCTGAGGAGATTTGTTGCCCTCACAAAACTTGGGGAGGGACTTGAAGGACTTTGGAGGATCAGCAGTGGATGGGAAGGAAGGATCTGCCTGTGTGCAATTGTGGAGGCCATAAAACTCTGGATCTTGGGTTTCCCTGTCCTTCAGAAACTCCTCAAACATCGTTCTGAGCAGCCTGGTCTAATGGAAGGTGTCCCTGCCCATGGCAGGGGGATTGGAATGGGATTGTTCTTTAGGTCCATTCCAGCCCAAATCCTGGGATTCTAGGGTTGTATAATCCCTTCAGAGAGCCTTCCCGGCTCTGAGCAAAGCAGCACTGCAGGGACTCCCTCACCCTCCCTGAAGCAGCTCCTAAAGAGGAGAAAACCTGGCTCTAACCCCCCCAGAGTGGGCACCACATTCGGGGAGCCATGCCCACAGCATCCCTATTTTAGCCGTGCCTTGGGGGTGCTGCCGTGGCTCATTTTCACCCCCTGGGAAGCTCACCCGGCACCTGCCTCCCTTCCCGATGGCAGGCAGGTGGAAGGAAGGCAGGAGCGTGCGGCAGATCCCCCGGCTCTCTCTCACACACACACACCACTCATCCCTTTTGTCTGCCCCTCTCCCTGCTCCCACTCCCCCTCTCTCCCCCGCACCGCCGCCCACCTCGGTGTCTCATTCCAGGATGGCTCACGGCTCTCCAGGTACCCGCAGCGATGGCTGCTACCCTCGGCTTCTCCTGGAGGAGCCCACGGGCACGGAGCAGCCGCTCTGCCTCTCCCTGCCCTCCCTCCCCGCAGCCAGAGGCGGCTGCTGGAGAACAGAACGCGGGGAGCGAGGTGGGGAAGCCGGGGCAGCGCATCCTCCCCCGCAGCGGGGGCTGAGGCTCCTCCGGGAAGGTCGGCGGGGAGGCTCCGCTCCGGGGGAGAGGGGAAGGAGGGCAGCGATGGGCTCCTGCGATGGGCAGGGATGTGTCGGCAGGGGGGGANGAAAACCTGGCTCTAACCCCCCCAGAGTGGGCACCACATTCGGGGAGCCATGCCCACAGCATCCCTATTTTAGCCGTGCCTTGGGGGTGCTGCCGTGGCTCATTTTCACCCCCTGGGAAGCTCACCCGGCACCTGCCTCCCTTCCCGATGGCAGGCAGGTGGAAGGAAGGCAGGAGCGTGCGGCAGATCCCCCGGCTCTCTCTCACACACACACACCACTCATCCCTTTTGTCTGCCCCTCTCCCTGCTCCCACTCCCCCTCTCTCCCCCGCACCGCCGCCCACCTCGGTGTCTCATTCCAGGATGGCTCACGGCTCTCCAGGTACCCGCAGCGATGGCTGCTACCCTCGGCTTCTCCTGGAGGAGCCCACGGGCACGGAGCAGCCGCTCTGCCTCTCCCTGCCCTCCCTCCCCGCAGCCAGAGGCGGCTGCTAGAGAACAGAACGCGGGGAGCGAGGTGGGGAAGCCGGGGCAGCGCATCCTTCCCCGCAGCGGGGGCTGAGGCTCCTCCGGGAAGGTCGGCGGGGAGGCTCCGCTCCGGGGGAGAGGGGAAGGAGGGCAGCGATGGGCTCCTGCGATGGGCAGGGATGTGTCGGCAGGGGTGGACAAATGCCCCGGCATCCCTCCCCCCTCTAAATCCTTCCCATTCTGTGTTGCAGCATTCCTGCGGGGATCCATGGAGAGCTCAAGCCCGCTGTGCTGGGAGCGAGATGCCGCCTCGGCATCCGCCAGGCTGGGATCCTTTTGTCCGTGTCTGTGGGACACGGACAAAAAATTCTGCAATCCTCAGGGATCTTTCACTCAAATCAGGCATAAGTAACTCCAGCTGTCGCTGTATTGNTCTATGGGGACAAAAAATTTCCTTGTCAGCAGCTTTTTTTTTTTTTCCAGCCCTTCTGAGAGACAACCTGAGGAGAAGGGAGATGGAATAAATTCCCATGGTCTTGTGGGGGCAAGGAAAAAATTGGTGTCAGGATCACTCCTGTCCCACATTTATGCTTCTAATCCTGTGGATATCCCATCTCTGGAAGTGTTCAAGGCCAGGTTGGGTGGGGCTTGGAGCAGCCAGGACTAGTGGAAAGTGTCCATGGCAGGGGGCTGGGACAAGATAACTTTCAAAGGTCCTTTCCAACCCAAACTTTTATAGGATTTTATGACCTCCAGCCTGAGACCACCAAGGAGTTTTGTTCAGTGTGGGGGAATTGACGTACTGAGGAGTTGTGATGGGTTTTTGGAGCAAGGAAAACTCTTGAAAATACAGCAACTCGGTCCCCAGCTCCTCCTAACCCTGCTTTAATAAGGGTTTTAGTGACGTTTGGGGCCTCCTGGATTTGGAAAGAAGAAATTAGCACAGTCTGCTGCTTGTTTCTCACTTTCTTCTGTTTCCCCCGAGCTTCCCTGCTGGCCCTAATTATCCATCTCTCATTCACACGTACTTAAGTAAAGGAAATGGGAGCCCTGGTAGAATTGAGCTGGGATGAGGAGGTGCTGAATGAGTCTCCCTTTATCCCAGAAGAGACCTCGCATCACCCCTGCCATTCTTAGTGATGCAGGAGCCCCTTTGCCACCTGAGGTAGCTGCTTGTGTCTGGGAAGACACAATAAAGAGGCTCTCACGCCTGCCAGGTTCAGCAGAAAGGAAAGGAATAGTCTTTATTATTGACATATCTCACATTCTTATACACGTCCCAACTCCACAAGGGATTGGAGGACATGTCACTTCCTCCTCAATCCCACTGGAGAAGAAAGGTGCTCATCAAAGTTCTCTTATCACAAAAGGAATGAAAAACAGAAAATACCGTTAAGTAAACACTGGCTATTATTTACATGAAACTGTGTGAAAGAATCTGACTCCAAGGTTAAAAACAGAAGGCTTAGCAAAAACCAGGGCAACAGCTGCTCTGTTGTTTTCTTGGGACAAGGAGACACAATTCCTGCAGTGACTCCAGCTGTGGCTCCCTGTGGATAGGCGAGATTAGCAAGGATGCTTAGAGGAAATCCTTTGTTAACAACAATGCTTGGTGGGGACAAAAATAA
>VYXC01006010.1:95286-123959 GCA_013397175.1 Platysteira castanea | reverse complement strand
TTTTTTCTTTATTATTCCCTCCCCCTTTTGGTCTTGCTAAGATTCAACAGATCTATGGGGACAAAAAATTTCCTTGTCAGCAGCTTTTTTTTTTTTTCCAGCCCTTCTGAGAGACAACCTGAGGAGAAGGGAGATGGAATAAATTCCCATGGTCTTGTGGGGGCAAGGAAAANTTTTTCTTTATTATTCCCTCCCCCTTTTGGTCTTGCTAAGATTCAACAGATCTATGGGGACAAAAAATTTCCTTGTCAGCAGCTTTTTTTTTTTTTCCAGCCCTTCTGAGAGACAACCTGAGGAGAAGGGAGATGGAATAAATTCCCATGGTCTTGTGGGGGCAAGGAAAAAATTGGTGTCAGGATCACTCCTGTCCCACATTTATGCTTCTAATCCTGTGGATATCCCATCTCTGGAAGTGTTCAAGGCCAGGTTGGGTGGGGCTTGGAGCAGCCAGGACTAGTGGAAAGTGTCCATGGCAGGAGGCTGGGACAAGATAACTTTCAAAGGTCCTTTCCAACCCAAACTTTTATAGGATTTTATGACCTCCAGCCTGAGACCACCAAGGAGTTTTGTTCAGTGTGGGGGAATTGACGTACTGAGGAGTTGTGATGGGTTTTTGGAGCAAGGAAAACTCCTGAAAATACAGCAACTCGGTCCCCAGCTCCTCCTAACCCTGCTTTAATAAGGGTTTTAGTGACGTTTGGGGCCTCCTGGATTTGGAAAGAAGAAATTAGCACAGTCTGCTGCTTGTTTCTCACTTTCTTCTGTTTCCCCCGAGCTTCCCTGCTGGCCCTAATTATCCATCTCTCATTCACACGTACTTAAGTAAAGGAAATGGGAGCCCTGGTAGAATTGAGCTGGGATGAGGAGGTGCTGAATGAGTCTCCCTTTATCCCAGAAGAGACCTCGCATCACCCCTGCCATTCTTAGTGATGCAGGAGCCCCTTTGCCACCTGAGGTAGCTGCTTGTGTCTGGGAAGACACAATAAAGAGGCTCTCACGCCTGCCAGGTTCAGCAGAAAGGAAAGGAATAGTCTTTATTATTGACATATCTCACATTCTTATACACGTCCCAACTCCACAAGGGATTGGAGGACATGTCACTTCCTTCTCAATCCCACTGGAGAAGAAAGGTGCTCATCAAAGTTCTCTTATCACAAAAGGAATGAAAACAAGAAAATGCCATTAAGTAAACACTGGCTATTATTTACATGAAACTGTGTGAAAGAATCTGACTCCAAGGTTAAAAACAGAAGGCTTAGCAAAAACCAGGGCAACAGCTGCTCTGTTGTTTTCTTGGGACAAGGGGACACAATTCCTGCAGTGACTCCAGCTGTGGCTCCCTGTGGATAGGCGAGATTAGCAAGGATGCTTAGAGGAAATCCTTTGTTAACAACAATGCTTGGTGGGGACAAAAATAAGGGAAATCGCTCAGAAGAGGAAGAAGCAATATGGAAAGGTGAAAAAAAAAAGGTAAATCGAGTCACAACTTGGTGATAGAACTGCTAAAAATAGGTGAGCAGTGGCCTAGTTTGTGTCTTCACGGTGGTGATGGCTGTGAGAGCAGGGAGCTGAGAACTGTCAGAGCTCTGGAGACACGGACTGGGCTGGGAACAGCAGCCTCGTGTCCTGCTGGGATCATGGAAAGGCTCCGTGTCCCCCTGGTGTCCTTTGGAATGCCCCAGTGGAGCCCAGTGCAAAGAGCCAGACACACATCCCTATTTACAGAGAGAAAACCATGCCCACAAAATGAGTTGTGATAACGTATTTAGGTTTTCCCTTCATTTTTAGGAATGTCCCAGCACTGAGGAGAGCCGGGTTGAAACCCTGGTGGCAAATTAGGCTGAGCATGGCTTTAAACCTGGCTGAGGTGTTGTCCAAAGACACCTCTGTGGCCGAATCCTGGATAGGTTTGGAAATGCTTTGAGATTTCAGCCTGAATGAGGAAAAATAAAGAATTTAGGGGGTGAGTGGTTAGGTGTTCTCGAAGAGAGAAAAACCATCCATCCTTTCAGCAAGGCAATGACTGATCCATGGTTCCGGCAGAGGAAAATGTTTGGATGATATCTTGGAGGACACCTGCAGTACCACCCTGAGCACTCCTCAGCTTCCTCTGGCGTATTCCCTCCTGGAAACAGAGGTGCTGCCACTCACAGGAGATTTGATGTGGAAAGGGAGCTGTGGTGGATTCTCCACGGAATTAGCTCTGGCTGTTCACCACCACAAGGCAGGATTTTCTCTTCTGGCCACAAGGCAATCCCATTTCTCCGTGTTCCCCACAGCCCAGAGCAGGGAGCCTGAAGCTGGAAATCTTCCCATGAGCCAGTCTCACTTCACTGGTGGAAAACGAGGCTCCCACCACCCCTCAAGCCCTTCCCACCTGCGCTAGTCCAGGAGGAAAAATCCATGTAGGCCCTGAGGAAAGTGAAAGAGAAGCTTAACACAAATTCATCCATGGGAATAGCAGGATGAGCAGGAGAGAGGAACGGGAGAGGTCTGGAGCAGTCTGAGCCCCTCTCTCCTCCTCATCTGAGTTGCTGGTGCTGCCAAAATCCTGTGGCTGCATGGCTTTCCTTGGATCACCATGGAAATCACCACCAAGGGTAGGATTTGATGCCACCAGCAAGGACCATGTCCCGTTTTCTCTGTGTGGCTGTGACGTCCCAGGGCTCCACCACCACCACGACCCCTCTCACACGGCCTTGGGGGTGCCAGTGTGAAACCCCGGTGGAAATGGGATGCAGGAGAGGAGGGGACTGGCTCCGTGGGCCACAAGTGATCCACAGATCTCCAGGGGAGCATCATCCTGGCAGAGGGTGAGGAGCAGAGCTGTCCCAGCCTGGTGGGACTCTGTCAGCCCAGCCACACCAGCAGAGGAACCAGGTCTGTTCTTCACAGCCACCCCACTGCTCTCCCTTTTTTCAGCAGACCTGTGATTTGCAGTGTTTGCTGCTGAGGAGGAGTAAAAAAAAAAGCATTAAAATCAGAAACTTTTACTAGAACACTTAGAGGGACACCCTGAAGGGGGGCAGGTGGGCGAGGAGTCAAGTGTGAGGCCCAAAGTGGGCCAAGCTCAGCTGCAAAACGTGGCAGAAGAAGTGTCACAAACCACTTGTGAACCAGGCCCTTTGACACGGCGACAAATGTGTTTTTCCAGCTCGTCAGGGCTGTGCAGGGGAGGAAAATGAAGTTCATTTGGAGAAGTCTTTCTATTTGTGTTGACCTCGTGAGGGTCATAACAGCCAACGCCAGAGTGTGAAAAATGCTGATACCGCCTTTGACTTTCTTGCTTTAGCCTCGGGCAGGCTTGAGGAGGCAAAAAAGCAGCACAAGGAGAGACTCATTAACGTTTCCTCTGCCCAGCGAGGAAACCGAAATAACAAACATCTCATTAAATAAGGTGAGGGGAGAATTACAAAACACGGGAGATATTTTTAGTCGGAAAACAGAGCGCTCTACCTTCCCCTCAAAGTAGGGCTTTCCAGATGAAAAGGAATAGGGAGAGAACCCTGCGCCAGAAGGAGTGGCACTGATAACAACCATGATTACCATCATTAGGGGTAATATTGATAGCGGGATGCCCTCAGACTCCCAATCACTTCCACGCCCTCCCAGTAAGTGACGTGTGGGCCCCAGGCCTGGGGACAATGGGTGGCCAGGAACAAAAGAGCCACTGACGTGAGAGCTGTGCTTTGAATGAGAGACTCTGCGTTGTGAGTGCCTGCTCCAGTGCAATAAAGTGTTCCAGGGCTGCAGATGGATGAATAGAGACGTATGGTGCAAATTAAACGTGTTATTCTTTCCCCTCTTTCGCTCCTTGAGAATTTAAAAGCCCAACTCCTTGGTTTCTTCTTAATTTTATTTCCTTCTGAGGGTTTTGCTACCAAACAAATGACTGGGTAGCTTTGTCTGGGGAGCTATAGGAGAATCAATAGGGATTAAAAGGATGTGGAGGCAGGAGTGGGGAGAGGGGGGGAATGTGGTTTCTTATTTTCTTCTTTTTTCTTGTAGAAAGTGGAAGCAATTATGGAAAGGAAAGGGAAAATTCTAGCACAGGGAATGTAGGGTAATGCAGAAAATCCCTTGTTCACTACTAGAACTTATTAGTTCCTGCAAGAATATGGGATGAATTGCCCACAAGGCTCGAGGCTTCTAATTTTAGGTGCTTCAAAGAGTCCTGGGTGAAAGACAGGCTCCTCCAGACGGCGATTCTGAGGAGGAACACAATGCACGTCTCCGTGCACAGCTGGAGAGGGACCCTGGCAGCACAGGAGGGAACTTCAGCATCCGCCAGAGCTGTTCAGGGCACGTGCAGCACAAGATCAGCTGCACCAGAAACTTTCCCAAGTTTCCCTCAGGATCTCCCCCTTCTCACTCACCCACCAGCTTCATCTGGCTCACAGCTCAGGCTCCTCTCCATGCCTTGCCATAAGGTGCCTCCGAGCAGAACACTCGTCCAGATGAGGTGACAAAGGCCTGCCAACCCCAAAAAAAACCCCAAATCCAACACTTTTGCTCTAAGGCGGGGTGCAGTGAGAGCCCACAGCCGGAGCTGATGCCAAGGAGTGAGTGCCACCAGGCTCTGGGTGCATCCTGTCCTCAGCAGTGACAGCACTGGGGAAGGTGCCAGCGCTGCTGTGACTCAGTGTCCCTTTATTCTGGTCCCACTCCCCTCAGGGGAAAACTCAGCTGCTGCTCACTGCCACACACTCCTTTCGCTGCCTTTAATTGGTCTGTTGGCTTTTCCTTCTCTCTCCTCTTTTTTTTTTTGGATCTGATCCCAACCTCCGGTGCTTTAAAACTCTCCAGGAAGCTCTAGGGAGACAACCCACATTGACACCATCCCTGCTGAGCTATGAGCTGTGGCTTTTTGCTATTTTCTCCCTCCTTCCCTTGCTTCAGCTGAGCTCTTTTGGAGCAAACTGCTCACCCTCATCCTCACTTCCCACTTTCCTTTCTGCTCTTCTTACCCCTCTCTTGTCTTGGACATCCTGTGGCCACCCAGAGGACTTCTGCCTCCTTCTCATCCTGTCCCAATCCACGGATCTTGTCCTTCCATGCCTGTCTGCCTCTCTGTGCCTGGAATCTGCCTGTCTGCCTCAAATTGCCTCTCTCCATCACCTCGCTCCACATCTCCCTCCTCCCTTGGCTTCCGGCTCCCCTCTCTCCTCCTCCTCTTCCCACGCACTTTGCTTTAATTAGAAATACAAAGAAAATGCTTATCACACATGTCTTAATCAGCAACTCGTTCCCCAGCAGGTCCAGAAGGAAAACCCCCATTCGTCCTCGCTTCTCTCACTTCCCCCACCACCTCCACAGAATTAGGAGGAGAGTGATTAGGGGGAGATCTCTGTGAAAGAAGGCTGAATGAGATTAACCCAGAGACCTGGAAAAGCTGGAGGGAAGAGCCAAGAGAAACGTGGTGATGTTCAGCAAGGGCTAACTCTGGAATTTCTGGGAAGAAAGAGCCCCTGGCAGCAAGTGACTGGGAGAACTGGACCTGGGAGTGCTCAGCAGGCTGAGGATGATCCAGCAGCATGTCCTGGCAGCAAAAAAAATTATCCTGGATTGCGGGAGCATAAATACAGCCAGGAGATCATGGAAGTGATTATACCCCTCCAGTCAGAACATTTTAGATCATATTTAGCTGCTGCAGCCGGGTTTGGGACTTTTAGCACGGGACACTGATCACAGGGAATGAGTTCAGGCCATTGGGATGGTCGGAGATGGTGCCTGAGGTGGGATTAGGGCTTGTCCAGCCCGGAGAAGTGATGGGTTTGAGGGACGTAAAAGCAGTGTCCTGTACCTGTGGGGAGGTTATCAAGGAGACTGAACCTGGATCCTCTTGGAAGGACAAGAGGCATCACTTCCAAATTCCAACAGGACGCTCAGTTTGGGTACCAGGAAAAAGGTTTTCCCTCTGAGCCATCCCCATCCGTGGGATTTTCAGTGTCTGAAACCATCTTGGCTGACCCAGCAGCTGACTCAGCGTGGAGTAGGAGGCTGAGCTAGAAACCTCCCGAGCGCCTTTCATTCCTAATAATCCCGAGATCCTGCCACAGGAGCCAAGTGTCAAATGAGGCCACTCAGATCCAGGACTCCTGGCCAGCTGAAAAGGACGGGAGGAGCAAAGAGAGGTAGCAGGGCCTGGAAAGGGACTCATTTCTTGGAGCAGGTTTAGGGGACGTTTCATCCCAGACTCTGGCACTGGATGGGAGGAGGAGAGGCTGAGTGCAGGTCAGTTTCCAGGGTTAGTGCCACTTTATACTGTCCCCATCCTACGGGTCATGTCTGGGGCTCCTGGGTGAAAAGCTCCCTGGGGAATATCTCTGCACCAATCCAGAGAGACAAAGGTTGCAGAGCCTCTCCCAGCCCTTGTTATCTTCTCCTGGCGGAGCAGGTTTGAGGCAGACTCTGGGGTGCTGAAAGTGCAGCATAAAAAGGCTCCAGGTCTGTCCCAACCCCTCAGGTGACTGACATTTGACTTCTTCTGAACACAGCTGCCCCAAAATCTTGTGCTTAGAAGAAGTGGGTGAAATTGAAGAAGTAAGCAAGGCAGAGGGCAGCCACGGGGGAAGGAGTGGCACTGGGAGGGGCTGCTGGATCAGGAATTCTGTGTTACACCCTCAGGATTTTGTCCCCTTCTCCACTCACTCTCCCTCCCTCCTTTCAACCAAACCATGCAGCCCTTCTAGATCAGCTGCTGCTGCCCTAAATAACCCTTCTGTCCCCTGACAACCATCACCTGCTAGGGAGCAGACACGGGCCCTCCTGCACCACATGAATATGGGGCAAAAAAATGGGAATCCTGACCCTTGCCCCTCATGCCCTTCAATTTAACCACCACCAGTTTGTGATTCTGCTTTAACCAAATGCCTGGGCTCACAGGGACCTCCTTCCAGCAGGACTTCACTAAAAGACCCTTTGCCTCCTCCTTTTTTTGCTTCTCTGGGATGGCTGAATTCCCACCAGGAAACACACAGCCAGGGGCTTTGGGGGTGAGGACCCCCTCTAAGCCTGCCTGGCACACTGCCCATCACCCCGAGCAGAGACAGGGCACCCCCCCACCACCACCCTGCTGCCAGCAGGCTCAAACCCCCTTTTTAGATCATCCTGATGAATCAGCATCCCACTGCCTCCGGCCACTGGCGCTGGGAAGGGACGAGAAGGCCCAGCTGTCCTCAGCACCTCCCTGAGGCTGTTGCGGCGGGGAAACTCTCTCGGATTAGGGAATCCTTTATCTCTGGCTTATGTAAGACCCGGAGGCTCCTTTTATGGTTGGCTTTTCCTGCCTTGTCAAGAGCGAAGAACAAATGTAGCTTCATCTGCGCTGGTGGGTTGGCTCACTGATTAAGCATCTGATTCAAAGCTAAGTACAGAACAGGCTTTTGATGGGCGGATTTAATTCGGTGTAAGAACCAGGATGTCATCCCCCTCCCTCACCCAATATTCCCAAGATAGTGGTCGGTCTGGTGCAATTAAGCCATGGGGATGACTCCCACCCACCAACGCCTGAGAAAGTCCAGAGCGCTCCAATTTGTGCTGAAGCAGCTCCTTTGAGTCTTTCCCCCTCTGCTTCCCCCCCTGCTGTTTGCTTTTCTTTTCTCTTCTCTCCCTTTTTTTGTTTCTTTTTTGTTTTTTCCCTGCTGATTTACCAGCATTCCCGGGAATTTGCATGAGGAGTGAGCTCACCCCGTGGGGGTGCGTGGGGGGCCCGTGGGCGTCTGTCTGGGTGTGTGACACACTGGATTCCTCCTCATCCCGCCCTCCCCGAGCCCTGCCAGGGGACGCATGTTAATGATGACCTTGCTGAGTAAAGAGTTGTGGAAGGAATAAGTGTTTTTCCTGCGCTGCGCGAGGCGGAAGGTGCGATTACTCATCCATCTCTCCAACTGTCTCCAGCACCTTTCAAGCGCTTCTCGCGTCGAGTCTGGGGGCGTGAGCGAGGGGGTGGCGAGCGAGGGGAGGCTGCCAAAATCTGGGTTGCCACAGACACCGGCCTCGCTTCTCCTCCAATGAACGCTGCGCTGAGAGTGCGAGAGGAGGCTGGGCACCACCCACATGTTGAGCTGCGCGGAGTATAAGTAGATGCAGGAGCCTGGACTAGTGGCAGTTCAGACAGGGAAGAGAAGCAGCTCTTCGCATCTCCAGTGAAAGCGGTTTTTGACTCGCCAAGTTTGCCAGAGGAGAAATCACCCGGATTTTTGCTGCAGCTTCCAGCTTCTTTGTGCATCTCTGTGTGATTTTCTCCGGCGGGGACTTTGAGGCGTTCGAGATTCTCAGCGGGATTGGGCATCTTATCCACCTCCTCTCCTTGTTCGTGGAAGATCCTGGTTCTCTCTGGGACACCCCTGAGCACGTGAGACCGGCGTTTCCAGCTGGCACCTGGAGAAATTTGCCTACAACTCTCTCTGGGATCCACGTGGACCGAGCAGCTCGCTCTGCGGTGATATCTGATTGGGTTGTGTTTGTGTCCCAAAGTCCTTGGCGGGGGGTTTAGAAGTCTCTGTGTGTCTTTCAGGAAGTGTTGTGGTGGGGGTTTTTGGGATCCAGCTTTGGGATCCAGGGCTTATAACCCAGTTCTTTCCGTGTTTGCCACTCACACGGTCGGAGCCATGCAGCTGGACAATGTCACCAGCGCGGGCGTCCACTCCTTCCAGGGGCACCGTGGAGTTGCCAACAAGCCCAATGTGATCCTGCAGATAGGGAAGTGCAGGGCAGAAATGCTGGAGCATGTCCGGAGGACCCACCGGCACCTCCTGACAGAGGTCTCCAAGCAGGTGGAGCGGGAGCTGAAGGGATTGCAGAAATCCGTGGGGAAGTTGGAGAACAACTTAGAGGACCATGTCCCAACTGAAAACCAGAGATGGAAGAAGTCCATCAAGGCCTGCCTGGCCAGATGCCAGGAGACCATTGCCCACCTGGAGAGGTGGGTCAAGAGGGAGATGAATGTTTGGAAGGAGGTCTTTTTCCGCTTGGAAAAGTGGGCTGACCGCCTGGAGTCCATGGGAGGCAAATACTGCCCTGGGGAGCAGGGCAAGCAGACGGTGTCCGTCGGGGTGGGAGGCCCAGAGATAAGGCCAGGTGAGGGGGAGATTTATGACTATGCCCTGGACATGAGCCAGATGTATGCCCTGACCCCTCCTCCCGGGGAGGTGCCCAGCATCCCCCAGGGCCACGATTCCTACCAGTGGGTCTCCGTGTCGGAGGACGCTCCAGCCTCCCCGGTGGAGACCCAGGTGTTTGAGGACCCCCGGGAGTTCTTGAGCCACTTGGAGGAATACTTAAAGCAGGTGGGTGGAACAGAGGAGTATTGGCTGTCTCAGATCCAAAACCACATGAACGGCCCAGCTAAAAAGTGGTGGGAGTACAAGCAGGACTCCGTCAAAAACTGGGTCGAGTTCAAGAAGGAGTTCCTGCAGTACAGCGAGGGAACTCTGACTAGGGATGCCATCAAAAGGGAGCTGGATTTGCCCCAGAAAGAGGGGGAGCCCCTGGATCAGTTCCTCTGGCGCAAGAGAGACCTGTACCAGACCCTCTATGTGGATGCCGATGAGGAGGAGATTATCCAGTACGTGGTAGGAACCCTCCAGCCCAAACTGAAGCGATTCCTGAGCTACCCCCTGCCCAAGACCTTAGAGCAGCTGATCCAAAGGGGGAAGGAGGTCCAAGGCAACATGGAGCACTCCGAGGAGCCCAGCCCACAGAGGACCCCCGAGGTTCAGCCGGGCGACTCCGTGGAGACCGTGCCCCCTTCAACCACCGCCAGTCCCGCGCCGAGCAACGGGACTCAACCAGAGCCCCCCAGCCCCCCAGCCACCGTCATATGAGCTCCCCTGAGGGGGGTCTGGGTTCCGTGGAAGGGAGAAGGGGGCTTATTTAGGAAGCTTCTCCTTGGAGGGAGGTTCTGGCTGAGACGAGACCTAAGGAGTGCTCAGTCCAACAGCCCGGAGCAGAGGGATTGCCTTTGCTCGTGGGGGGAGGGAGGTGGTGGGGAGAGGCGCCTCGGGACGGGGATGCCCCCTCACCCAGGCCGTGCCATGCGGTGGTGCTGGGGACCCTGCTGGCACCACTGTAGGGAACAGCCAATTTTATGAGAATTCCCTGCCAAGAAACTATAGAGACAATTCCCAACTTGCGAAGCAGCCGCTCGGCACTGGCGGCTCTCGAGGACTTCTTACGAGTGCAGCAGCTGGTGGAGGGTTCCTACCCATCTGGATCTCTCTTTTTCCTCCTCTCCTCCCTCCTCTGAGGAGGTGGCCCTGTCCTGAGGAGACAGCTTTCTTTTGACCCTTGCCTGTTTCTAATTAACGTCTGGGTTTCTGTTCACTTGGAAATATCCTGTTCTTCCTTGCTCCAAAGGATTAAAGTAATTTTTTGGATTACTTTTTTTTTTTTTTAAGAAGAAAAAAAAATCCTATTATTTCAGGACCTGAAAGCTTTAAGAATCTGGATTATTTTCTGTGGTTTTCATTTCACTGCACCTAATGCCTGCTTTAATGGGTTTCCTCTCAAGAGGCTCTTAGTGGTTTACTTCTTGTCTTAGTTTCTGCTCACTCCAATTCAAGGCCACTGCAGTGCAGAGGCAAATTTCATCCTTTCTCTGCACATTACCCTGTGCATTCAGCAGGAAACAGATTTTCTAATTAAATTCTGAGCTCATTTATTGAAGGAGCAGTCTCCTTCCTTTCAGAGAAGAGAGGGTGTTCAAGGTAGAGAGAGGAGACACCAGAGCTCTTTTGAGAGAGAGTGGGGGGAGGGAAGGGAAATAAATCCTTATTCTTTGAATGAAACAAACAAACACACTCTAAATTCAGAGCAAAATATCCCCAGAGCAGCAAACCGAGTCCATGCTGACGTGTGGAGACAACAGGAGCTTTTGCCATGTAAAAGCCAAAAGAAGCGAAGAGAGGATCTGTGTGCCCCAGCACAGTTTCAGCCTGTGCATCACAGCCAGGAGTTCCTGCTCACACAGACAGACTCCAAAGGCTCTTGGAAAGCCTGGCACCCCTGTCCTGGAGCACCTGAGGGCAGAGTGTTGTCTGCTCACGAAAAACTTCCTGCAACATCTCGCCACGGATGGAGACGGACTTGGATTTTGTGACTTTTTCCATGCTGAGACAGGAAATGCTCAGCGCTCACCTTTGGCCAGCGTTTGGTGATAAGACTGAGAGATGAAAGACATTCCTGAAGTTTGGCTCTCCAAAGCTTCCTGAGGCTGGACACATCTTGGGCAGCACCTGCATCCACCACCAGACCAAATAATCAGCAGGGATGCAGCAGCAGGAGTGGCCCTGGGATGCTCCTGGCACTGCCACAGCGGTGACACGTGGCACTGGTGGCTCAGGAGGCCTTTGCTGTGACTCCTTCCGAGAGGCTGAAGGTAAGGCAGCTCTCTGGCATTCTCTCCTCAGAGCTAAACTGGTCACAGAATGTCCAGCAGAAAACTTGCCCTGGGATAAAAACTGGTCTGAAATGGGATATGAAGTACGGGGGTTCGGAGAAGGGGGAAGGGAGAGCCAGCCAAAGGGAAACATGGGACAGGGAGTGGGAAAAGTTTCCAAAGAGGGCAGTATCCTGCACTTTCTGATTAATGTGGGAAAAGAACGGGAAGTTTCTTAATTAGCCCAGCCCCAGGACCTGCCTTGTCCTTCATGGAGAAGCTCCAGGCTTGAGTCCCCACCTGGGGCAGCACATCCCAGGTCCATGCACAGCCCAAAGGAGCTGCAGGTCTGCTCTGCATCCCTGCTGGGAGCTGGTCAGGAACGGTGGGAGCTGTCTCCTCCCTCGCTCCCTGTTTGTCAACAGCTCTGTGTGCAGAGAAAGGAGCATTTCTCACTAATGACCCGGGCTGAGTGATGGGGGAGTGGGAGTCACTGCTGAGGATGAGCTGGCCGTGTATTACAAGCTTTGTCTCCTCTTGCTTCCAGTGACTCACTCAGATCCTCCTCTGGGAAGGAATCACTTCACAGCCTTCAGCATTTGGAAGGAAAGCCACAGAAAAAGCAGCAGAACAAGGGCCTCAGCACCAGAGCTGCTCTCGGGACCCTCAGACACCACCTGCCAGATCCACCAACTGAAGGAAAGACTGGCACAGGTAATTACATCCCATATGACCCTGCGGGCCTTCCTTAATCTCCCCATTGCCCTGACATGAGATACTGAGCATCCCAGGTTTTGAAACCTCAGCCCCAGTGGCTGCAGCAGCCTGGCATCACCAGAGAGGGGGGGATTTCAGTTTCTTGATGTCAGAACCCGAGCATCAACCCCAATAATTGGTGCTGCAGGGACTGCACATCGTGACTTTCCCTTGGCTGGACCACAGGAAAATCCTTAGAGCCCAGCACCTGGTGGGTCCTCCAGGCTGCAGGCACAGCAAAATTTAATCCCAACTGCTGAAAAACTTCCCTTTCTCCTCACTTTAAAAATCTAACCAGAGTTGATGCATTTTTTTTTTTTCTTCTCCAGCAACCCCTGCTGCTGTTGCTGAGATTCCTTCTCTGTGCCCAAGAGCTTTCCCAGGCGACAAGCAAGTGCTGCAGGAAGACAGAGGGCAAGTCATGCACCAAAGAGCCTCCCATGCAGAGCAATGCCATTTTCGAGGTGCTGAGAGCCAGAATGAAACAGGGAAGCCGCTTCCAACAGGACAAAGAAAAGCCTGAGCTGGCCCAGGTATTCCAAGCACAGAGGAAAGCGCTGAGAATGGAAAGAGAGGCCAGAAAGAGAAGAACCAGGTCCAGGCTTTGGGGACATTGAGATGTTGGGCTCGTGCTGGCTGTCTGTGGAGAGGATTCCTCACCTCTGCGATTTGGGGCCACTGGGACTCACCTAAAGAAATCTTCACTAGATAACGATCCTCACTGATAAAAACCTCGCTGATTAACTTTGCCAAGGGGCTGATCCTGCCTTGGCTACGAACCCTCCCCGCTGGCCGTGCTGTAACTCACCTCTCCTGAGCCGGGGGTAGCTTCATTTCATGCGGGTATCAGTTCCAAACCTCAAAGGGCTCCTGGAGTTTGGAGAAGCATCCCGTGGTCCAGATGCTTGTCTGAACTGTTGGAGCCTGCACATCTGGGCCAGCTGTCTTGCCAGCAAGGAGCCTCGCGGGGCGGCAGGCGCTCTCTGGGTCTGCATGGGCCAGAGTTACTGCAAGAACTGGGGTTCTTGTGCTGGCTTTGGGGTGACTGTTTCCATCCAGACCCAGGGAGCCCAAAAAGAGCTCGAGTGAGCTGGACAAGACAGTTTTGGTTCATCTCTCAGCTGAAGAGGTCCGGTTGGTTCCTCTCTCTTCCAGAGCCAGCTGTCCTGGATGTGTGTGTGTGTGTGGCAGTGTGGGGGATGTGTGTGCTGAGCACAAAAAATCCACATTACCTAAATTCTGTGGTGTTTTGTTGCATTTGCATTAAGCCAGAGGGACCTAAGGTACATTCCAACAATGCTCAGCAAAAATGGCCAGGACTGGAAAATTCCATAAAACCATGTACAGGCAGATTCCCAGGCATCATCTTAAGGTCTAAATGATATTTGATTTAGAGGTGCTTAATTTCCACAGTCTCTTCCAAGGGACTTGACTGCCTCAATAGGCATTTTATTTTTCCTGCCTTTTTTAGGGAATTAGCCTGTCTGTGCTACTTGGTCATTTGGTCCTGAGGTTCTTACATTTTCAGCTGGCTTTTTTGGAGTGTGCAGAACTGAATCTCCTGGACTGATTTGATTTCAGTTGTTGCTCCCAGCAAATTGGAGCTTTACTTGTAGCACCCTGGTTTTTATTACCAGCCTCTCCAGGAAGGACTGGTAGTTTATTTTCCTGGGGCAGAGTCACATGAATGAGAAGCGTGGATGTGTTGTACCTCTGGAACTTTAGCAGATTTCAGCCACTGCATTTTTTCCTCCCTAGGCGATTTTACATTTACTGACGAAACTACTTTAGAGTTTTTATTTTTACTAGAGATGTTATTAATTCAAACAACCTTGTACAAAAGGCAAGCACGTGGAGTCACTGCAGGTTATAGGGGTTGAAGCCAAAAGGTCTTTGTAAGCCGACATCACCTGCCCTAGATCTGACTGTATCAGGCAGTTTATTCCTCATGTGTCATGTTGGAGTTACAAGATCACACCAAGCCACTAGAACCTGTCAGTAGAATAGTGCTACACTCAATTTGCTATTGTAGCAAAGCCTTTTGTAGATTTATACAATAAAAACTTTGAAATATCTGCTTCAATCACTTCCTGACTCATTTTCTGCTCTTTCTTCTTTGGTTCATGGGTAACTCAAGTAGCTACTGCCCACTGAAAATTTGGGGTTATTGGGGTGACCTGGCTCATGAAAATCCTTGTTCTGAGCAAAAGCTGTGGTTGATACAAAAATGAAATGCACTGAGTTGTTCAGACTCTAAAACTGAGTCAGACGTAGCCCATGGGGGAGAAGTGGTCCTTTGTGGGGCTGTGGATTGTGCAGGGCTTGTGCTGGGTTCAGCTAAGAGAAGGACCACTGAAGTGAGGACAATCACATCCCCTCCCATGTCTGAGAAATAACATTCACAGAAGAGCTGAGGCAAGAAAGGGCAAGGTAAAGAAACTAAACCTCAATCAGCTCTACCTGACAACCAAAGAGCCTTTGTGAGTGAGAGTCATCAGCACCCAGAAGAGACCCTGGAGCTGGTGCTTTGTTGTCTAATTAATTCTCAATTCCTTGGGTTCATTCCCTCTAAAACATCCCAGGCTTATCCAGGCTGAAGCCAGGGAACACAGCAGGGAAAGGAGCTCAGAGTGTTTTAAACTGAAATGTTTACTTTTGCAATAGATTGGGCTCAGATTCCTGGCCCCAAAGATGTTCAGCCCAGGGATGCAGGGCTCTGCCTCTGCAAATCCCTCCTCTTCCAGAAAAGCTTTGCATTCAGATGGATTTAGCCCCATTCCCTGCTCCATCCCTGGTCTTTCTCCAGTGGTGAAGGAAAACGGTCCAGGGTGGGATACAACTGGAAAGGTGCACTTGGCTGGGTCAGCTGGAGAAACAAAAGGACTCATTCCTTTTACAACAGGGAATAAATGCCCAGTGAACCTCCCCGATATCCCTTTTGAGCTCAGGTTGGAGAGGCAGAGATGATCTGATGGCCAAAGGCACCTCAAGGAGAGCTGCTGACCTTGGTGTCTCCAGCTCCTTGCAGCTCATTCGACCACAAACCCTTGGCAAGCGTGAGAAGGAAGCTTTGAAGGTGCGATTTGGTTCCACAACTGAAGTCTGCCTTTGTTAACATCAGCACAAAAGAAGTGACAAAAAAAGAACTGAGGGGACAGACCGGTGACAAAAGTGCATCCAATGTCACCCCAACCTGTGACAGCATAGAGAACTTGGGCGGGAGAGCAGGATTAGACTTTCCATGGTCTATGGACGTGGCCAAAAGTGACACGAGCAACCTGAACCTTGCAGAGCGAAATGCAAGAGCTGCACCAACCCTGCCAGGGTTCAAGAAGTGTTTGGACAACACTCTCAGGCACATGATTGGATTTTTGGGCTGTTCTGTGCAGGGCTGGGAGCTGGATCTGATGGTCCTCGTGGGTCCCTTGCAGTTCAGGATATTCGAGGGTACTGAGCTCAGCTGGAGGTGCTGAGCTCTTCCAGCAGAGGGGGGCAGAACTCCACTCTACACTGAGGGAATTAAAACCAGGAAAAACACTAAAGAGGGAAAAAATCTGTCCTTGTCATCATCCATCCCCACACACCCATTCCCACGGGATACAAGATCAGGAGTTGCTTCAGTGAGGGAGGTCTGGGAAAAAGGGCAAAGAGACGTTGTGTGGAGAGGGGTTGAGGACTGATGGCCAAGGCTGCGCTGGAGGAACATGGACAGGATGGGGATGGGAGGTGGGAAAGGAAAATGAGGCTGGAAAATGCCTGCCTGTGCCAGGTAAACTCCTAAGGTTTCCAATTTTGTCCCAGAGTCTTCCAGGTGACTCTAATCATTGTTATTTCCTTAATTTCTGACAGTTCCAGCTGAAAATCTCTGGAGAGCCACTGGACATACACTCATTAATTACTGAAAAAATGCCTTATTACTGCTCCTGGCTCTCAGAATAGGGAGTCACCTGGAATGGATGTAGCCCAGTGAAGGATTACCTGCCTCAAAGTACTGAAACCCCCGTCAAAATCAGAGCGGGAACCATCCCTGTGTTTTCTGGGGCAAGATCCAAAATGCAGAGATATTCACAGAGGGAATAGCCTCGGGCTGCACCAGGCGTGGTTTAGATATTGGGAAAAAATTCTTCCCTGGAAGGGTGGTCAGGCATTGGAACACTCTGGAATCACCATCCCTGGAAGTGCTCAAAAGCCTTGTGGAGGTGGCACTTGGGGACAGGGTTTAGTGGTGGGGCTGGCCATGCTGGGTTAGTGGCTGGGCTGGATGATCTCAAAGTTTTTTTCCAGCTGCAATGATTCCATGATCCCATAAATGGTGGAGAGCGCGCATGAGGCCGAGCCCTTACAGAACTGAGAAAAACCTTGTTAATTCTTGCTAATTTTTACTTGATAAATTTTATTTTCTTCTTTCTTTATTGTGACTGTACCGATGGGCTCCTTAATTTGCTTAGTCAGGACAGCTTAAAGAAGGGGCCAAGATGGACCTATTGCATGTATGAATTAATTTACAGAATCATAGAATGGTTTGGGTTGGAAGGGACCTTAAAGATTATCCAGTTCCACCCCTCTGCCATGGCCAGGGCCACCTTCCACTATAACAGCTTTCTTGGTTCATTTTTGTTTTGTTTTTAGCCGTTTTTTGTCTTTTATCTCCTTTTTTAATCAGAGATTGCACCGTTTGCTGATGTAAATCATATTTATTGACTTTCCAGGCAGGCCTTGTGTGTGTACACAGCCCAACTGCTCCCTTGGATCTCCTTTTTCCACGTAATTAAGGAAGGCTGTGAGACTTCCATTATTGACACAACGGGCTCTAAGGGCTCCACTGATCACACCCAAACGATGCTCCGGGTGCTCGCTCCCATCGTGGAGCAGGACGTTGTCCCAGGCCTGTCCCTACAACACTCATTTGTACCAAGGATGAGTTGTGGGCAGGTTTTGTGTTTTTACAGATGGTTTTTAGTCATTAGGAAATGAAAGGAGGGTTGCTGTGTACAGCCAGCTCGATCCTTGACACAGTTTGTGGTGATTTTTATGTAAGACACAGGCATCTTCATTGCTTTTTAGGATATATTTAGGGATTTTTAGGATCTTGTGAAGTTAAAGTGATGCTGCAGTGTCAGTGTGGTTTTCAGTCATTCCTCCCTCAATGTTTATTAACTTTCAGCTCGTTACTTTATATTCCTAGAAGAAAGAGAGTTTTCAAGGGCACGGAGTGATGAGACAACTGGGAATGGCCTTAAGATGAAGGAATTTAGGTTCAGATGGGACATTGGGAAGAAATTCTTCCCTGGGAGGGTGGGGAGGCCCTGGAATGGAATTGCCAGAGAAGCTGTGGCCGCCCCATCCCTGGAAGTGTCCAAGACCATTTGGACAGGGCTTGGAGCAACCTGGTCCAGAGGAAGATGTCCCTGCCCATGGAGGGGCTGGAATGAGAAGATCTTTCAGGTCCCTTCCAACCCAAACCATTTTCTGATCCTATGATCCCATATCACGCAAAATCAGGGGTTCCCAAACTCACCAAAAGCCTTCATGTTTCTGATATGGAGTTGGTGAGTTCTCTCATCGCTCCCACATGTGCTCAGACAATACTACAAAAAAAAAAAAATATATTGAAATACAAGCCCTACTAGAAAATCAGATTTCATTTCATCCCGAAGCTTACAGAACCACTTGGTGGCATAAAGTGTTTTGTCTTTTTCTAAAGGAATCTAATCTTGACATTTTCAAAATGAGCCTTTTTGACTTCTTTCCAGAAAACACCACTTAAAAACTGACTTCAACTTGGAAAAAAAAAAAAAAAACAAAGGAAAGAAAGAAAAAAGTAAGAAAAAGGTTAGAAAGCTCAAAAAAGAACTGGAATTTATTGTTTTGGGACTATGAGTCTTATGCTGAGTTGGGGCAAGAAGAAATGTCTTTTTCCAGCTTCATTTTAATCCACTGAAATATTGGGACAGTTTCTCATCTGACCTGACTTTGCCCTATTTTGCCCACCCCATGATTTGATTATTCAGCTAAATAAAGTCAGATATTTCCCTTGTTGCAAGATTTCCACTCTGTGCTCCTCTGCTGCAGGAATTTCAGGAACTCAGAATATTCCGTGTGCCATTGGAATGGTGTGAAACCCTCCCAGAAAAAAGTAATTTTCCCAAAAGGAAATAAAGGAATAACCCCTCTTTGTGACCAGGAAAACCTGTGTTACACACTTGGAAAATTGCAAATCCAGTGGAGGGCCCAAATTCACTGACAATTTCGACAGGAAGAAAAAAGCCAAACTTCAGGTTTTTACCTTAAATAATGGCCTTAAAATCTGTTCTAGGTTTGGGCAGTGATGTCAGGGCAGTACTTGAGGAAGTCTGTGCTGATCACTGAATCCTCAAATGGTTTGAGCTGGAAAGAACCTCCAAGATCAACTCATTCCAGCCCCCCCCATGGTCAGGGCCACCTTCCACTATCCCAGGGTGCTCCAAGCCCCATCCAGCCTGGCCTTGGACACTTCCAGGGATCCAGGGGCAGCCACAGCTTCTCTGGGAAACCTGTGCCAGGGCCTCCCCACCCTCCCAGGGAAGAATTTCTTCCCAATATCCCTTCTAAATCCACCCTCTGGGAGTTTAAAGCCATCCCCCTTGTCCTGTCCCTCCATCCCTTGTCCAAAGTCCCTCTCCAGCTCTCTTGGAGCCCCTTCAGGCCCTGGAAGGCCACAGTGAGGTGTCCTTGGTGGTGGCCTCAGCAGTTTTGGGTTTAGGGTTGGGTTCACTGATTTTGGAGGGCTTTTCCTACCTAAATAATTCCATGATTCTCCAGCCAGTGAGAAGCCAACAGCTCTTGGGTACAACCTGCATCCCTCCAGTCCTCGAGTCACTGGGACAATTCCAGATGTTGTTTCCTGTTTTTCCAAAGGAGGCAGAGGTTGGAGAGAGAGATTTACTAAATATCCAGGGGTGAAGGCAGGAAGGAAAAGTGACTGCAGACACCTGTGTTCTGTGTAGGACCGCCACCAATATCTTGTTTTCAGAGCTCACATCCACCTCACACGGGGCATGTCCATTCCCTGGTGTGGAAAATGTGGGACAAGGCTGAACTGGAAGTGTTGGAAGCAGAGGACAGGGTGGGGTTTCTCAGGAAAGCAGCTCCATCACTGCTCTCTGCTTCCACTGCTCAGTTTCCTCAGAAATCACCACTTTTTTCCTCATGTTCAGTGAAGGTTCCTAAATCTCCTTGCAATCAAGCAAAGCAGACACTAATTCATTATTTCCCAAGGACCTTTGTCCCTGAGGACTCCCCTACACAGAGAGCTCCAGAAAAGCAAATCCAAACTGAACCGAGGCCGTGTTGGAAATTACTTGGAAGCCTTTAAGACCTGAGTCTTCAATCTATTTCAGAATTAAGGTGACCCTAATGCAGCGTGGTTCACTTCCCTTTGGCTTGATCAGAAAGGCGTGTCTGGGAATGAATTAAGCTCAGCTGAATTAATGCCACCTTTGATCCTCATTAAGTCTGGACACCCGGGCGTTTAGGCCGGCCTAAGTTCTTCCACCATAAAAGTCAGGGCTGAGGGCTGAGGGAAGGCTGGAAATCTGCACAGAAACTGCTGGAAAAACATCCAGGCTGAGATAATATTTTTGCTAAAACGTCCCACCAGAAAATTCTGCTCCGTGGCACCACGGACACTTCCCTGGGAACCACAGAAATGTTGGATGGGGCTTGGAGCAAGCTGGGATAGTGGGAGGTGTCCCTGCCCATGGCAGGGTTTGGGATGAGATCATCTTGAGGGTCCCTTCCAACCCAAATTATTCCATGATTCTGTGATACTGGGAGAGCAGCCCCCTTGTCTTTCTCTTTCCCACTGATCCATGAGCTCCTCTCCAGGAGAAGACCTCTTGAATATTCCCAGATTTTGCTTGGCACCAGGATACTGCCCTCATCACAGTCATTCCAAATGAAATTCAAGTTAAGCCTCACTTCAGCACAGACCGATGCAGCTTTGCACAATGTCTGTACAACCCCAGCACCTGGAATGGCAGAGAAATGCCATGAAAATCCAGGAAATGTTGCTTCCTGCACGCCTTTCCTACATGAGTTTGGAACAGCTGCTAAATGCCATCTTTTGGAATACGTCACATAGAATCTATCAAGATCATACAAAACCTACATTTTTCCTGTCAGTCTTCACTGGGTTTTTTTATTTCTTCTACCCTTAATCAGATTAGATTAAGGGCCTGAGCCCTTTCGACATCCCTGATGTTGCCTCCTAGATCAAGACCCCAAGAGGATGAAAAATGGGAATATCAATACAGCTGATTCCTCATGAAACCACCACGGGAAAACTGGGCTGTTTGTCACCTGAGTCAGCAGAAATCACTGCCCGGCAGCCCTTCAGGCAAAAGAGTGGAGCTGTGCTGGCTGAAATCCTGCAGTGTGAAACAGGGCCTGGGAGAAAGGAAAACAAACAGGAAAAATCTGCCTGGTGAGGTTATTTTGAATTCATTTGACCCAGTGAACCCAGAGAGAGCTGCCCCTCCGGGAACTGGACATATTTAGTGCCTGTTGTTCAAATCCAGCATCCCATGGATGTCACAAGCCTGGATATCAGCTCTGTTTGCCATCCAAGAAAGAAAAAGCTCCACTCGGTGCACCCAATTCACCCCAAACTTTCCAATGTGTTCAGGGCACAGAAGAAAAATCAGATTTCCTGCCCCTTTCCACACTGACGAGGCTTGGGCATCCACCTTATTCTGCTTTTGAGGAAGATTCTCCCCACAGCTCACGGTCATTGCTTAATCTGGATTTCCTTGCAATTCTGGATATCAGAAGAAATCAAGGAAATTTTTTTTCCCTCCCTGCTCAGTCATGTGTCTGCAGCTCTACCTGGGTGGTGAAATCCAGGTGGGATCACAGAGTCCAAAGCACCCTTGCCATGGAATGAGAAAAGCTTGGGGGGGAGAAAAAAGCAATAAAGAANAAGCCAACAGCTCTTGGGTACAACCTGCATCCCTCCAGTCCTCGAGTCACTGGGACAATTCCAGATGTTGTTTCCTGTTTTTCCAAAGGAGGCAGAGGTTGGAGAGAGAGATTTACTAAATATCCAGGGGTGAAGGCAGGAAGGAAAAGTGACTGCAGACACCTCTGTTCTGTGTGGGACTGCCACCAATATCTTTTTGATATTTTCAGAGTTCACATCCACCTCACACAGGGCATGCCCATTCCCTGGTGTGGAAAATGTGGGACAAGGCTGAACTGGAAGTGTTGGAAGCAGAGGACAGGGTGGGGTTTCCCAGGAAAGCAGCTCCATCACTGCTCTCTGCTTCCACTGCTCAGTTTCCTCAGAAATCACCACTTTTTCCCTCGTGTTCAGAAATAGTTCCTAAATCTCCTTGCAATCAAGCAAAGCAGACACTAATTCATGATTTCCCAAGGATCTTTGTCCCTGAGGACTCCCCTACACAGAGAGCTCCAGAAAAGCAAATCCAAACTGAACCGAGGCCGTGTTGGAAATTACTTGGAAGCCTTTAAGACCTGAGTCTTCAATCTATTTCAGAATTAAGGTGACCCTAATGCAGCGTGGTTCACTTCCCTTTGGCTTGATCAGAAAGGCGTGTCTGGGAATGAATTAAGCTCAGCTGAATTAATGCCACCTTTGATCCTCATTAAGTCTGGACACCTGGGTGTTTAGGCTGGCCTAAGTTCTTCCACCATAAAAGTCAGGGCTGAGGGCTGAGGGAAGGCTGGAAATCTGCACAGAAACTGCTGGAAAAACATCCAGGCTGAGATAATATTTTTGCTAAAACGTCCCACCAGAAAATTCTGCTCCGTGGCACCACGGACACTTCCCTGGGAACCACAGAAATGTTGGATGGGGCTTGGAGCAAGCTGGGATAGTGGGAGGTGTCCCTGCCCATGGCAGGGTTTGGGATGAGATCATCTTGAGGGTCCCTTCCAACCCAAATTATTCCATGATTCTGTGATACTGGGAGAGCAGCCCCCTTGTCTTTTTCTTTCCCACTGACCCATGAGCTCCTCTCCAGGAGAAGACCTCTTGAATATTCCCAGATTTTGCTTGGCACCAGGATACTGCCCTCATCACAGTCATTCCAAATGAAATTCAAGTTAAGCCTCACTTCAGCACAGACCGATGCAGCTTTGCACAATGTCTGTACAACCCCAGCACCTGGAATGGCAGAGAAATGCCATGAAAATCCAGGAAATGTTGCTTCCTGCACGCCTTTCCTACATGAGTTTGGAACAGCTGCTAAATGCCATCTTTTGGAATACGTCACATAGAATCTATCAAGATCATACAAAACCTACATTTTTCCTGTCAGTCTTCACTGGGTTTTTTTATTTCTTCTACCCTTAATCAGATTAGATTAAGGGCCTGAGCCCTTTCGACATCCCTGATGTTGCCTCCTAGATCAAGACCCCAAGAGGATGAAAAATGGGAATATCAATACAGCTGATTCCTCATGAAACCACCACAGGAAAACTGGGCTGTTTGTCACCTGAGTCAGCAGAAATCACTGCCCGGCAGCCCTTCAGGCAAAAGAGTGGAGCTGTGCTGGCTGAAATCCTGCAGTGTGAAACAGGGCCTGGGAGAAAGGAAAACAAACAGGAAAAATCTGCCTGGTGAGGTTATTTTGAATTCATTTGACCCAGTGAACCCAGAGAGAGCTGCCCCTCCGGGAACTGGACATATTTAGTGCCTGTTGTTCAAATCCAGCATCCCATGGATGTCACAAGCCTGGATATCAGCTCTGTTTGCCATCCAAGAAAGAAAAAGCTCCACTCGGTGCACCCAATTCACCCCAAACTTTCCAATGTGTTCAGGGCACAGAAGAAAAATCAGATTTCCTGCCCCTTTCCACACTGACGAGGCTTGGGCATCCACCTTATTCTGCTTTTGTGGAAGATTCTCCCCACAGCTCATGGTCATTGCTTAATCTGGATTTCCTTGCAATTCTGGATATCAGAAGAAATCAAGGAAATTTTTTTTCCCTCCCTGCTCAGTCATGTGTCTGCAGCTCTACCTGGGTGCTGAAATCCAGGTGGGATCACAGAGTCCAAAGCACCCTTGCCATGGAATGAGAAAAGCTTGGGGGGGAGAAAAAAGCAATAAAGAACAATTTTTAAAGTAAATAAAATAAGGAAGCCCTGAAATGCTCAGCCCCTGCCATGAAGGACTTTATTAAACATTCAGAGCTTGTTCCTGTGTTGCTGAGGCTTTACCTCTCAGAAAGTACAAAATGTCAATCAGGATTTTCTCTGCTGGAAGCAGGAACCCAAATCTCTATGGAAACCAGACGGAGGTGACGGTGCCTATGGAGAGGTTTTCTGCATAGATTCCCATCCTCACAGTTTACATTTGCCAGAGATTTTATTGCCATTGTAGGTCTGGAAAAGATAAAAAATGTTTTCTCTTCCTCAGAGTGCAGATTCTGACACTGTTGTTCCCTCTCCTTCCTTCTCCCTCCTCCAGCCTCAGCCAATGAATCCTTTGGTTGTGCTTATTTACTGCCACATTAGAGAAGATTAAATTATTGATGTAGGTGAAAAATGAATCCAGACCAATGGATCCCCTCCACTGAGACTGTCAGGCTATAATGAGGATTTGCAGCCTCACAGGATGGATTTGAACAGGGAGGTGCAAGCAGAGGGGATATTTTGGGAGTACACAGGGGCCCCACCGCAGCACAAATATCTGTGGGAGGACCTGATAAAGGAGTTTTTTCAATTCAAAAAGCACCATATCCTGACTTCATTCAGCCCCGACTTCTTGGAAACACAGCCCCAAATTTTCCTGTTAGGCCGCTGATCTCAGAGCCCTCCAGCATCTCATCCTGAGCATCCCAGAAGAGCATCCCGCTCACAGTTCCTTTTCTTGCCAGAAGCCAAGCCAGGAAACAAAGCCCTCGGAGCTGCTCTGTGGGTGGGTGGTTTCCCTTTCTCTTCTGTTGCTCAGTTTCCAACTCTTGAGCGAGACAAAAAGAGAAATTGGTGAGTTATTCAACATCTGAGGGGCTGAAGGGGTGAATTCACCACTGGAAAAAAGTTCAGGAGTTGTTCTGTGCCTGCTGTGGTGGGGCCTGGGGTTTGAAATGGAGCTTGGCTGTGCACAGAGTTGAAAGATTAGAGACAAATCTTCAAATTAAAAAGCTCCTACACAGGGAATATGTGGAGGGCAGGACTGTGGAGTGCTGAGGGAACACAGAGGGGACGGAGTGAAGGGTCAAGGGACAGAATTTCACAAGCTGGATGGATATAAAAAGCAGCGTGACGTGGCCGTGACGACCGTGCAGTGAAGGTGGAGGTGACAAACCACGAGGACCTTGGCCCTGCTCCTCACAGAGTCATTAAATCCCTGCCAAAATCCAACTGCAAATCAACGGGAGCTGCCACTGCTGGGGTAGGGGTTTAATAAGTGTCCCTGCAGGAGATGCTGGGAATGGTGTCAGCTCTGAGTCCTGCTGCTTGTTGGTCCTTAAATACGAGTCACAACCTGTCCCCTGCTGGTGAAGGTTTTTCTGTAGCTCATCCCATGCCCCGGGAAGGGAAGTGGCCACCCACCCATTTTCCGTGTTACTGCCTGAAAGTGCCAGAGGTTTTCATGGAGTCGGAGTGTTTTGGGTTGGAAGGGACCTTGGGGACCATCTTGCTCCAACCCTTCTGCCACAGGGCGTCTTCTGCCAGACCAGGCTGCTCAAAACCACATCCAACCTGGTCTTGGATACTTCCAGGGATCCAGGGGCAGCCACAGCTTCTCTGGGAAACCTGTGCCAGGGCCTCATCACCTCCCCCAGGGAAGAATTTATTCCTAATATCCCACCTATCCCTGCCCTCTGGCAGTGGGAAGCCGTTCCCCCTTGTCCTGTCCCTCCATTCCTTGTCCCCAGTCCCTCTCCAGCTCTCCTGGAGCCCCTTTAAGCACTGGAAGGGACTCTAAGATCTCCCTGGAGCCTTCTCTTCTCCAGGTTGGACCTTCCCAGCTCTCCCAGCCTGGCTCCAGAGCAGAGGGTCTCCAGCCCTCTGAATATCTCCGTGGCCTCCTCTGGATTTGCTCCAGCAGATTTTGTTCTGGCATATCCAATGGCATTGCAGAGGGAACTCTGCGAAACTCCATTTCCCTTGGGGGAATGATATTGTCTCCCTGCTTCACAGGAACATTTTTTATGGCACCCTGCAACTCACAGGTCATGTCCTAAACTATTTTAAAAGCTCTTCAAATGGTGGAGACCTCACATTTTCTCAGTTTAGCTCATTTTTACCAATGGCTGGAGAGAGCAAGACAGCCCCTTTCTGCCTGCAGAAGCCTTTTCTGTGCTGGAAGTTTCAGAATATGGGAAATTGGGTTGTAAAAATTGGTGTAAAATTTCTCCACATTCCTGTCTGTCACTGATAGTCTCTTTTTCAGATCCAGGAGATTCATTCTGACTCCTTCCCTGTTCACTGATAAGATTGTCCATGGGGCCATGTTTTAAAAAAGGCTGCTGCTGTGATCCAAAGTATTTTCTTCATGGTGATGTTATTAATACATCAAAAATACTTTCTGCACCAGGAGTTTCTCCTTGCACACCCCTTTCTTTTGTCTAATCTGTCCTCCCACTCACCACTCTTATTTCACAGCCAGTAATGCCCAATTCAAACTTTTCAAATCCCTGAACTCCACTGGGACCTGTCGCTGGTCTCCTCCATAGCTCCTTGCCCAGACAGAGCAGCTGCCATGGGCTTGCATCTTGCTGATGGAATATCTGACATCATCGTCCATGATTTTGGAGAGTGTCTGTACCCAACAATTAAATCTCTCTGTTGTCATAACTCACACCCTCCTGGGACCTCAGAGTTGAGCTTTTCCCTTTTGAAATCTGAATTTCACACTGCAAGGACCATGGCTGAAGAAAATTCCTCAGCTTCCACTTGCATCTGCTCCCTGAGAACATTCCTCTGTCCGTATCTTTGCTGGGACTCTTTCTGAACACCGAAGCTGAGTTTTTTCAACCGACACATTTTCAAACAGCAACGCAGAGAGATTTCTGGTGGCGCTGAGCTCAGATCTGCACTTAGGGAATTATCTGTACCCCGGGACGTGTGAAAAAATGCAGGAGCCGAGCTGTCCCTCAGGCAGGACACTGCTGAGAGTGCCAGGGACATGAATGGCTCGGGGAGCTAAATGAGACCCGAGCGCTTCCATGGCTGCTGTTGCTACGGAGACGCTTCCGTGGTATCTCCATCACCAGCACTCCCCTACCATTAACTCCGGGAGAAACTTGGCTCCCAGGTACCGAGTGACGAGGAGACAGAAAGACAGAGATGGAATTTGAAAAGGGAAAACACCTTCAGAGGCTTCAACAACCAAACAAATCCAATGCTCCTCTCACATGCATGGGATTGAGGAGGGGTTTCCACACCGCTGCTGTTCTCGTGTGATGGAGCCTCTGAACCAAGTGCAGAGTGAGGATGGTGAAGAGAGATTCTTTTTTTCCTGCGTGCAGCAAATATTTAGGTCAGGAGATGAGATTCTCTGCATCCGAGTGGAATTTGTCTTTTCTACTCTTCCCAGCAAGAATTCTCTGCCATGAGAAATTTGGGGGGCTAAGGAAGAGGAAGCATAAAATTATCAAACGGTTTGGGGCGGAAGAGACCTTAAAGATTATTCACCTCCCTTGCAAAGGGACCCTCTCCACTAGACCTGGTTGCTCACAGGCCCATCCAACCTGGCACTGATAGGAAAGGTTTCCACAAATTTATCCAGAACCTTACACACATCAAGAGAAAGATCCACACTGTATGAAATGGGCTTTGAATCCAGGCCCTGTCCCTTCATCCCTCTAAAGAAGAGGTAACTCCACACATGGAGTAGGTATGGGACTGGCTCAGGACCCAGGAGATGTAGGACAGGAATGGCCGGGGCAGCTGGAGGAGATGGAACAACGTGACTGCAGAGAATTTGGAAATTCAGACCTGGAATTGGCCCTCAAGGGGTTTTCAGACCTTGGAGAACACATTGCTGTAAGATGTTTTCAAGAAGACCCTGGTCCTGATGTTCTTTGGGTTGTCTTTTCCTGCTCTCCTGCTGTTAAGGCCAGCTCCAGAATCTTCTAGAAAAGCTGCTGTCACGGTTAACAGTCCATTCCATAGATTTTTTTCCACTTATCTGGAGTGACATGCTGCATTTTAAAATGTCTCTAATAGTTGAGTCCAAATCTGCCTTTGGAAGAGAGAATTTTGAACTCCCTGACGTCTGTGTTTATCTTTTCCTTGGTTTGTGATTTTTCAAGGGAAAACAAGGCATTGTTCTGCAGCTCCAGCCTGCCTTAGCTCCCAGTTTTAATCAAAGGCATCCATTCTTTCACCTCTAATTATCTGCAATAGTGGCCTAATTTGCATTGTGTCCTTTTCCCGAAATGACACAGTAAAAGCATTTTCTCATTATTTCCCTGACTTTATTCCCTACCATTAATGCTGTCAGGATGACTCAGTTCTAGACAAGGATTTTTGTCTGAGAACCTCAGGTTTCCTGTCAGTCCCTGAACCTTTCAGCTGCCTGTTTGGCACAATTAAAGATGCTGCTTTGTTGACCTGTTAATCACACGCTTTTCCCAGTGCTGGACCGCTGGGGTGCTTTCAAACTGGGAAAATGATGCTGAGAAGTCTCTTGGTGATTATGAACTGCTCACAGGGATGCTGCCAGAGCTGTTTGTGGTCCAGTCACAGGTGCCCAGGCTGGCGCTCGGGTGTCTCCTTCCAACCCTCCCACCCTCAACCTGCTCTTCTCCAAGACACAAAATCAGGGAATGGTTTGGTTGGAAGGCGCCTAAAAGATCATCGAGTTCTGCCCCCTGCCATGGGCAGGGACACCTTCCACTATCCCAGGCTGCTCCAAGCCCCATCCAACCTGGCCTTGGACACTTCCAGGGATGGAGCAGCCACAGCTTCTCTGGGCACCCTGTGCCAGGGCCTCAGCACCCTCCCAGGGATGAATTTTTTCCCAGTATCCCATCTAACCCTGCCCCTCTGGCAGTGGGAAACCATTACCTATGTCCTGTCCCTTCAGTTGCTTANTCCACCCCTTGTCCCAAGTTCCTCTCTGGCTCTTTTGCAGCCCCTTTAGGCCCTCTCTGGATCCTTCTCTTCTCCAGCTGAACATTCCCAGCTCTCCCAGCCTGGCTCCACAGGAGAGTGGATGTTTCCCTTGCCACACAACCCCAATCCAGGTGAGGCTGCAGCACGACAAACACCTATTTCTGGCAGGGCTGAAGAATTGTCTGGGATAACCTAAAACCCTCTCCCCCATCCCTTTAAAACAAACCAGCTCAACTCTCCTGCTTGGAGTTTTACAGACTCCTAATAAAACCTTCCTGAAATCATCCCAGGCTGGAGCTTCCCATCCTGTCTGTGAGGTTTTTTTTGCTGCAGGGGCTTTTATCTGTCTGTTCCTTTGAAACTCCCCGTCTGCTGCCTGTTCCCAGCTCGCTCCCTGCCTCACATATGTGGAGTTCTAATACTTTCCCTCACAGCTCCTGCCTGTTTGCTGCAGTATTTTAAAAAA
>VYXC01006010.1:57575-69839 GCA_013397175.1 Platysteira castanea | reverse complement strand
AGGAAGGACAGAAAGGAAGGAAGGAAGGAAGGGATGGAAGGGAGGATGGAAGGAGGGATGGAAGGAAGGAAGGAAGGGAGGAGGGAATGAAGGAAGGAAGGAAGGAAGGGAGGAAGGAATGTAAGTCTGCCTCTAAAATACTGCAGGAACCAAAGCAATCACTCCAGAGAGTCTATTTTTGTGTGAGATCAAAGGGCAGATTTCACCTGCTGCTGTCTCACAGGGGCTGGAGCACGGAACAGATGAGCCTTTAGTGCAACACAGAAGAAACTAAAAAAAGAAAAAGCAAAGCTCACAAAATCTACCAATTAAGAGTGAACTCAAATGGACCAAGCTATTCCAGTGATGGGGATCCATGGGGATATTTATATAAATAAATTCTCAAACACCTTTTTCCCTGAGCAAACCAGTTTAATGGAAAGTGTCCCTGGGGATCTTTCAGGTCCCCTCCTACCTAAACTGTTCTATGAGTCCATGAATTTTCAGGATCTCTATCAACACTATCCCTGAAAGTTTTTCCAGCTATTCCTCAGTCTTCCCCACTCCCTAACTCTAAGAATTATTCCAGGCATACAAAAAATGGATTCTAAACCTGCCACTTATTAAGAACCTTAAACAGCTCCTGTTTTGTCCCTTGACTCACAGTTATGAAGAACAGACTTGACATATTTGGTTTAAAGAGAAATCAGCAGATATCACTCATCCTGATAACATCTCAGAACATGAGACTGCTCCCTGAACAAGGAACTGGTGACAAGATTTGGAAGGGTTTGGAAAGGCCCTTCAGTGTCAGTGTGATGGGTTCTGGAGTCAGAGAGAGCCTTGAAGTGGGTTTTCCCAAATTTTGAATTAAAGTGAGAACAAAAAAATCCTCACTGAGTTGTCTTTGTTTTGCTCAAGGTTTGCGTTGCTGAACTCCGGTTTGCTGAATGTGTTGTTTAAAAGAAGCTCATTGGATCTGCTGGAGAAAATGAGAAAAAAACAACTTGAGTTTGAAAACAAAGATGTCCTTTGATCATTGTCTTATAAAACAGATCCATTTCTCCCATCATTAGTTCTACAGCTTCCAGTATTTTTTGGAATGCAACAAAACTGAATCTTTGGGTTCCCTAGGGAAAAGCCTCTTCTCTTCTATATTTCATGAGGCTTGGTCACACATTTGCTCTGAGTTCCCTCATTTCTGCTTATTCTTGACTTTCGCACCTGGCCAGGGGTTCCCTGCTTTATCTCTCTCTCCAATGCACAGCTGGAAGTGGAAGGTTCCTTGGTCAGAGGGCTCAGCAGAAAACTGCTCAAACAAATTGTTTTTCTCCCAACTTCTCTGCCCAAAACTTCCTAAGAAACATAAACACTATGAAAAAAGGAACACAAAAAATGCAGTTTCACACCAGGGACTCATAACCTTTTTTAACATCACTCCAGCTTTTTTTCCAGTGCCATATTTGCTGTTGTTTTTGTAGTGTTGCTGCAGTGGTTTTGGGTTTTAGACACCTAAAAACGAGCATCACTTTAACTATTCTTTTACTGGTTTATATTTTGGCTGATTCACTGTCAAGCAGAATTTTCGGTCTTTCCTCTTCTCCACTGATGGATTTCTTTCATGTTTTTGCAGAGTACCTCGTGCTTGACACACCCCAGGTTGGACGACACTGATTTTCCAAACATCCAGACTTTCAAACTATCAATTATTACATTCATAAAACTGTGTATTACCCTCAATATAAGTTATGTTTCTACCAGGACTTCCAGAAAGAGACTAGATGACTTGTCTTTATCTTAATATAAAGATTTTCTAGCAAAGAAAATATGATTTTAGTCGTGCATTAAATAGAATAGCATTACTGGGCAGAGATTTTCTCTTCTATCCTTTGCCTGGCAGTGTGTAAAATATTTGCTATCGTTATTTGAAGAGGAAAATGATCTTACTCACCTTTTTGTGAGTTAATAAAGAGAGTAAAACAATGGCACCATGAGTATCAGAGTTAATGAAGTTTATTTCCCTTCAGACTTTTGTCTTGTTAATTTTGAATCTTGTGGAAATACAACCCTTGAGAACCTTGGAGATCTCTGCTCTTTTGCCAGAGGGGTTTTGATTCAGACAAGTTCAAAAACTACAAGGAAAACACACAGGAAAGGCAACAGCCACACACACAGAGGACAGCCAGGTCATCCCGTCTAAATCCAACTCAAAAATACTTTGGGATGGATCAGACCCTCGGGAATGGGTTGGAAGAACAGCCTTGGAGCAGGTATCGAGCAAAAACAACCTCCTGCTCTGCCTGCCTGTCTCCCACCAGGATCTCTGGGCTGTGGTTTGCAGTCCTTGAGGGGGGAATGTGGGAATACGAGACTGGAGGGATTTGGGATGGGATCCAAACACCTCTGTGCTGATGTCCTCATCCCTGTGCCAGCTGAGACCTGTCAGTACAGACAGCAGTGACTTCAGGACTCACAGAACCACCAAATCATGGAATATTCTGAGCTGGAAGGGACCCACAAGGATCATCCTGGCCCAGCGGAGGATAACTCTGAGAATCACCACAGACCTGGGAGCGTTGTCCAAGATTTAGGTGGGGCTGTCCAAGAGCCATCTGCATTCCTCATGAAAAGGGCCTCTCCTGTGGGTCGTTCCACCCTTTTAAACTCAGTGCTTCCAGCCCTTGGTATCAACAATCCACCCAGAAGATTCGGGTTTGGAATGTTTAGCATTTTAGCTGTGGTAGGATCCAGACCCGGAGCAAAACCCCTCTGCAGTTCAGGACGGAAGGAACAGATTGTTCCTGCTCAGAGCAGCTCGCAAGGAGCGTGAGGAGACTCAGACAAGCAGGCAGCCCAAACCCAGGGGGCTCAGCACACCATCAGCTCCAGCTTTCCACAGGCGTTGCTCACAGTGGCCATTGAGTTCCCTCACTGAAATTTGACAAACTGAACGCGTGTTCCAAAGCGGTTTCCAGGATTAGCTTCTCCATCAGCTTCCCATGGAACTCCCTGTCCTGAGTTCCCTTTCTCTCCTTCTTGGGGGCAGGAGTGGCATTTGCCTCCTTCTGCTCCTGGGAACCTCCATGGTCACCATGACCTCTCAAAAACGGATGAGGGTGACCTTGCAATGCCATCAGTTCCCATGGATCCATCCCATCTGTGTCGGTAAAGGACACAAGAAAGGAGGCTTTGACACCTGCTAGGTTTAGCAGAAAGAGGAAAAAGAAGAAACTTTATTTACATTTCTCGTACTTTATAGGTTTCTCAATTCCGCAAGGGATTGGAGGACATGTCACTTCCTCCTCAATCCCACTGGAGAAAAAGGATGCTCATCAAACTTTCTCTTATCACAAAAGGAATGAAAAACAGAAAAGATGGTTAAGTAAACATTGGCTATTATTTACATGAAACTCCGTGAGAAAATCATCTGACTCCAAGTTAAAATAGAAGGTTTTAGCAAAACAGGACAACACCCATCCTCATCCATGCATTCTGTAAGTCTGTTTTGTCTTAGTGTTCCCTGGCTGGATCCTCCTCCCCTGAGGATAAATGTTCCTTGCTCTGGTCCAGGAAATTGGGATTTCTGAAGGCTGATCTTATCAGCAAAGACTTAAATGAAGAGTATTTGGGCAATTTCCATGCTCTTCGCCACCGGAATTCCCACCCTGCTGAGCAGCAGCCCCACATTTTCCCATCTCTCCCTTTTGCTGCTGATATTCCTGCAGAAAACTTGCTGCCCTTCATGTCCCTCGCCAGATTTAACTCCAGATGGGCTTTGATTCCCCCTTCCAGTCTTTTCTATCAACTCTCTTTTATTGATTTCTTCTGCAGATGGAATTACATGGAGATTTCCAACACAGGGAACGCAATCCCAGCTCCAGAGCTCATATTTGTTGGTCCATCTCGCCAGGATTTTTGTAGTTTTGCCAGCTTACACCACATATGGAGTCTTCTTCCATGGGAAAAACATGGAAATGTTTTGTCCAAGTAAAGGCAGGGAACCTCACTGCGTGGGGTTTGGAGGCAGACTTGGTTTTGTCGTACCCCACAAAGAGGTCACAGAAAAAAAGGAAAGACACAGGATAAAGGCTGGAATTGTTTTTTCATTATGGAATGGAATATCAGGAGTGGTTTCTTCCGTGTGAATGTTTATCTAAAGACCTGCTGGGGTTTCTGCCAGCTCATGTGGATCAAGAATGATGCCTGTGCCACCCTACATCCCAAAAATGGGGGTCTCGGGTGAAGGAAAGGCTGGGAAATTGAAGGGGCAGGATGTTTGCTTTGGTTTTCTTTTTAAATGTCTTGTTTAAAAAGAAGCTCTGATTCATCCTTTTTCATGGGGAAAGATTTCTGTATCAGGACTATAAGGCTCAGTCAGAGTCTTGGGCTGTGTCTGGGGCTTCTCAGAGTTCCCCTGGTGGGTTATCCCTGGAAATCACACTCCCTTCAGCAGTGACATCACTTGCATTCCTCTTTTCTCTGTAAAAATCATCATTTCAGCATCAGTGACCCTTGCTCTTTCCAAGATTCAGCTCCCCAACAACATGAGGAGGCAAAAGGGTCATTCCTATTTCCCTCCCATTTCCACAGATTGTAAATTTTCTGTTTTCCTGGGATATCATTGCCCAGTAGAGCTTTTATAACTTTTATCAAAGACCATTAACACCTCAAGTTTGTAAAATCACTGAACTTAAGATTTTTGAACACAGATTTTATGCTACCCATACTCTTTTTTTTTTTTTTTACCAGTTCTTATATTTCTCCTGGTTATCTTCAGTTTCTCATTGGATCCTGGAGACAGGGAGCTGTTCTCAGATCACCCAGGGTGAGAACTCTTCTGTTTTAAACTATCCAGACCTTGGATAAGAACTTTGAGAGCCATAACAGCAACGATACAAGGTGCATATGTAAAATTCCACTGCACACATCCAGGCATTCAACTCGGAGAGATTTCCCACAGGACAACTCAGTTTCTCCCGCTCTGATTTATTCTGATGCCTTGTTCCTTTCCATCTCCATCCATCAAGGCTTGAATGGGATAACAGCCTTAATAGATGCTAATTAGCAATATAAACCATCCACTCTGCAGTAATAGCAAAATCAGACTGAAAAAAGCCCCGTCAAAATAATGGTTGGGCCCGATGATTGAAAGGGGGAAAATGTGGTTGGATTCTTAATACTGGAGTGCAAGTGAGAAAGAAAAGAGAAATTATTGCTTTTCCCATGTAAATTATAAGCAATTAAGCCAGGCATTGAATAAACCTTGGGACTGGAACCCCTCTGACTTTCCTGTGTCAGCTCCTCCCTGTGTTTCAGGGGGCTGCAGGAGCTGAACCACAATTTTGGTGTGTTTATTGTCAGCTCTGGTTTGATTTCGTGCTCCAGCAGGGAAGCAGAGCTCCAACCAGCACGGATTTCCTGCTGGAAAGAGGAGACACATTCTGGATTCAGCTCGGGGCCTGCCTTTCAGTGGGTGCAGATGTTTTGCTTTCACCTGGAGGATTGGTGCGTGCTAATTGGGCCAAGAGCAGTAATTAGGCAGGGTGTGTGGGAGGTGATTTGTCTGGGTACCACCACGGAGCCGAGGCTGGAGCAGCCCTTGTGAGCTCCCCTTGATTGCCTGGGCGACTGGTTCACTGCAAACACCTAAAATTCGGGGTGTCTTCCTCCCCCTCCCCAAATCCTTCCTGCTCAGACATGGAACTCTTGCCGTCCATTTGGAAAACAGGCAATTTCCAGGGAAAAAGAAGGATCACTTCTGGCCGTGCTGTGAGATAACAAAGGATGAGATTGCACCTGTGTGGTGGGGAGGCAGCACTGATCTCATCTCTCTGGTTATCAGTGATAGTGTCACCGAAGCTGCAGGAAAACAAAAAAACCTCTCCAATCACATTTTTAGTGTTAGAGAATCAAGGTATTACTTTATTCTGGCCAGGATGTGCAACAGAAATAATTTCATCCACACATTGCCCGGGTTGTGCAGAGAAAATCATTCCATCGTGCATGAATTTTACTCGATTTTTCACATATTTTATACAGTCAAAACTCATAGAAATTTATTGGTTCAGTGCTCATTGGTCCCAAGTTATGCAGTTCTTAGTATTTGGGTTCCTAATGGATGTGAATTTCTTCATCTCCAATGTTAATTAGGTTCTCATTCTCCTCTCTCTTTTCCCAGACCAGGTGTCTCTGACCATCCCACAGGTGATGTTTGGAGTTGATGCTCATTAATGGTAGTTAATGGTCATTATCTGTTGTGTATCTCCTCTGCTACTCCCAGTCTGTTGAGATGTTCAGCTCATCAGACCTCCCCTGGTAAAACAATCTTTTGAAAAGAAACTTCAGCTCCCTCTCCCTGGAGCAAAGGCCAACAAAACCCCTGGCTAAGGTTCTATAAAAAACATTTCAAACTTGGTATTGGTTCCAACGATAGGACCCGAGGGAATGGTCTGAAGTTGTTCCAAGGGAGGTTTAGGTTGGAAATTAGGCAAACTTTTTCACTCAGAGCTGGTCAGACACTGGAACAGCTCCCCAGGGCAGTGGTCACAGCCCCAAGGCCGCCAGAGCTCAGGGAGTGTTTGGACAATGCTCTCAGGCACAGGGTGGGGTTGCTGGGATGTCCAGGACTCGATGATCCTTGTGGATCCCTCCCAGCTCAGGATATTCACCCTGGGACAGACATTCTCGAGTGTTATCCCCATGCCCAGTGTTTTAAAGCTGAACATGTCCATGCCCCGTTCCACAGGGTCATTTTAAAGGAGGAAACCAGGCCACTGACTGAACTTCACTTGTCACCAGGCTGTCCTGAGGTGCCTTGGCCAAGAGGGGATCCCTGCTCCAGAATATTTGGATGCCAATCAAAGTGCTGGCCATGTTCCAAGGGATCAGCTGCTGGGATTCTTCTGGCTTCAGGAAAACCACGAAATTCCTGTGAATTCAAATGTCAGAGCTCATCAGAAAAGGAGCAGCTTTTTCTGCGAAACATTCCAAGTTGGTGTCCACTTAAAAGTTGTTGGAACAAGCAAATTTCATGTTCCTGTCTCTCTGTTTATCCACCTACCCGCCTATTTATGGAGCTAATTTTCCTCAAGAGCTTCAGAATTCCTCCTGGGTTGCATCATTTGTGGGGACGATCCTACACATGATGGGATCAGGAAAGAAACATCTCCCCCACCATCCAGCTTCTGCAAGCCAGATTTGGGGACTAGGATATTCATTTCCTATAAAATTCCGTGTGCAAAGCAACAGTTCCCCATGTATATATATATATGTATGAAGTCTGGAAGGCACTGAACAAATTTTGGGGAAGTTGTCTTTCTCCTGCAGTGGAAGTTTTCCTGGGGAATTCAACCCATTTCCTTCTCTACCAACAACTTCCCAGTGTTTCTCCTTCATGGTTCTGTTTCTGAGGTGTCTCTAAATTGGATTCAGTGCATCCAGAGGCGATTTTGGTGTCTTCCTGCCTTTCCAAGAACCCAGGAATCAGAGTAAATTCCAACCAGAAGTCTTTTGTTATATAATCCTATTTATTAAAAAATAGCCTACAGGTGGTGTTTCTTTTCAAGTCCATCACTGAAAGCCAGAACTACTTTTTCGATTGTTTCTATTTAAAAACAACAGCAACAACAAAAGATGATGAATTATTATCAGTTATTCTGTAAAACCCCAGATATTTCTGGAAACACGAAGTTTTTAATACAAATGTTTCATAATAGGAATGTCTACAGCAGAATGCCTTAAATTCCAAGCAGCTCAGGCTGTTTTTTCTTTCACTTCCCACTGCTCCTAATAACACTCTTTGTTCCACTCGAAGCCAATCTTTCTCACTCTTTGTTGGTTTTACATTCTGCAAATGCCTGTGGACAGCTCCGGTCCCCTTAGTCAGGGATTAGACAAATTGCACACATTGTTTCCTTTCAATCTCATCCCCCTCCTGACTTCTGAAATACTCGGAGTTGTTCTCCACCATCCTCCGCAGTTTGCCAACACTTCCTTGATATTTTGATGTGCTGAACGAGCACCACTCCATGGTGGGAGTCAGATGATCCCAAAACACTCCATCCTTGGGAAGCATCTCATTGCTGATTGCACCAGAACATCTGATTTTGGGAAAGCTGTTGCACACAGATATTCTAATTAGAGGCTTGGCCTCTTCTCCCACACAATTAATGACAGGACAAGGGGAGACGGCCTCAGGTTGCTCCAGGGGAGATTCAGGTTGGGTATCAGGGACAAAAATACTCACTGGAGGAGTGGTTAAACTTCAAAACAATGGTGGAGTCACCAACTCTGGACATGACGTGAAAACCTCCATGGTTTTATATTCTCTTGGACTCTTGCAGCAGCCAAGTCTTTCCTTCCACAATGTCTGTCTCAAAGGAAGACTTTATTTTTTAACTTAAAGCCTGAAATTCATCACTGCCCTGACATCAGCTCTGCACTCTTTTTTCCCCTTCCCCTCAGCAGAAAAGGTCCTTTGGTAATGATATTTAGAGGAAGGTGCACACCTGAGACTGCAGAAGGTGCTGCCGCGTGGTTTTTATTAAGAAAGTAAAGATGGGATGATTCATTTGGTCCAATTTCTTTGCCTTTCAAGACAAACCAGTTTTCCTGCTCTTTTTATGTACCTTTGGTTGCTGGGCTGCCCTCTTTGCCTGGGAGGCGTGCAGGGATTTCAAGAACTTGCTGCTGTTTTTGAAAATGAATGGTGGAAGAAATCCAGGACCCAGGATTTGATTGCAAAGATGATAAGATATGACCAAAAAATTCTTGTGAAAGAGGAGCAGAGCAGTTACTGCTGAGAGCTCCTGCTCTGACAGATGAGGATATTTCCACTATCAGCAGTAGCCAAACACTGCAGGGCTGGATAAAACACTCTCAATAAAAGACATCATCTCGAAGAATTTGCAGCATAAAAGTTATGAGGCCTCACATGCATTAGGAAAAAAATGGTGCAATAAAAAGATTGTTCTGGGTTTAACTGCTGCAGCTGCTGCTTTGTTTTGTGGGTTTTTTTTTTGCTTTGTCTTGTTTAGGTTTGAAGAGGATTTCTGGGTTTGAAAATCATAGAATTGATAGGTTTGGCAAAGATCTCCAAGATCATTGCAACAAGTCTTGGACCGAATGCCACCATGGCCACTGAATTGTGTCACGAAGTGCCACATTTACTCATTTTTTGAACACTTGGCCCATTGATCCAACTTGTCCAGATCCCTCTGTAGAGCCTTCCATGCCACAAACAGATGGATTTCAATCCCAACACTGGCATGGTGCCCCTGGGCCCGCGCTGGGAGCCTGGCTTTATCGTTTAAAGCCCTCAATCAGCCCCAAAACTCACGAGTTAGAACCCTTTTTCCCTTTGAGACAGGCGAGACCCACCTCTCACCAGCACCCCAATGCCCTTAAAACACCAGAAAAGCCAAAATTCTGCCCGAGCCAGGTGTTGGTTAGTGGGAGGGAGACTTTTCAACCTCATCACTGCCAACCTCAACAACCAACAGTGGGTGTTAATCCCGGGGCTGGACCAGGCTGGGGAGACTCCCAGGAATGTCTCTCACGCAGGGAGGCAGCAAAATTCGCTGTGGGATGGCTCTGGCCAGCAAAGAGATTGTCAGGAGTGGGATTCGAACCCACGCCTCCAGGGGAGACTGCGACCTGAACGCAGCGCCTTAGACCGCTCGGCCATCCTGACCGTGGAATCTGCACCTCTGCATCCTGAAATTCCTGGGAAATCGTTTTCCATCGTGTGTGTCCTCTAAATGTGGAGCATTTCCTTGCACATCCAGGACTCTCCTCTGGGAAGCAAAGAACAGCCTGAGCTCCGGAACTGACCGGAGGATCCAGCCAGGTTGGGGTCAGTCTCTTCTCCCAAGTAACAAGGGGTAAGACAAGAGGAAATGGCCTAAAACTGCACCAGGAACGGTTCAGATGGGATGTTAGGAAGAATTTCTTTAGTGAAAGCGTGGTCAAGTATTGGAATGGGCTGCCCAGGGAAGTGCTGGAGCCACCAATCCCTGGAAGTGCTCAAAGGCGTGTGGATGTGGCTCGGGGATGTGGCTTGGTGGTGAACACGGTGCTGGGTTAGTGCTGGGCCTCTCTGACCTCAGGGGGCTTTTCCAGCCTTAATAATTCCATGATAAGGCTCAGAGTTCTCTCTATGCTCACTCATCACTAAGTTAACAATTAGGTAAGAGGTTAACAATTAGCTTAGGATGGGCCTAACCACTGCAATACCAAAAACCAGCTTAATGAAGGAAGAAAAACCCCAAAGAACCCTGAGAATCAGAATAAAAAAAAAGATATAACAATTTCTGGCATATCCGCTTACCTCTGCCAGCTCCTTTCTTTTTATTTCTCTCTGTGTTTTTTTTTCTTTCCCTGCAGAGTGCTGGAATTTGTCCAGCAGACTTTGGATGAATTGACAGTGGCATATGCATGAGCTGGTGGCTGCGTGCAGCAGCGAGGTTTTCCCCTCCTCCAAAGCCTGGTGCAGCTCCCCAGAGAGGATCTGAGCAAGGTCAGATCTGTTCCCTTTGAAGGTGGAAACAGGGGAACAGCAGGACTTTGCAGGGTCCAGAAACAGGGCTGAGGAAATCCAGTTTCAATCGAAAAGAGAGGAGATTTTATTCCATGAGAAAAGGAAATTGAGGTAAGCAAGAGATCTTCCAGAGTAGCAGGAGTGGCTCACAAAATGTATCTGAGAAAGAGAAAGACAAGCAAAATAAATTTCACCCTTTATGCGCCAGATGCTGGAACTGGATCCTCAAGGTTTCTTCCAACCCAAACAAGTGTAGATTCTGTGATATTTTAAGGAGGTTCTGTGGTAGCAATCCATGGTCCTGGGCAGCAGTGAGGGTCTTCACGAGGGTCTTCACAGGAGAAGAGAGGTGAAATCTAGAGAAGGGAACCCAAAGCAAAGGGGGAGAGGACCCTTCCAACCCAAACCTTTCTATGATTCCATAATTCTCCATAAAACCCCATTTTAGAGGATTTTACATGGAACTCTTATAACTGTATCATTACAGAGGAACACTTCAGCATCTCTTTTAACTTCATCCCGCTGGAGAATTTTCTGAGCTTGTAAAGGAAGAGTTGCAGGATGTCTATAATTATCAGTTGCTTCTGCCCACGTTCCTGGCTGGTGGAAAGTCTTTAGTCTTGAGCCGGGCCTAATGGGCCGTGTTAGACAGACAGAGGAGATTTTGGCACTACAAACTCACAGCCTCGGTGCTTCTGAGGGATGCAAAGCCCTGTGTCACCACTGCCCACCACAGGGATGTGGCCTTAATGACAATGACCCTTTGCCCCGGGAGATGGAAGCGGCAGAGAAGAGAATCAAACTCCAAGGAATTGTCTCAACCTACCACCAAAGCAATGTATGTCGTGCCTTTTATAAATTTAAAGGCAGGAATTAAGAAAAAGGGCAGGTGGGCAAGTCAGGGGCTCCTGTGCTGGTGTAAAAGACACCCTGGTCAACCCCTGTTCCTCGAGCTCCTCCAAGCCTGGTGGCATCTGGGTGTGGGAGGCCACTGGTGAGTAAGGGAGGTATTTTGCAGAGCTCCAGCTGGTGAGGAATGAGTTGTGCGAGGCTCAGAGTGGGAAACACAATGCCAAGGAGTTTCCATTGGGTAAACATTCCACGTTTGGATGGCTTTGTATGAGAATAAACAGCCGGCACAAGGGAAGCTGCCAACTCCCCATCAACACCGTGCCCTTTTAAGGCTTTTTTTTTTTTTTTATTTTAACAGCTTCACAGACTCCCAGGCAGGATCGTGAAGCAGTTTTGAAATCAATGAGGCATTTGCCATTTCCCTCTCACCTTGCCTGCCTTTGGGTTGGCACAGCTCCACAGCTCAGGCTTTGTGCCTGTGGATCTCTCTTGCTCCATCCTTAAAACAAACGATGCTTTGGCTCGTCCTGGCTCGGGAAAGGAGAAGGGGCAGGAAAGTCTCCTTTGCTCATCCTGGCAGATGAATCACGGACTCAGAAGGAGGTTTTGTGGGGTTGGGGCAGCCACCACCTGCTAGGAACAAGGGCAGAACCTCACTTCAAGGTCAGGCACCTTGGGGAGAGCTCCTTCACGGAAGGTCACTCATCCAGGGGGACATCTCCAGGATTTTATGTCCCCGTCCCATGCGCAGGAAATGGGATCTTAAAGCAGAAGAGGTCATAACTCTCATCTCCCATGTGAGAAGGGATCCTTGGTGAGATTGTGTAACAGTTTGTCCAGTTCCATCTTCATGGATTCATGGAATGGTTTAGGTTGGAAGGGACCTTAAAGCTCAT
>VYXC01006010.1:42674-57322 GCA_013397175.1 Platysteira castanea | reverse complement strand
ATCAATGCTTATTGAGGGAAAGCCTTTATTTCAGAAATCCCTCTTAATTTTTCATTTATTACTTAAGGCTGAGGCAAGAAAGGGTGTTCATTTCTTTTATTTTCTAACCCGTGGAGGGCTTTAAGTGTTCATCAAGAAGTGCAATTAAGTCAAAACCACTTGCTTAAAAGTATCCAGAGTCTTTGCATGAGAAGAAAGGGAGAGGCTGCTTGGCCACAGCCTGGGACGATGGACAGGGTTTCAACTCACAGCCCTGTGCAAACCAAGATGAGGAGACGCTTCCCTTCGCAGTAAGAAAGGTTTGTTCGCGGATTTCCCCGAGCCCGATGTTCCAGAGGCACCTCTGTGCAGCGCTGCCCATCCGGGCGCCACCAGGGCGCTGGGATGTCACCGCCGGACACCGAGAGGAGCGGGGACAGCGGCGGCACCGAGCCTCTGTCCGTGAGCATTGCTGCCCTCTCCCGGCCCCAGAGCACACAAAACCCGAGGAAATCGGCTCGGGAAGGACGGGGACGGCAGCAGGGAGCGCGGGGCTGGATGCAGGGCAGGTGGGACCTGCAGGGAGTGCTGCCGCTTTGGGGGCAGGTGGGCTCATCCGCGCTACTGGCGGGTGTCACCCCAAAAAATCCCGGCCACCGGGGTCCTGCCGACCAGCTCTGGCTTCCCGGTGGTTTTGTCACTCTGTAGGGATCACAGAATCGGGGAATGGTTTGGGTTGGAAGGGACCTTAAAGATCATCCAGTTCCAACCCCTGCCATGGTTCCAACCTTCCGCTCTCCCAGGTTGCGCCAAGCCCCATCCACAGCCTTGGACACTTCCAGGGATGGGGCAGCCACAGCTTCTCTGGGCAAGGCAAGGCAGGAGCTCTCTGTAGAGGACTCCGAGGCTGCTCCCAGGCAGGCAAACAGGGGTTTTGGGTGTTTCCTCATGAAGCTCAAACTTTCTTTGACCTTCCACAGATTTGCTCAAGGTTTTTCTCACCTGCCGAGCAGTGAGGCTTTGCTGTGACTTCCCCAGAACCCAGCAAGGGATTTCTTCTGCCAGCAGCCACTGTCTGCCCTAGAATGGGTGTCTCTTCTCACAGAATCACAGGATGGGTCAGGCTGGAAGGGATCACAGTGGGATCGTCTGGTGCCACCTCCCTGCTCCAGCAGGGCCATCCCAGAGCACAGGGCACAGGATTGTGTCCAGTCAGTTCTGGAATATGCCCAGTGAGAGAGACTCCACACCCTCTCTGGTCTCTGTTCAGTGCTTGGTCACTGCACAGGGAAGAAGTTTCTCCTCATGTCCAGGTGGAACTTCCTGGGCATCAATTCCTGCTTGTTCTTCTTCTCCTATTGCTGGGCCCCATGGAGCAGAGCCTGGTCCATGCTCTGAGCCCTCCCTGCAGATATCTCTGGACATTGACGAGGTTCCCTTTCAGTCACTTTATTTGAGACTGAATAAGTCCAACTCTCTCAGCTTGAGCTGGTAACAAAGAGGCTCCAGTCCCTTCATCATCTCTGTTGCCATCTTCTGTTCTTCTCTCTGCACTTACTCTGCTGCTGAATCTCTACAGCTGCAGGCCCAGCTCTAGAAAAGCAAATGAAACCAGCTGGCATCTGTTCTTAATCCCAGAACTGAAGGATCTTAAAAGAGATTTGGTCCATATGGACAAAGTCTCACCCTCCTTTTCCCCCTCAAACCAGGGACTCACATCTCTGGCACCTCCTGGGGCTTGTCTGATCAAACTTACAAACTAGGGCAGAACACCAACAGGGAGAGGCTGGCAGGAAAAAAAAGACCTTTGCAAAACATCCTGAGAGTTTTGCTTCCAGTGATGGAAACGTGGAAGTCTCATTCGGGTCTGACAAGCTGTTGGCTCAGAAAAATCCTACATTTGCTGAGCTGTTAACACGAGTCTCTGGAGAGATGTGCTCGGGTTTCTGACTCACGTGGCACCTTCACATGGAGCTTCAGGATGAAAGAGGATCTTCCCAACCTTTTCCATGGGAACAGGGTTACCTGGAGCAGTGCTGTGTGTGAGGGAGAAGGACAAAAGTGTCCTGTTGTGATGACAGGATGTCCCTTGGCAATCTGTCCCTGAAATTAGTGGGGTGATGTCTAAATCTGCACAAAATTGGCTTAGCAAATGTTGCTTCTGCCAGGGCAACTTGATTAATTCCATCTTGGGAACCTCTCAGCTGAAATCCTCTCCCTCTCCTTTCCTTCACAAGGAAAGAAATAAAGCATTTGGAAATAAGCAACCACTTCCATTAACCATCGTTTTTTCTCCAGTCAAGCAACAAAAGAAAAATATCCCCCCCACACACTTGAACCCCGCTGTCTGCAGGCCAGTCCTCAGAGAAGAGAGTTCTTTAAAATAGAAGAGATAAATGGCAATCACTAAACTAATCACATGAAGAATGAAAGAAGAATGAAAGGAAAGTTCTGAAAAATCAGGAAAGCTTCCAAAACCTATTAAGGAACGCTTAGACCCTGAAGACCTTTGTATATGAAGCTGTGGAGAGCCTGCATCCCTTGATGAGTCACATCTCCAGCCAGTAAACCTCGTATTTCTCCTTCCCAAGTGCCTTTCCAGAAAGGTGTCTCCACCAACCCCAGGCACAACTTCTTCCAGCACAGCTACTCCTTCCAGCGGCTCGGAAATGAGGAGAGGAAATTTACTCCTGCAGCAGATAGGAGGATTTGGAAGAGCTGCAGAACTGCCCATGTCTAACCGTGGGTCCGCTGAAGCCAAACCTTTCTCCCTCTGGGTTTTCTCCCGTGCTCACCAACCCCCAGCACCTGCCAGGAGCTGCTGTTCCTGGCAGCACAGCCAACAGTCGTGATTCCTCGGAGCTGAAAATAGGATGGTGCTGGTGGCAGCTGATGCTTTTGCTCACAGCTCCCAGCTGAGTGGGCTACCTCCAAAAAAAGCAGATGGCCAGGGAGGAACTCCAGCAATTTGCTACGAAGCAGCTAGAAGTCCCCTCTGCCCGCAGCTCGGAGAGCTCAGCGTTTCATGACATCTAGTGGGCAAGGCAGGCACAGTGACTTGTGAGGAGAGAAAGCCTCGGAAAGAAACACCAAATAAATTGTCCCCGGAGAAACGCAGGTATGGAATTAAATAAGAGAATAAAAAGAGCTGCTTTCCTCCCTTGAAAGAGTTACAACCTCAGCAGTAACTCCAGGGAGAGACAGGGAGGAAAAGCAGAGTTATGGAGAGGGCAAGTGATTTGAGAAAGATCAAACATCAGGTTAGCTCAGTAAAGGCAATTATATTCAACCCCAGCCTTCCTCAGCCTCCGGCTGTCCTGGCTCCTGGCTGGAAGGAAAACTGAGCTCTCTGAACAGGGACATCACCCAGAAAGTGCCAAAGAAAGGAGAAAATTTATTAAGAGAAACTTGTGGATCTATATAACAAAATCAGAGGGACAAATCAGGAGTGTTATCCGAGAGGTAAAGTGAGACACTGTGACACATCACCCAAGTGTGGGATGTGGAATCCTCGTGGCAGCAAAGACATTGAGGGGCTGGAGCATGTCCAGAGAAGGGAACGGAGCTGGGGAAGGGTCTGGAGCACCAGGAGAGGCTGAGGGAGCTGGGAATGGGGCTCAGGCTGGAGAAAAGGAGGCTCAGGGGGGACCTTGTGGCTCTCCACAATTCCTTGACAGGAGGGGGCAGCCAGGTGGGTGTTGGTCTCTTCTCCCAGGTGACAGGTGACAGGACGAGGGGAAATGGCCTCAAGTTCCACCAGGGAATGTTGCTCTGGTTTTTGTAAGCCTTCTGTTTTTAACCTTGGAGTCAGATTGTTTCACACAGTTTCATGTAAATAATAGCCAATGTTTACTTAACGGTATTTTCTGTTTTTCATTCCCTTTGTGATAAGAGAACTCTGATGAGCATCTTTCTTCTCCAGTGGGATTGAGAAGGAAGTGACATGCTCTCCAATCCCTTGTGGAGTTGGGACGTGTATAAGAATGAAATAATGTAAACAATAAAAGTCATTATTCCTTCCTTTCTGCTGAACCTGGCAGGTCTGAGAGTGTCTTTATTGTGTCTCCCCAGACACAAGGGAAGGTTTAGATTGGACATTTGGAACAAATTCTTCACTGAAAGGCTGGTCCAGCCCTGGCAGAGCTGCCCGTGGATGTGGTGGAGTCACTGTCCCTGGAAGTGTTCAAAAGGTGCGTGGATGTGGCATTTGGAGATTTTTTTTCATGGTGGCCTTGGCAGTGCTGGGTTAATGGTAGAACTTGATGATCTTTGAGGTCTTTTGTGACCTAAATGATTCTATGATTCCGTGTTTCTGTGTTCCTGCACTGTGCTTTAGAGACAGACTGCAGCAAATTAAAATCACCTGCCCGCTCAGAGTTTATAAACCATTTTAGATTAATCTTCCCAAGTCCAGACAATATCATTAGGATGAGGTGCCTCACTTCCTAAAAATGCCAAATTCTCTGAATTTCCTTAAAACAACTCACCTCCAGCCAATTATTTGGAGGAATCTGTCAACATCTGGCCAGATGAAACCTATCTCAATGGACCAGAGCATTCCTGACCCACCTGCCTGCGGTTTTTGCAAGTTTTAGCACAGTTATGCTAACTGTAGTTATGCTGGAACTCAGTGGAGGGAAATAAAATGGGTGAATGAGAGTTGGATTTGCAGGTCTGTGGTTCTCCAGTGTTTTGCAGTGGATTGAGAAGGGAAAGATTAACCCAGAAGCTGCCAGAGAGGTTTCTGAAGGATGAAGGACGAAGCCAGTGCTGAGGTGATGCAATGTAGCGAGAGAGGATCAATTTCATTCTTCCAGACCCCCACTGTGTGTTCATAACATCCTGGTCTTTCTGTTTTCTGCCTTTTTTTATCCCTGTGAGTGTCTCTAAACACCCTTTCTCCCTTTCCAGTGGCTCTAAACACATCCTCCCTTTTCCTTTCCTATTCTGAGGATCACTCAGCCCTTTCTCCATCCTCCTGTAAGGAGCAAAGAGAATTTATTCAAGTTGCAAAATGCATTTTTCTTTACCCTTGCCCCAAAATTTTTCCCAAACCACCTATTTGGGAGAATCCCAGGAGCTTTCAGAGATCACCTCAGTGACTGTTGCTCTGTTGCCTTGCTTTGCTTTCCTGGCTGTTCCTTCCCAGGGCTGTTTCTGTTCCAGGCTTTCTGAGTCGTAGAGGAAAAGAAAATAAAAAACTAAACAAAATAACTTCTTCCTTTGAGCCAAACACAAATTAGGCAACTGAGCAGACAGAAATGCTCACTGGTCCAGGGGAGAGTGGATTTGTAATCTAAATTACTGTGGAATAAAAACATCGTCCTCCCTCTGTTCTCTAATTTAAACATTGTCTCCTGTTCTTCTTCCCTTTTTGTTTGACTAATTTAGTTGCCTTTGGTCTAAGGGCAAGGAAATCTCATTTGCATATTGTAGAGGACATTAATTACAAGTCCTTCTACGTCAAGCCCTGCTCCTCCTGCACGGACTGGAAGCCTCAGTCTGACTGCAGCCCTGGTTCCTGCGAGGGTCATTAATTATGGAGCCTGTTGAGCTGTACCTGAACATAACGAGCTCAGGATGAGCTGTGTCTCCCTGGGGGCTGGGCTGGCAGGAGAGGATGGGCAGTGGGAATGGGATGAGCCACAGAAATCCCAGTTTAGGAGGAGGTGTGACTGTCGGAAGGACAGAGCGAGTGTCACAGAGTCACAGGATCATGGTATGATTTGGGTAGGAAGAGACCTTAAAGATCATTTAGTTTTAACCTCCTGCCATGGGCAGGGGCACCTTCCACTGGACCAGGTTCCACAATCTGAATTCCAGATCCACAGCTTCTCTGGACAACCTGTTCCAGGGCCTCACCGCCTTCACAGTAAAGAATTCTTTCCTAATAAAGAACTTTTTCCTAATATCTAACCTAAAGGTACTGTCTCCGTTTGGAATAATTCCCCCTTGTCCTGGATTATGGGGATTTATTGGGTGCTGAGGCCCTGGCACAGGTTTCCCAGAGAAGCTGTGGCTGCCCCATCCCTGGAAGTGTCCAAGGCCAGGTTGCATGGGGTTTGGAGCAACCTGGCATCCCCGCCCTTGCCATGGGGGTTGGTATGATGCATGGTTTCAAACCCTTCCGACCCAAACCATTCTGTGATTCTAAGACTGAAATGCCCTAATTCTGACCTGGATTCCCTGTCCCTCAAAGCCTGGAGCCACTAGATCCAGGGCTCCAGCTAAAATCTCCTTTGGGCTCTGCCATGGCAGGGAGCTGATGAGATCCCAGCATAAAACACTCAGAGATCACCTCTGTTTCTTCCATTAAAAACTGCCAGCTCTGATCTCCCCGGTCACAGAATTGGCTTCATGATAACCCCATTTTTCTAGACCAGGGTAATCCTGTAGAAATTTCCTTCACCTATGTCATCCCCTGGAGTTGTCTAAGACAGCGTGAGCTTATCAAGGCACAAAACCCAGCCAAAAAACACAAGAAATATGTCACTCCAAAAGTAAAATATCCCAAGACTTTGTGAACTTCACTTGAACTCTTCCTCCAAAACAGGTCTTGGGATGAATTGCAGCCTGCTTGGCTCCCCTGGGACTATCCAGACCATATGGACCCAAAGTTCATTTAGTAGGACTGAAGAATATTCAAGCTCTCCCCTTTCTGAAGAACTCCTGGGCTCTGATTGTTGAATCCTTCAATGCTGGATCATAGCGGATGAGTCTGGACTTTAGGCTGAACCTGGAACCCAGCCTGACCCGGTGTGTGGATTTACATTTTGTGCTGCAGGTCACGACAGATTTCAGTTCCTTAGGAAAGCGCCCCTGTCTGAAAAATTCTCTCTCAGAGCCTTGTTCAGAGCAGTTTGGAAGACAACTGGGGGTAGATGGAATTGTCTTTAGAGGTCATGTGGCAGCCTCCAAATGTAAGAGGATCCGCTCTTCCTGTGCTCCACTCTCCTCCTTAGGAAGTTTTTCCTGGAGGTGCAGAGCTGAGATTTTGGTGCCAGTGGCTCCTGCCAGTTCTCCTCCAGAAGATGGCAGGAGGCTGGATTTGCTCTGCAATGTCTCTTGGCACTGACAGCAAGCTGGGGATGTGATTTACAGAGGTTTGTTGTGACAGTGCAGGGAGGGCTGAGGGACATTTGCCTGCGAATAGCGGTGAAATTTAGGACTCTGCTGTGTTTTATTTATGGCGTGTTTCCAGATGCCTGGCACAGAAATAATTTACTTAATAAATAATACAAATAAACAGACATCCAGCGCCTCGTGCTCGCAGCCCAGACAGCCACACACAGAGTGACAGCCTGCCAGCGAGCCGGAGGCTTTGGAGCAGTTCTGTTCTCATGGAATCCTTCAGGCTGGGAGCTTTCAGGAATCCTTCAAGATCATCAGCTCCAATTTTTGACTGAATGCCACCACACCCACCAAACCACATCCCCAAGTGCCATGTCTACTCCTTTTTGAACACTTGAGGGAAGATCATTCCAGCATTTCCCTGGGCAGTCCATTCCAATGCTTAACCATCCTTTCAGTGAAGAAATTTTTCCTAATACACGACTTGGACCTGCTCTGGCACAGCTTGAGGCCATTTCCATTTGTCCTAGTGTTTCCTGGGAGAAGAAGCCAACCCTCACCTCGCTCAGCCTCCTTTCAGTGGTTGTAGAGTGATAAACTCTCCCCTGAGCCTCCTTTTCTCCTTTTTAAGGTCTTCCTCAAGCCATTGCAGTAATGAGTGACTTAGGGATGGGCAATTCCTCTTCCAGCTGTTTTCCCCCCTTTTCAGGGCCCCATCAAGTATCACAGGGGACAGTGAACATTACCCTCAGTGCTGGAAGATGTGATTTCAGTACCTTTAGGCACCAGAGGTAACCTTGGGGAAGTTATTCAGGGCACTAAAATCTGGGAATTTTAATTGACATCGTCAAACTTTGGAACAAGTTCAGGTGAACACTTCTTCCCAGAGAAGTGGTGGAGCCACCACCCCTGGAAGTGTTCAAGAGGGGTGTGGATGAGGACAGGGTGTAGTGGTGTTGACAGCTGGACTGGATGAACTTGGAGCTCTTTTCCAACCTTACCAATTTCATGATTCCATGAGTTGAGCGTTCTCCCTGGTCCCTCCACCCTGATTGCAGAAGTGATGTGTGGAATCACCTTGCTGGCCTGGTCCTTGGTTCCTGGCACTCTTTGAGGTGTCTCAAAGTGTCCTGCAGGGGCTGGAGGAGGGAATGGGGCTCTCTTGGCTCTGTCCTGTTGACCAGCACTATGTAAATGTATAGATTGGTTGACTAAAATTTCAATAAATTCAGTGCCAAGGCAGCTGAATCACGCTCAGACTGTGGAGAACTGGATGATCTTGAAGGTTTTTCCAACCCAACCCATTCTGTGATTTATCTCATTGTAAACCAGACATGCACTTTATCAGGTGATTCACACCCTAAATTCCATTCTGTTTGTTGATTGGATTGTCTTTAATTGTAATGAGAATGAAGATAATTCAGACAACTAAATTACAGACACCCAAAATTATGCAGATGAATTCCAGTCTTCTCCTGTGCCTCAGTTTCTCCATGAAAAGAGTTAAATTAATGCCACTTTCTTATCTTGCAAGGTTAAATAAAAATGTCAAGACATTGAACAGTAGGCAAATGAGGTCAATATTCCCGTTACGTATTCATGGATTGAAATGACAAGCTGGGAGAACACATCAGGTCTGACTAAGATCAGACAGACAAAAAACATACTTAAAGCATTTTTTTCCTCCTCACATGCCCATCCTAGATGGAGTTCCAGAGCAGGGTTTTTATTCCCTTCTGTCCCCTCGGAGAGAACACATTTTCTCCATCTATAAGGAAGAAGAAAGAGTCGTGTCAGGAGCAGAGTGACAGTGGTAAATGGATAATAAATGTTTCTACATGAACTGTTCCAGCTATTGTTGGGGTGAAATCGCTCCAGGAGACAGCAGGAACAGCACAAAGTAATTTGTAATCTTCAGGAGGGCATGTTCTGGGACACCCAAACCCAAAACACGTGTTAACACCAGGACAGGGAGACTTTAAATGCTGCTCTTTAAAGTCTTTAAAGTTTAAAGGGGTGTGGGACAGAAAAAGGAGACAGAGGTTGCTGAGAAATCCCTAGGAAAATGAAGGATAGTAGAGACAAAGTAGGGAGATGGGAGAAACAGAAAAAAAAGGGAATTATTAATTTTTTTTAACATTTGGTGTCTTCTCTGGAGCCTTTCTTCTTCGGTTTGAGGTATTTCTCTAAAGTTCTAAAAAATGGAGGAATATTCAGTACAGCCACTGGATTTTATACCCAAAATTCCACATCCACTGGCTCTGGAGGAATATTTTGGTGACCCGGTTCAGATGGAACCCTCTACACAAAGCTTCAGAATAATTTAGGTTGGATACTCCCTTTTGAGGCAACCAGCCCAAAATCCTGTTCCAAGCAGGGCCAAGCAATTCAGGTCACCCAATGACTTTTCCAGTCAAATTTTTGGTATCTCCAAGAGTTGGGATCCATCTTCTCTAGATCCTCCCCTTAGGGAGTTACATACAGTAACAAGATTTTCCTTCACCTTGTGTCTGGACACATCTTCTTCTCCCAGCTTCTCCTTGTAAATCCTTGTATATCCAGTTTTCCCAACCTTTTTGGTTGACTCAGTGTCTTTGTCAAACTGGAGAAGCCAAAAAAGGACAAATTATTTATATTACTCTTTCTTTCCTTGAGCAACGGGAGATCAGTAACGTGCCTGACTCTTTCCAGGTTTAATCCTATTCCCTGAGTCAAGGCTGTGACAGGAGGAAATTTGACCAATTTTTGACCAAAAAAATTTTTTTTTTGACCAAATTTGACAGGAGGAAATTTGACCAATTCTTGACTGAAAAATTTTTTTTTGACCAAAAAATTTTTTTTTGGACCAAATTTGACAGGAGGAAATTTGACACCAATTCCTGGTGTCTTCCCTGTCCTTCTGGCCCTTCTCTGGTGCTTGGCACTGAACGGCAGCTTCTGCTGACGGTGGCATCAGAAAGGCCAAATACCTTTTAAAATCTGTTTATAATTAATTGAATGCTGCTACTGCAAGCCACTTTAATACATGTTCATTATCACTTGGCCCCTCCGATACAGGTTAAAACCTGAAGGAATTGAAATTAATGGATGGCCTGAGTACCATTCATCAGTGATCAGCAGAAGCCACGGGATGTATCAGAAGCAGTTTCCCTCTCAGTATGAAAGAGAAGGAAGGGAAAGTTCACACTTTAAACTTCCATTTCAATAGGCTTAAAAGGCAGATTAGAGCAAAAGAGGTGGTTTTATCTCTCAGCTTGAAAGCTGAATGCAGAACAAAATAATTTGATTCCACATTTGAAGGCACGTCCCACTGAGTTATTCAGTAATCAAAACACATTCGCTGTGTTCCCTTTACTTTCGTGGGTACACACATGGAGGTGTGTGGGTACTGCCTGAAATCAGCCTGGGGATTGAGGGAGCTGTCAAAGCTTGACCCATTCTCTACTCCCAAACCACCACATCCAGGAGGTGATGGAGTGACTCCACTGACGTCAATCAAGGCTTCAAAGGAACAGTTTTCTTCTCCTTCTTCAAAGGAACAGCACTTCTCCTGCTCCAGAGCGCACTTGGAGAAGGAGAAATGTTCATTTATTCCCCAGAGGGGCAAAACCAGGCGAGTTCATCTTGCTCTTTCCACCACTCTGAAGTATCTGGGCTGTTTGTTTATCCCAAGCTCAGCTAATTCCCAACAACAACTGCTCCAGGAGGACTCACAGGGTTTTTTACAGAGTCCCTCTGCCAAACTCTGTATCTCTGAGCAGTGAAGAATGTCTTCTTCTCTGGGTGACTATAAGCCAGAGGGAGAGAAGAACAAAACTGGTGACAAGAGGAGAGCTCAAGGTGATGGAAGAAATTCCTATTGGATGAAATCCCTCTAGAATTAAATGTTTGTGTGCTGTGAACTTCTGTCTTGATGGAGAAAAGAGGCAAGTCAGGCTCTGGATTGTGCTACCTGGATTGAGAAATCAGAGCATCTCAGGGGAGAAGAAAAAATTCCTCTCCCTAAACCAGAGGCAGTGTCCATGAGGCCAGGGCACTTCAACAACCATCCTGGCAAACGTCCATGCCTGCCTCCACCTACTGCTGCCTCTGTTTTAGGCAGATTGTGATTAAAGGTCAGCATGAAACCACTCACAGATCATCCAGATAAGCCTAAACAAGCTGATAAAATCTCCTCAGGCCCTGAGAAGTGTGTCTCAAGGGTGTTGGTTACATCAGGTCTGCACCCACAGCGTGGATGTGCCGAGGCTGCAAGTCCAGGTCCAGCCAGGAACAAACACAGGATCACAAAATCATTCATTCATGTAGGAAATGACCTCCAAGATCACCCATGCCCACTGAACCACATCATGAAGTGTCATTTCTACTCGTTTTGTGAACAGTTCCGGGGATGGTGACTCCAGCACTTCCCTGGGCAGCCTGTTCCAGCACTTAAACTCTTCCTCAGTGAAGAATTTTTTTCCTAATATTCAACTTAATTTTTCCTATTATCCAGCGCATCACTGGGCTGGTGCTATGGACAGCCCTCAGGGCACAAAGCACTGCATTTCTGTTTCCTGGTTTTCTTTCTGGAGAAGACCAGACTGTCTTCTGCCAGCAGTTTAAGGGATGTTTTAGGGAACACTTGGGCTCCAAGGGATGAGTTTTGAGTGAAAATCAGAATCTGAGAAGATGAAAGAGCCTGTGCAGTGAGGAACTGACCGCTTTGCTCCTATGATATGGAAATAGCTGCTCTTTCTGGCTGCTCTCTCCATGGGCCTGAGCAGAAAGGCTGGAAATACAGCTGGAATTATTTGTGCTTATATAATCAAGCCACATCTATGCAAAATTGCTTCTTAATGACTCATCACGGTGCTCTGTTTGTCTTCTCCCGCCGACCAGCTGACTGAGAGTTGTTAGACCTCAGATTCCTCCCAGGCAGCCTCTATAAACATTTGATTTTTATTAGCTGTTTATAAATTATATCAAAATACATCAGGCCCCCATGGCTGGGACAGAACGGCGATTGCTACACGTAATAAATAACAAGAGCACGGGATGAAAACAGATATATACATTTTAAAGTGCACCTGAGGCACATTAGAGTCATTGCATAATATGTTTTGACTTAATAAGGAGATGCACTTTGCGTAAAGACAGCGCTTAAAGTGGCTTTCCCTGACTGATTCATGAAATGTAAATGTTTGCACATCCAGTGTATATCCTGGGGCTTGGAGGGATAAAGTCAAAACAACCTTGGGGGTGGGAATGCGTTTCACTGGGTACAGGAAAATCCTCCTCTCACTTCCACTGGCAGACCTCTCTTGACCACGCTGGAATTGCGAAGAGCTGTCTCTAGATCAAAATGGGGCTTCAAAGAGGCAAAATAGCTGCACACAAGCTCAAAACGCACATTTCTTCTCATATGACAGACAAAATAATGAGATGTTTTAGCAGCTTCCACAGGGAGATGATGGTTTCCCTGTCGTTTGATTTCACTGAGATGCAATGACCTAAACGCTCCCCAAAAAATGGAATAAAAAGAAATGGTTTGTAGCTGTAAAATCAGACATTATATGTATAAATTATACAGATATATGGATATGTGCATCCCCAGGGAGGGGATGGAGTCAGCGTCCCTGGAAGTGTTGAAAAAAGGAGTAGCTGTGGCTCCTGGGATATGTTTTAGTGGGAATGGTGATATTTGGTTGAAAGCTGGACTTGATCTTGGAGGTCTTTTCTAAACTTAAGGGTTCTCTGACTCTCTATATCCTAAATCAGAGTGACAATTCTCAATGCACCAAAGGAGAATAAACCAATAATTCTTGCTGAACCTGGAATCTCTGACCCTAGGCTGGACAAAAGACTTTACACTTTCCTTCCTTCCTCGAAAAGGCTTCCCCTAGGTTTAGTTCTTCTGCAAACTTTCGAATGAATGGAGTCCAAACCTCTCTGGGGAGATTCCTACTGACCTTGGCAGGGTTTAGATCCAATTCAGTGTCTCTAAGTGGGAATTCAGGACAAACTCACCTTGATTTAATACTGATCTTTTCAAAATTGTGGGCTCGTCTACATATTTTGAACACACACTTGTGCTTAATTACTTATGTGACGTCACCCACTTCTGGATCTCAGATTATTTTCCAGCTATGAGTTCATGTGCCCTCTGAGACATATTCAGTGTTGTAGGTTGGGAAGAACCCCTCACCCCTACTCATTCACAAATCTGGGAAGCGGGGTTTCCATGATTGTAGTGGTTGCACCAGAAGATAAACATTGTAAATAATGAACATCAACCTTTCCTCTCCTTTTTATCCTAGTTTTTATTCCTGAGCAGATGTGCTCTGGGGAAAATTAACTCCGTCCTAGCCAGACCCAACACAAAGGCTGAACCTTGACTTCTGTGACCAGTTCTGGATCTCAAGAAAGTTTTTGAGGTGCTGGAGTGTGTCCAGAGAAGGGCAACAAAGCTGGTGAAGGTTTTAAAGAAGGTTTTAGAGAAGGTTTTTCTTCACTCCCATGAAGAGTGGCTGAGGGAGATGGAGGGACCTTAACCTGGAGAAAAGGAGGCTCAGGAGGGACCTTACTGGTCTTTACAACCTCCTGGTAGGGGGGTGAAGCCAGGTGGGGATTGGTCTCTTCTCCCAGGGAACAAGAGACAGGACAAGAGAAAACGGCCTCCATTTGCACCAGTGGAGGGTCCTGGACATCAGGAAGAATTTCTCCATGGAAAGGGTTGTCAAGACTTGGAAAAGGCTGCCCAGGGAGGTGGTGGGGTCCCCATCCCTGGAGGTGTCCTAGGAATGACTGGATGTGGCACTCAGTGCTCTGGTCTGGGTGACAACGGGGTCACCACAGGTTAGACTCAGTAATATTGGAGGCCTTTTCCATCTTAAATTAATTTGGGATTTGGTGAAAGAGGCAGTCAAGCCCTGGGTGGAGCAATAGATAAAAGCTGCAGCTCTGTCACGGTGCACAAAGATAACAGAGCTGACTCAAACCCAGCCATGCAGCACAAAGCGAACAGGAGCTGCAAAATCCCACAAGAAGGATAAATTAGCTCGTGCTTCATTCCATCCTGGCTCAGTTAATACACTGATGCTCGAGTTAATGGATTTAAAATCAACTTGAATGCATCCCAAATGCTCTGGGGTTTGTAGATCTGGTTCCAGTGTATAGTTCTCTGAAAGACACTCCATGTAACCAAGCGCCTCTCTGGCTCCTGATTTTCCCTCTGCAAGAGGCACCTCTTTCAGTACAACGCTGTGAGAATAAACCCCAGCACCCTTGGGTGCTCACGAAAGAGCAGACAATGCCTCAAGATAAAGAGGAAAGCAACTGGTGTCACAGAATCACAGATTTAGGGTTGGAAGGGGCCTCTGGAGATCATCCAGTCCAACCACCCTGCCAAGGCAGGGTCACCAGGAGCAGGAGTGTGTGCAGGTGGGTTTGGAATGTCTCTGGAGAGGGAGACTCCACGTCCTCCCGGGCAGCTCTTCCAGTGCTCTGCCACCCTCCGTGAAAGAAGTTCTTCCTCAGGTTGAGGTGGAACTTGTTGTGGTTTAGTTTATGGCCACTTCTCCTTTTCCTGTTTTTGGGCACCAGTGAAAAGAGTCTGG
>VYXC01006010.1:0-41316 GCA_013397175.1 Platysteira castanea | reverse complement strand
TTCTCTTCTCTTCTCTTCTCTTCTCTTCTCTTCTCTTCTCTTCTCTTCTCTTCTCTTCTCTTCTCTTCTCTTCTCTTCTCCAGACTGATCAGGCCCTGCTCCCACAGTATCTCCTCACAAGAGAGATGCTCCAGACCTCTCAATAACAGGGATCAACCAAGCCATGGTGAAGAACTTGAATTGTGCTCAGAGCTGGTGGTCAGTTCATAAAATGGAAATTTAACTGGTATTTTTATGAGTTTTCTTAAGCCTTCAGCAATGCCTAAATGTTTTTGAAATATGAACAGAGTCTAAAAGTGGAGTGAGCCACAGCTGGACCATCCTGGTGNAGGCAGGGTCACCAGGAGCAGGAGTGTGTGCAGGTGGGTTTGGAATGTCTCTGGAGAGGGAGACTCCACGTCCTCTGNACTCCCTGCTCTTGAGCTTTGTTTCTTTTTCTTTCTATTCTATTACTGTTATTGTTATTGTTAGTAGTTGTAATACTATTATTACCACCAGTATTATTATCTTTTACTTTGCTTCAATTATTAGACTGTTCTTATCTCAACCTATGAGTTTTTGCTTTTCTGTGATTCCACTCTCCACTCCTCTGGGCTGAGTCAGCGAGAGGCTGTGTGATAATTAGATGTCACTTGGGATTAAACCACAACACATTTCCATCTCCCGCCCCTTCAGTGACCAGACTGGAATTAGAGGTCACCAGTGGTGCTCCCAAGTACAGGTCATTGAATTGCAGCTGTTAAAAACTCAAGGTGAGATCTCACAGGACAGGAGAGGTGAATTAAAAAACAAGAGGCCAATTTCACTCATTCACACCCTCACAGACACACATCTGTAAGTTTCTTATCCCAAAAACTGCCCAGTGTGCAGGACATGAAGATGTTTTCATGGAACTGCTCTGCCCATGACAACATGGCAGGGAAAGGACATCGGTCTGAGCACACAACTCCCTCCTCCTGGGTTCTTCTCCTTCAAGGTTTGGGCCTTGTCACCTGCAGGAAATGAAGGGCAGCAGCATCCAGGTCCTCATGATTTACTCACCCCTTTATCTCTTGACCTGGGTTTCCCTAAAAGCCACGTGTTTAAGGCTAGGATTGAAATGAGCTTGAAATTTTGGGATCACCAACACTTGCCATCCTTCTCCTAAGCTTTGCTACTTTTTTGAGTTCCAAAATTGACGTTCCCAAACATTCTCCACCCAGACCATTTCCAGAATTTCTCTCACAGTCTCTATGAAAAGGCAGCAAGGCATTTTCCTCTCCTGTTGTCCAATTTATCTCATCACAGATAGAGGAGGGGATGAAGAAAGAGGTACAGGACTTTTTCTTTCTAAGTTGTTTTATGTCTTTCCTGAGGTGGGACATCAACCAAAAGTGACATGGGACCCAAATTTTTCTTTCTTCTTTCTCCTTTTCCCTTCTGGATGAAAATGGGCAGCCTTGCTGAGGGTGTTGTACCCACTCCTGGCCTGAGCAGGACTCCTGGAGAGAAAACAGAGAAACACCCAGATGTTTCTCTAAATTACCTCTTGGAGAATCCTCCTGGAGTGTCAGCCTGAGTTTTCTATCCTGCAGAGAGCTGTTTTTCCCAATCCCTGTCCTGGAAATACAGGCTGTGACAAGCTGCTGCCTCAACTCTGGGAAAACCCTCATCTTTAAACCAAGGGTTAGGACTGTGGGGCCTGAAGTTGGAATTAAACTCTGGCACAGAGGCGCAAAGCTTCAGCACCTTATTTAAAGGCAAGATGTGGTGGAAAGGGGCAAGAATTCCAGATGGAGATGGTTCAAATTAAAACTGAAGAAAGCACGTAAAACATGAAAATAAAAATAGGAAACAGAGTCTGATAGCAGGGAGGAAATTAACTGGGGAAAAATAAAGGACAGGAATTTAAAAATAAACCCCAACACAAAAAACAAAGCCTCTGGCATCTGCACTGTTGTTCTGAGCTGGTATCAAAATATCTTTCCCCCTTCTTAGGCTGTGACATCTCCATGCTGGCTTGCTGGGGTGTTTGAGTCACTGGTGCCAGCTGGTTGCTGTTTCCAGCCTGCCTGGACATGGATTTGTCCGGGAGGAGAACAGACCTGGTGGGTGCTGCTGCCTCAGAGTGCCCTGGAGTGCAAATCCCTGAGAGCTGAACAGAGGGAAGATGCCCCTGTCTCCAAGAGGGAAAAGTGTCCCCATGCAGGTGTTAGCAGAGGTCATGGAAAGAGTTTCAGACTGGATTTGAAGGGGGAAAGGGATCAAACCAGGGATCAAACCAGGGATCAAACCAGGCTCACGGAACCCAGCCATGAACCAGCACCACCACCACATTCACCACGTCCTCAAATGCCACACGGACACAATTTTTATTTTTAAAACCAGGATGGCTTCCCTGGGCTGCCCATTCCAATGCCTGACAACACCTCTGGTGAAGAAATTTTTCCTAATATCTCACTCAAGAGCTGCTCAGCAAGCAAAGGGATAGCCTGAGAGGAGAGGGAGCTCTGGATGCAGTTTCTCGTGGGCTTTATGACAATATCTTTATTTTCATTGGAGTTATTCAGATTTTTCACCAAGAATTAGAGCAAAGGCCTTGTCCTGTCCTTTCAAAGTATTTTCCCCTCTCTGCTGCAGGAGTGACCTCCCTTTTCCTTCTGTCACTGTCCCACGTTTGGTTGAGATACACCTGAGCCTCCTCAGCTTTTCAGTGCATAGATCCACACCTGTTTGTATGGCCAAGCCTTCAAAAAGCTTTTAATTTCCCAAAAAGAGGGGCAGGAGACAGAAAAGTGCAGTGCCACTGCTGTCACCCATAGCCAGCCATCCCTCACTGAGTTCTGACTCTGAATTACTGCTGAAGCTCTGTCATCACCCCCCTGCTCTCTCTTTTTCCCTCTCAGGCTCAAATAAGTTGTGAATTATTTGGGTTTTTTCACCCACTTCTCTTTGCTTGTCTGCGAAACTGCTGAAAGACAAAAACCTTGGGCTTGCGTGAAAGGTGAATTGTGCTTCTGAAAGAAATAGAATGATAAGGTAGAAGCAAGGAGAAGCAAATTCTGAACAGCTGGGGTTTTTTATGGTTTACAAGCAAGAAAAAATGCAAACTCAATTTTCTGATACCCAGACTGTGTCAGACTATTCATGTGCTGCCAGTGAACAATAAAGGAAGATGGTGAGGCAGATTGAATCCAAACACAGTGGTTTTCTGTAGACTTCAGTGCTGATCAAGGACTGTTTGAGGCCAGAAAAGGTTCCTGACCACATTCCCTGAGCACAAAGCCACCAAACACCCCGTGGCTTCTGCCTCGTGCAATCAACCACAGCCCAGGGGTAAGAAAAAGAGAGATAAACCAGAGAGGAAGGTGGGAGGAGGGAGGTGCTGGCGGGTTCAGGGGATGCTTCTGATCTTCTCCCAGTGGGGGAATGGGATCAGGATGGCCTGGGGACGATTGCACCAGGAACAGGCTGCCCAGGGAAGTGGTGGAGCCACCATCCCTGGAAGTGCTCCCAAAGGAGCTGGTGTGGCATTTCCTGGTGTGGTTCCTTGGGCGTTTGGTTGAAGGCCTGACTTGATGACCTTGGAGGTCTTTCCCAACCTTAACGACTCGATGGTTCCATGATTTTGTGATCTGCCAGCAGTCGATTCTTGGCTGCCACTCCCCTCCAGAGACTGCTCCTTCCCTGTTCTCCCCGTAATTCAGCTCTGCTCAAGTATCCCACTGCCAGTGCCTTATTTGTTCATTTAGCACTGCCTGTCTACCTCCTTTCATTTTTCCTTGCCAGTTTCCCACTGTATCTCTTCCCCTTGTTTGTCCTCAGCAGCTTTTGTTTGAATTAAATCTCTTTTATTTGCTCTCTGGGGGAGGGAGGCTGTTCAAGCTCCGTTTGCCTCAGAGCAGAGGCATAACAAGATGGGATGTGCTCAGCCAGTGGCATTTCATCCATCAGCACTATTAGCTCAGGAGCAGAGTCCTTTCATTTTCCTTCTTTCCCTGTTTCCTCTGCATCACATAACCAATTCTTCACTTTTCCTGCACCACTAACTCAATTTTTACATATTACCCCCCCTCTCCCACCAATACTTAGCAGCCTCTATAAAAGATATTTATAATGTAATTATTGCTTTGGTCCCTGATATAACTTCTAAGGAGATTAAACCTCAAAAACATTTTACATAGTGCTGCTCCCTGCTAACAAAGGCTTGTAGGAAACTTCACTGGAGGCTTTGTTTAATCCCAAATCCTGCAGCCTTTTCGTGGGCACGGCTGCCAACGCAGCCATGACTTGGCCTGCACCTGGATCCAGGAGACACATGCCAGGGGAAATGGCCTCAAGTTGTGCCAGGGGAGGTTCAAGTTGGATATCGGGAAAAATTTCATCACTGGAAGAGTGGTTGAGTATTGGAATAGACTGTGCAGTGGCTCCTTCTCCAGCTACCTAGAAACAGAGACTGGACAAGAGTAAGGGAATAAAGGTCGGTATTTATTTGAAAGACCTTCGAAGATACACCCTGGGGAGCCAGAGGCTACTTCCAAAAAGGACCCCAAGATGGTCAACAAGTCACGAGTTCTTTACACTTTTATAGGTTTGGTCCATTTGCATATCAGCATAAATTCACCAATTAAAACTTTAGCTTTTTTCAATTTCTCCACCTCCCTCGCGGCCCTAGTTTACACCTTTGGGCCTAGGACAGCCCGAGTGTCCTTGAACAGCAAGCTCAGGGAATCTTTGTTGTGTCTGTCTGGCCTAAGAGAGCAGCTAACGAGCTACAAAAAACTTCAGAGTTACACACTAGCCAATATGGAATTTGAAAAAATATGAAAGTTAAAATCTAAGGCATCACCAGGAAAGTGGTAGAGTCACCACCTCTGGAAATGCTAAAATCTACTTCACAATGTGGTTTTAAAAGCATGGTGGTGCTTGGCCTTGATGATCCCGGAGGTCTTTGCCAACCTTCATGATTCCATGAATTCTCTGTCACGAAAAGCCAGGACCTCTTGCTGAGGTTTTCTGGAGCAGCTTTGGAGGTGAGGAGTAGGAAGAAGCTGCACCATGCACTGAAAAACTCTGATCTTGGAGGTCTTTCTCCCCTGTACTGATTCTCTGTGAAATAATATTTCCACCAGGATGAGAATCCTGAAAATCCTTTCCTTGTACCTCTTCCTTTCCACTAGAGGGCTGGAAAAGCAAAGCTTGTGCAAAGTGCAGTGCTACACACGCAGAGAAGTTCATTTCTGCCTTCTGCTTCTGTGGTTATGCAAACTAATTCTTTTTGAATTAAAAAAAAAAAAAAAGAAAAGAACTGTTTTAAGTATTTCCTTATTTCATCTCTTAAAATGTCAGCCAGGAACCTTTGCTGTGTGAGTCCGGGATGGCACCACAGGCAGAATTTATACAAAATAAAGCAGAAGCTGTGGCACGTTGGAAAAAAAACCATTTGTGTGACTTGGAGTCTCCTGGGCCAGAAACAAGGTGACATCTTTCTTACTTTAGACACTCTCTCATTCCTGTCCATCCATGCAGCCATCCATGCCCTCTGATGCTTTTATTCTATCAACTTACCTATTAATTTCCCTAATTATTTAAACAAAATTAGTTCCTGCCATCTGCTTGTCTGCCTGCCTGTTCCACTGGGATTTGACTCCAAAGCTGGTGCTGCTGTTGTTCTCCTACTGAGATTTCTGCATAAAAAACAGCTTTGGGGTGCGTTTGAAGATGTTTTTCTTTAAGGAATGCTGCAGATAAACAATTCCTCTTCCTGTCTAGCCATGACCACCTCTTTGGATGCAAATATTTCACTGCAGGCCAGGGTCTAATGCTAAAGTTGAGGACAAATTTAGCTGTTTATCCGATAGTGCATTTAGATTGGATATTGGGAAGGAATTCTTCCCTGTGAGGGTGGTGAGGCCGTGGAAAAGGCTGTGTAGGGATTCTGTGGCTGCCCCATCCTTGGAGGTGTCCAAGGCCAGGTTGGATGGGGCTTGGAGCAGCCTGGGGTAGTGGAAGGTGTCCCTGCCCACGTCAGGAGGGTGGAACTCAAAGATCTTGGAGGTCCAACACAAACCATTCCACAATTCCAATAATTTTGAGGGGTTCTGGACAATCAATCACAAGGAACTACTCCCAGAGTCACTCTCTGAGAGGCCCAAGGAAGGCAGAGTGTTCTCATCCCGTATTTCCTCATTTTTAGGGTTAAAGGAGCACCTTTACGAGGGCCGCTCTCTTCAGAGCTGCACGGAGGCAAACCCTGTTCACCAGCAAGAAATAAAGAAGCGTCACTAATGAATTGCTGCTCTCTGATTCCCGTTCCCTTCAGCCTCCCAGTTAATGATGATATGAACTGTTACTGTTACATTACGCTGACATTTAGAGCGCTCCAAAACCGGCACAATGTGGAAAATGGGAGAATTGAACACGGGGAAGGCACCGAGTGATGGCTGGGCAAGGAGGGGAGAGCAGCCTTTGCTGACAGCACAGAGTGGCTGAACTTCCTCCCCTCTTTGTGACGTGCAGCTTGGCAGAGCTGGCTGGGTTTCAGCAGAAATGCTGCCACAGCGAGAGGAAAGGGCAGAGAAGGAGGGGATGCCATTTACACTAAAAAAACCTCAAAGTTGTCACTGAATAAATCCACAAACAAGAGCTAAATATTCCTATTTAGGAATTACGCAGCTCAGACTGAGCTGGGAGAAATGCAGATTGTATTTTTTTTTCATAGAATCATGGAATAATTTGGCTTGGAAGAAGCCTTCAAGACCATTTAGTACCAACACCTTGCCATGGGCCTGGAAAAGAGCAGGCTTCCCTTCCAATCAATTAATTGAATGGATAGGAAGAAAGTAGTGGAGAAAAAGTTAAACAACAGCAAATAATGATTTCTTTAAAAGCCTCCTGAAGCTTTTGAAACGTTCTGACTTGCACGGAGGGTGGCTCATGGTGTCCCTGTATCTGACACCTTTGAATTACTGGAGAAATTGGGTTTGCATGGCAGTTTTCTGGTAGTGAGGGGCTTCCAGGATGGTTTATATGAGAAGTTACTAGAAGCTTCCCCAGTGTCCAACAGAGGTGATGCCAGCTGGCTCCAGGGTGGATCTGCAGCTGGCCAAGGTCAAACCCATCAGGAATGGTGGGAACACCTCTGGGATAACAGATTTTAAAAGGGGGGAAAAAGACCTGCAGAAATGCTGGCGAAGAGAGGAGTGAGAGAAATGTTCCTGCAGGCACCAAGGGGTGAAGAAGGAGGGAGGGAGGTGTTCCAGGTACCAGAACAGAGATTCCTGCAGTCCCTGGTAAGGATCTTTCTGCTCTCTAACACTTTTCAGCCCATTTTTTGTCCATCACCTCTCCCAGTTACTCCCTGGGAAAATATAACAAAAGCCCCGTGGGTCGAGATAAGGACAGGGAGAGATCACTCAGCAATTCTATCATGGGCAAAACAGACCTGACTTGGGGAAATTAATTTTATTACTAATCAAAATCAGATAAGAACATTTCCCACATGCCACCCTTCTTCAGGAAGGAGGGAAGAAAGGAAGGAAGGAATTAAATAAGCATTCCATTCTTCTTTGCAAGCCTCTCTGCCTTGTCTCAGCCTCCCTTAGGCTGTGGAGCATCAGGCTGGCATGGAAATCTGGTGGCATCTCCATCCTCGGTTTCCATCTGCAGTCACTCTGCTTCCAGTTCCTCTGCCTCTCCTGGCTGGGATGTCACTGAAGCTCCTGTCAGGAGAAATAAAGATCAGCAGGGATTGACTTGTTCATCAAATCCTGGCCTCTGAAATTTCCAGCTAGGCTGGATATTAGGAGGAAATTCTTTGTTATGAAGGTGGTGAGGCACTGGAAAATGTTGCCCTGAGAATCTGTGGATGCCCCTGGAAGTGTTCAAGGCCAGATTGGGGTTTGGAGCAAGCTGGTCAGTGGGAGAGGATCCCAACCACAGCAGGGGGGTTGGAACTGGATGATCTTGAATTCCCAGAGAAGTATTTGCATGGGTTTAGTGTAATAATGTGTTATCTCTAATATATTCTAGCACTGCTGTTGCCTTCAGCTCCTTATTCCAGTTGGTTCCAGCTTCCTCCCTTCTCTGATGATTTCCTTTCAGCTTTCATTTTGCTCTCCTCGTCTCCCTGTCCTTGCTTCAGTGGAAATGCAATTCACTGTCCCATTAAATTTAACAAAATTTGAGGCAACTTAAAGCCGGCCTGTTTTCAGTGGTTTTTCATTCAACGCGCCCTAATTCAATCTATTTCAACTAAGTACAACACACTTAACTGCAATTCCAGGAATTCCATTAAAAATAATTTGCTGCAGAGGAAATAAATAGTATTTGCTGCAAACAACCACCAATCGATGGGATGTGATTTGCTTAAATGCAATTGCATCCAAGAGAAGGAAATTCAATCAAAGCTATGCAGTGTGTTGCAATTAAAATTCATCCCTGAGAATCAGGTCAAAGTTTAATTGGTGCCAGAGAGGTTTTATTTAGCTTTCTTGAATATATTTACGTCTGGGACAAATTAGTAGCCCTTGATATCCTTGTGTGTAACACTGCCATTAATGAAACATTTTTCCTCCCAAGTTTTGCTGTTATTTCACACACACCAACGGGCGAGGCTCCTTCCAGCTCCACTGAAGTATTAAAACATAGATATTAAGAAAACTTTATGATCATAACTAAAAATCAGCTTTGCTTTGTAGTAGTTAGTTTAAAGAGATAAAAAGCAGCTTCAGCTGAAGACAATTAAAAGGTAATAGTTATAAAGGAAGCAGGATCTAAATAGAGAATCCCAAATATAAAGTAACAAATTACTTGTCGTCGAATGTTTGTTTAGCTGCACTTGCAAGGTAGGAGGCAGATAGTCCAAAAGCAAATTCAGAGAAATCTTCGACAGTTATTGACTATTCCCATCTGGAACTTGTTTTACTGTTATAGGGGAAGTTGGAGTCCTCCCAAGGCTCATTCGTATTGTCAAAACCCAAGAAGTTAAAAAGGTCATTGGGAGGTAGACAAGTTTTACTTCATCCCACAGACCTCCGCCTCAATTAAAAAGACCACCGACCCAAATCAAAAACAACATGCTTAATTGTTTTCAAGCTAATTACCATACGAAGCGGGGATGGGAGGTGTTTATTCTATGAATACGTATCTGTGTTATGTATATTCATTAAGTTTTGGAAATAAATAAGCTCTGTGTCGCTTAGATCGGCGCACTGTGCCTTTGGAGAACGATCTCCCATGGTGCCCGGTGCTGGAATAAAACATACAACTCCCTAATTCCAAATGTTAGAGAGTTTTTGTCCATCCAGACGGGTCCTGATATTAGATCGTTACCTGTATTTTAATAAATCACCACTTCCCTGTGTTTTGTGATGCTTTTTTGTCCCAACAGCCTGCCATTGTTTCCCTGAGCTGCTGGGGGGTGAAATCTGTGATTCCCACATGCTCAGGTCCGTGAAGAGCACGGGCAGTGCCAGTTCTGCTGCCAAACACCCGGAGTCACCTCTCTGCTCCCTCCTCTTGAAGAGCAGAGAGGAGGATTAAAGGGAAGCTGTCTGAGCATTTAGGAAACGAATCTGGCTTGATATTGGTCCCCTGTCAGTGGCTCATCCTGCCTCAGAGATTTCCAGGAAAAATGGCTTTCCCTGTGCGTGGGAATTCATTTATGGGAACCAAACTTGTGCCTTTGCTTGTGAGGGAAAATAACAAGAGTGGTGTCCACTTTCACCTCTTGTGCTCCCAGCTGGTGCAGCTCCAGAGAGATTTGCCTGGAATTTGTTCATCAGCAGGTTTTGGAAAAGGATTCCACTCCTTTGGATGCCACAGGAGTTCCCTTGTGAACGATTTGTCTTAAATTAGATACAGAAATTAGCCTAGAAAAGTGGATTTCTCTCCTCTGACTCAGAGGACTTGTTGAAATTTAAGTTGCACAAAACTAAGTGAATTTGAAAGAGTATTTTTCTTTTTGCTCCCATTCACTGTTTGATGAAAGGTGAAGTGTCTGTGCCTCCCCAAATTCATATACTTGTATTATTATCTAAATGTATTATTTTCTTCTCTAACTGGACCAGACCTTGAAAACTTAATTCAGAAACACATTAAAGGCCTGAAAGAAACATTGGATCTCTATAATCTGTATATTGTGGTATGCTTATGTACAGCTAAGATGAAAATGGAACATCTGAATGCATCGAAGGGGAAAACAAAATCCATCTGAAATTGTTCCTTTAAAAATCACTAAAAATCATTGGATGAATGATTTATATCCTATATATATATCCTACTTTTCCCACCATTCCTGGAAAACATTTCAGTGTTATCTTAACCAGAGAAGAAAGTGAACTCAGCTCTGGTTTGGTGGGAGATGGGTTTTGTCACGGAAAGGAAAATCACAAATTTGTCTGTAGTTTGTCCCCTTCAGTTTTATTTCCTTCATGCAGATCGTTACTCACTTTCTTCCACTTTCTTCCTCTTTCTTCTCATTCTTGATTGAAAACTTACAAAGCAAGGACTTGGCTTAGACCCCACCAAGCATCTTTGAGGAAAAGGAGAAAAAAAAAAAAGACTTTGAAACTTGGTTATGCTTCTGCAGAATTCTGGAATCCTTTTGCTTTGCAGGATTTTAATTGGGGCTTCAGCTCAACACATCCAAATCAAATAGTGGTGGAAAAAAAAAAAAGAACAGTAAAGAGCCCCAGCTTTGCAGACTTCCTGGGTAAATTGACACTGTAGAAAACAACTCTGGGTCAGGCTGCACTCATTAGTTTTGCAAATCAGTGAGCTCAGCATTACACCAGCCCCAATGAAACAAGGTTAAAATGTGTTGGCTTAATTAGATTCTCTTGTGCTATTTTTCACGGGAAGTATCAAAATATTAACAAAATCAGATAAAACTCAGATTTCCTCCAACCCAATTGCACAAATTAGCAGGGTTTGGAAGGTCTCTCTGTAAGATCTCTCCGCTGTGCACCACAGGCGTGTTAGGGTGGGGAGAAATGTTCTCCCACGTTTTGGGATCAGATCAGCTTGTGAATAACATCCATTTCTCCTCGGGCCGGCATCTCACATTTCTGGTGGTTTGACACTCATTATCATTTCCTGTTAGCATTTGTCTCCCTGTAATGAGCTGTGCTGTTCCGAGGGAGACGTGGTAGGTGCAGGAATGATTAATATGGTAAAGAGGCAGATTCACACTCGTTTTTTCCTGCTGGTTGGCCTCAGGTCTAGCTCAGACAAGGTTCCTGTGGTGCAAAGTTCTGTACAGGCTTGGGGCCAGAAGCGAGGTCCAACCACAGAGCTGAAAGATGGATTTGGAAAACTGAACTGTACCAGGAGCTGTAGCCTGGTTGGGTGAGAGACTCCCTTTGGTTCAGGGATTTGTGGGGTTTCCCCCCTTATCCCGGTTCAGTTCTTGTCATGGAAGAGGTCTGGATGGGCACAGAGTGAAAAATAAACCAGAGTAAAATTCGCTTTCTTGATTCTGTGATAAAACGGGAGGTGGGTGGTTTAAAGCCCATTCTGCATCAAGGAGAGAAAAAAATGGTGTTTTAATAATCTAATTCCCCTTTCCAACTGCTTCCCCCCCCCTTGTTATGGAAAATTTTGGCTTTCTTGGGCCAGTAATGTAATGTAAAGTTATTAAGTTGTTAAAAAGCGTTGGAATGTACGGGAAGCGGGGCTGGGGTTTCTTATTTTCAGATAAGAAACAGCGGAGGCTTCCCAAGGCAACGCCCAGGACAATCAGCCCACAATTGTGGGCCATCAAGAAGCTAAACGGGAGTAAATGACTGTCTTCCAAGAGCAAGGACCTGGACTCGGGGGGTTGGGCAATATCCCTCTAGACAATCCTAAATCCTCTGCACCAAAATGCAGGAAATCACGGATTCATAAAATCGTGGAATCAGCATGGTTTGAGTTCAAAGGGACTTTAAAGATGATCTAACTCCAATCCCTCTTCCATGGGCAGGGACACCTTCTGCTAGAGCAAGTTATTCCTGATTTTATGAGGTTCCACCTTCCCTCATGGGCAAGGCAATCCCATGGTGACTTTTCCAAAATCCCCCCCAAAGACACGGTGGCAGTTCAGCATTTCCCTTTTATCTCACCCTGCGCCCTTACACAACATCCAGAATTGTGTATTTCTCCTCTTAACCCCTCTTAGAGTAGAGCCTCAAAGCTCAGATCCACAGAAGTATTTACAAGACAAAGGATTTCAAAAGGGATTTAGCTCCTTAAGCAGGAATTAAGTGTGCAAATACTTCTCTGAGTTTCTCAGACTCAGATGTGGCAGCACAGAGTGATTTATGAAGACAACAGAGGCTGGTTAATCGAGGAGACAGCTGCTCCTTTGCTTTTTTTTGTGTGTGGGACTTCCTGGCAGAGATGCATCCTCATCCCTTCACTCCTTCTTCTGTCCTAATCTTCTTTTCTTTGTTTTTAGGAGCTTTCCAGCACTCCACAAAGCAGTGTCAGTCTTTGCTAACACCCACCAACGTCAATGAAACATGAACACCAGAGAGGAATAATGAGTTTGGGTATTTATTGCACCACCAGTAGTTCTTGAAGACCTCCCAGTCTATGCCAAACCAGCCAGGATTTGCTGTCTTTTGGGGACTGAAGCTCATGAAAAGCTCTACGAGGTAAAACCTTGAGAAGACCCTTCTGTAGGAGGATCCAGGTGCACCTCATCCATGGAGCACATCCCTCATCCTTGCTCTGGGGGTGACAGGTCCCAGGATGTTTCTCTTGCAATCCTCTTTTCCATTCGATGTGCATGGGGAAGCCACCCTGGATCAGTGCTATAATGACACATTCCAGGTGTGCATCCATAACCTGGTGGCTTTTCAGCAGCTTCAACAAATAAATAAATCAACAAATTAACAAATTAAGGACTCCTTCTGAAGCTGAATATTGGTTAAAAGGAACTTCCTGTGAATAGTGGGAGGGAGAAAACCAACCCAGTTTGGTTTCAAACCTTGCAAAACCCATCTGAGAACCTCGTCTGACCTACATAATTCAGGGCATGAAATTTTGTCTCAGCGACGTCCACAAACTCTCCCATTTATTTCTGCTTAAACTGCATAGAACACTTTTTTATTCTTTCCTTTTTTTAATAGAGGAATACATAATCTTCCCCTAAAGAGACTAAATGATGAGAGAATTTATCATGTCCACTGCCTGTCTGCTCTGAAGGTTGATTTAACCTCATGATTTAAGATGTACACCTTGAATTCAGTTCCAATTTCGCTGACTTGAATTTCCAGCCACTGGAACTTGTTATGCCCCTTTTTTTTTGCTTGACTCAAGAGCAGCATCTGATAAGTAATTAGAAAGTGTAATCGAGTCATCTGCTAAGCTCTGTTTCACTCCACTGAAGAAATCATGTTCCTGATTATCACTGAGGGGCTCATCTTTCAATTTCAGATCAGTCTCCCATTGTACGTCCAAGCTTCTCCCAACAGCTTCACAATTATTTTTGTTGCCTTTTGAAGAATAGAAAAAAAAAAAAGATTTATCTATCTATCTATCTGTATATCTATATCTTTTCTCTAGCTATGTTTTCTACTTCACAGGCTGTCCTGAATTAGAGTTTTTTAAAAGCAAGAATAAAAAAAATCACACACCTTTGGTGAAAAAACTAAAAGCAGGAAGGTGGAATAGTGCTAAGCAATGACAGTCTTTGACCTAAAATAAAGGTGTTTAAACACAGTGTACTAAGGAATAAGAGATGGGAGATGTCCTTTTAGAAAGAGGACATTTTTTCCCAATTTCCAGCGTTTTTTCTGAGCAGGGTTTATCCTGGTTTTCATGGCTGGTCTGATGAACAACCTCTTTACTGTTTGACCTCCCAAACTTCTGAGTAGATTCCTGTGCTGTCCAGAAAAGTGTCTTTGTTCAGATCCCCGAGAAAACTCCCCTGTGGATGTGTAAATCACAGGAATCCAACTAAATAACTCTTTCCTCACATTAATCATATCATAATCTCATATTTTAATGTCAGAATTCTTCAGCTTTTATGCATGCACCAAACCCCCAGTGATTAAACAGAGTTCAGTACTAAATTGCATCTGCATAATTGCTCTTTTCTTCTTTCTCTCTGGTTCCGTGACACACTCCATGATTTTCAATTTTCTTCCCCAAGAAGATGTTGTCACAGTGCTGGTGGATGTAAAAACATATTTATCAATAATTCAAATTTGATTGATTATTTGATACCTCCTATAGCTCAGCTGTTTCTTGAGGCTGGGCAATTGGCCCTCATGACCTATAAAAATGCCCTAAAGTTTTCTTAGATCTACACCTTTCCCTTCCCATTACCACAGATGATTTTTTTGGTTTGCACCAAACTGTGGTCTTTTTTTAGGTCAAGGTAGCACAGTTCCCTCCCACCTCATTCTTCTTCTCACCTCACCCTTCTTGCTCTGTGGTGGACACAGGGACATCACACACGTGGGGAAGGAGCATTTTCCCTTCCTTTTTTCCCTTTTTAATTATTGTTTCCAGCACATAATTCAATTTACACATCCTCTCTGCTTGACTGGCTTCTACCTTTGCAGCTCTCTGACCAGAGATTGATAAAACTTGACCTTAATAGCCTGAGAAATATTAACAACACCCAGAGCTTTGCAACGTTTCCCTTCCTTTGGGCATCAGATACAGACTAAAGCTGGTCTCAAAACATCAACCCTTCCACTCCAGAGAGTACAAGAAACCTACATTTCTACAATAGAAAAATGCAAGCTTGATTTTTTTGGGGAGAGAAAGAATATTTTTTATTAGAGGGATAAGGGAGTGGTGCAACAGGCCACCAGGGATCTTGGGAAATCTCATTTCTCAGAGATCTTAAGGATTTGATTAAACAAATGCTTGGAGGCTGGATGAGGAACTTCCAGACATCTTGTCCAGCTAGTAATTTTGGGATGGGGATCTCTAAACATTCCCAGAAGGATCCTAAGTAATTCAGTGTCATTCAATCATTCCTGTGTCCTGAAGCCCTACTTTATTTCTCCATGAATCCCACTCCAGGTTTTCCCAGGTTTTCTTCTGTTTGATTGCTCCTTGAGGTGCAGCTCCAGTTCACACCAACACAGACCTATCCTGCAACATCTCAAATCCTTTTTAAATCCCACTGGCATTTTACCAGCATGCTCTAAAGGTGGCTAAGGGAAAAAAATCTCCTGTCTGGATAGTGAGGAGATCCAGAGCTCTTCCATTGTTAAGGGCAAGAGACAACAAAGCCAGGGGTGATTCAGAGCTGCTTTAGGCATTGGAAGGTGCTCTAGGGTCTTCCTGAAACCTTCCCTTCCCAATTTCCTCCCATAAGGTGAGAACTTCTGACATAAGAGATTTGGCAAAGTGAAAATAAACGATTCCTCCACCTCACCCTGGTGTAGGTTTTTACCTGAATTATCCACACGGAGCACAAGGCGCAGCTGCACCATCATTTCCAGCCCCAAAGATGTGAACAGACACAGCTCAGCCCAGTAATAAATAGGAGAGTTTAGGGCTAATTATAACAGGCCTTTTAATTCCCATCTGGAGTCACAAAATCAATGCAAACTCCCTGCTTCATTAAATTATTGCAGTTGCCAATAGCTGGAGCGGTTCCATCTGCAGGTGTGCTGAAAACCTGTTTATTTAGGGCTTCTCTTGCTCCAAAGCCTTTTTCCAAGGAATGCGGCCACAAAGGTGCAGAGAAAGGGAGGAGATGAGGAGGGTGCAACATCTTGGGCTGATTTGAGATGAACAGGATTTGTGCTTGGGATGAGCTGTGTTGTCCCCCAAAATTCGGATGCGATGGATTCCTCCCCCCTCCACCTCCAAATCTCCAGTACTGCATGAAGAGATGGAGGCAAAGCAGCCTTGGTTCAAATAGGAGAAAGTCTTGGTTTAACTGGGAGAAAAAATTGATTCCCACGGCCAAATTCATCATGTGGGTGAGAGCAGCATTTGACAATGAAGCCACAAAGGTTGTTCTGGTAGCCATGGAAAAGATAAGATTCTGGAGGTGAATAAATGAAGCAAAATCCACTTAAAACCCACTTTTTTTTTTTTCCTTTCCAGATCTGTTTTGTGTACTGGAGAAAAAAAGATGGACCAGTAGCATGACTTGAAAACCCTCAATTACTCCTCTGCACACAAATCTGTCTCGTTGTCTTTCTCCTACTGACTTGAAGTGCCCAAAATCCTTTTAATCTTCTCATAAAATCCAATTGGATTTGTGTATTTCTGGAAATTTTACCTTTCCAGGATGGGAGGACACAGTTCAACCCTCAGCCAAAGGTTGGACTTTTGGTTGCAGGTTGGACTTGATGATCTTGGAGATCTTTCCCAACCTTAATGAGTCCATGATTCTAATAAGAGGAGTGGATTTAAGGAGATATCTTATAAAAAACTGGAATTTGCTCTGACAAGCAAACTTCAAGCCTGCAGAATAATAATCCGTGGATAAATTTGATTTTTTACCCCTAACTCCCAGGAAACAGGAGTTGTGGAGGTGAGCACCACCAAGGGGAATGGCCTTCAGTGAAAGTGGGGATGAAATTTATTTCCAACATTAAAGCAAAAATGGAGCTGTCTCAGACTGTGGGATATTCTCCTGCTGGCTGGAGACACTGGTGGCTTGTGCTTGTCCTCTTCTCTTGTGAAACTGAAATTTTTCATGAAAACAACCATTTATGGAGCTTCTTCAGGAGTCTCCCTTTGGTAATGAGCAGCCTGATGCCTTCCCGAACCCATCCAAGCTGCAATCTGTTCTCCTGCTGAGCTCCAAGAAAGTCATCAGGGTTTCTCAAGGTGTTTACACTGAATTGTAACAAAAATCTATTAGGATTAAGTGACAACTGTAACAAGCTGAACTGCCTGACAAAATGGACAGCAGAGTCTATCAGCTTTTCCATCTCCCAATCTAAATATTTATGAATCTGGTTTTTAGAAGCACCAGCTGGCTCGGAGATGCCTGAATATATGGATGTCTAAAAATCTTAGGGTGACTCCTTAAGGTCTGGATCAAGTCAGACCCATCATTAGCCATAAGAAGAAACCTTTATTTTTAGGAATAAAATCTGGCAAAGCACTGGGTGTAAATAAGATGAACACTTTAAATCAAATTTTAACTCATATATCTTCAACAAAGGAAGATACTCGACATTTTCAGGGAGTAGCCACGATGTGAGGGTGGAACCAAGGAAAGTCAAGGAGCAGCATGTTGGAACAAAACAGACAATGTCACCTTAGCATCAACAGCTTGGAACAGGCAGGAAATATTCCCTGGCTTGCAGCTTAAAATGAGCATTTCAGCTGCTCCATTCACAGTGTGCCTAAGGCAGTCTGTAGTGAAGGGTATTAGAGCATCTTTTAAAACACATTTCCCCCAAAATTGCTTGGCTTTGAGGGGACCTTGAACAAAAAGTGAATTGGAAACAAGGAGAATTATACAGCTGAATTCAGCTTCTGTCTGAGCTGTTTCCAGGGTATGAAAGTGGGAGCGTTCATTCTTCGCCATGGGCAAGGGGACTTGCCCCCAGTATTTGCAGCTGATGTTTGGAAGAGTGGTTCAAGACTGATCAATGCTCTTGAGTTTTGTATTTGCTCTCCATCCATCTACCAGAATCCGTCATCTTTTCTGTCACGGTCCTGATTTGAAAGGTTCTTTTTGGCAGAAGCTTTTGGTTGATTCTGCATGAGTTCATAGAATCAGAAATTCATACAATGGTTTGGGTTGGAAGGGATCTTGAAGATCAACTCATTCCAACCCCCTGCCATGGGCAGGGGCACGTTCTTCTATCCCAGGTTGCTCCAAGCCCCATCCAACCTGGCCTTGGGCACTTCCAGGGATGGGGCAGCCACAGCTTTAGCAGATGAAGGGCAGGTATTGAAAGCTGCTGAGAGCAGTTAGAAATGAAGCTGCAAAAATCCCCCATGTGGAACGTTGCATTTCAGGAGGAAGCAGACTGTGAGGACCAGGGATTGGTAATGATATCTGAAAACAAGGAGAAATCCAAGTGTACCTCAGACCTTAAGGAGCAGAAACAAGAATGCAGCAAGTTTGGGAGCACCTTGGACATGATATTACCTTGCATTTTTATGTGTGTAAGTGACCAAGACCAGGCTGGATGAGAGTCTGAGCAACCCGGTCTAGTGGAAGGTTCCCTGACCATGGCAGGGGTTTGGAACTTGATGATCTTCCAATCCAAAACATTCCATGACTCTGTGACTCCATGATTCTGTGACTCTGTGACTTTGTGACTGCGGCTCTCATGTACTCTGAGGTCTGGGTAGTTCCAGGTCATCTCAGCCATGGCCTGGTGAAGTTGTGTCTCTTCTCCAAACAGTTTTTCCATTAAAACAAGGAGTTATTCTGTCCTCTCACAATGGCACAAGGAGAGTGGGAGACGGATCGTGCTAACCCCAGGCTGTCCACCCATCCAATCCTTGTGCTTCCAGCCTTGTCAGTCTCACAGGTGTGCCCGGACCAGATTAACTCGAGTTGCCCAAGCAGAGCTTAAAAACTGACCCTGTTCAGTGAGCAAGGGCACTCAGCCTTGCAAGGACAGATGGTGCAATTAAGGAGAGCGGCTCTGCTGCCATGTTCAGCATGGTCACCCTCACTTCCATATGTGTCCTGTCATCTGAAGAGGGCTGGAGGCCACCCAGACATCTCTGGTTTTGTGTTCCCTGGCATATCCACAGGAATAGAATTAAACAGCTCTGCTGGACACAAAGGGTTGGGTGATCTGCGAGGCTGGTGATGAGATGGTGACCCTCACCTCCTGAAGACCAAGCAGCCTGAATTTGTATCCTCTCTGGGCTTGACTTTTCGTCTTTATTGTTCTGTGGGCACTGAGGATCAGTGTAGATGAAGATGGTATTCATCTTTTTGATAATCGAGTGGAAAACTCCCCTGTGCCAGAGAAAAAATCAAAGAATGACAGCACAGAACAAATGAACTGCAACAGCCAGGTCAGGGACAGGGATGATGGACAGCTGTGGAGAAAGATGAGGATTTTTGAGGATATCCCAATGGGATCCTGGAAGAGCACTGCCAGCAGGTCAAGGGAGGTAATCCTGCCCTTGTATCAGCCCTGTTGAGGCACATCTGGAGTGCTCTGTCCAGTTCTGGGCTCCTCAGGACAGGAGGGACGTGGAGCTCTGGGAATGAGTCCATGAAGATGATTTGGGACTGGAGCATCTCTGATAAGGAAAGGCTGAGGGAGCTGGGCCTGTTCAGCCTCAAGAAGAGTCAACTGAGAGGAAACCTCATCTCTGTGTGTCCCTGTCTGCTGAAAAGGGTCAGAGCAGGGCCCAGGCTCTGCTCTGTGGGGCCCAGCAATGGCACAAGAGGAATGAGCAGGAATTGATGTCCAGGAAGTTCCACCTGGATATGAGGAAAAACTTCAGTGCAGTGACTGAGCCCTGAACAGAGACCAGAGAGGGTGTGGAGTCTCCCTCCCTGGAGATATTCCAGAATCACCTGGACACAACCCTGTGCCAGGTGCTCTGGGATGGCCCTGCTAGAGCAGGGAGGTTGGACCAGATGACCACACTGTGATCCTTCCGACCTGACCAGTTCTGTGGTTTCATGATTTTGTGATTTTGGAAATCTCTCCCTCTTCTCTTATTTTGGCCCAAATGAGAATGAATGAATGGATACAACCTACAGACACAGGTCTGTGCCAGTTGTTGAACACTCACATATTTCTCCACCAGAAGAATGAGAAAAGCTCAGGAATATTTGACCAGCTGCTTTTTGTGCTGGGAAACAAATCTGAAAATCCAATCTGGCAGATGAAGCTGCAGGGGTGTAAACAAGGGATAGAACAGTCAGAGGAAAATTGAAATGCATCAAATGGATCAAAAGGGATCAAACAAGGGCCTTTTCTGTGGGAAAATGACACTTTGGGGGTCAAACTTTGATTCAGAACTATTTAGAACCTGTGTTTCAATGCCACATGGACAACTACAGTGAAGACCAATGGACAAACAGGGCATTAGAGGCATCTCATAGCACGATATTCCATTAAATTCTCCCTTAAGCTGGCTGGTTTGTTCATTTTCCGTGGTATGTTTTGGGAGTGATGAAGGTGTTATTTGAAGATCCCAAAAGCTTCCATGCTGGAAAGGGAAGTTTTCCATTATCATTAGGGGAAGGACACTGGTGATTGCTCAAGAGCACATGTAAGGGCAAGCAGGATGATTCAGGGAACTCATGGTCTTGGTTATGAGAAAATATTATCCAGACATGACCTTTACTTTGTTCACCTCAGATGAATAAAAACACATCCTGCCTCTAGAAGATGCTGGAGGCACAGCCGTGGGGAGATCTCCAGGACTTTTCATGGCAGTAACTAATCCAGAAATAAGACCTAATGAGTGAAAGAGGAAAGAGTTTGTCAGAAACTTCAGGAAACCTCGAGACAAATCCTAATGGGTTGTTTTGCAGCAAATGCCACCAAGGCTCTTGTACCGCTCACCTCAGACAAGAAATGAGCTGGTGACAGCCACCTCGGCCCAGAATGTGACAGCCTGGGACTTGTAATGCATTAATGACCCATTAGAAAACTTGATTTAATTGTCCCAAGACTCAGGGCTTGGTGGAATAAAAGGCTGACTTTAAAGTCCCTCTGGTTCCAATCTCCTGCCATGGGCAGGGACACCTTCCTCTATCCCAGGTTGCTCCAAGCCCCATCCAACCTGGCCTTGGACACTTCCAGGGATGAGGCAGCCACGACTTCTCTGGGCAACCTGTGCCAGGGCCTCCCCACCCTCCCAGGGAAGAATTTCTTCCCGATATCCGACCTAAACCTACCCTGCTTCCATTTAAGGCCATTCCCCCTTGCCCCCTTGATGCCAGTTCTGGTTAAAATCTTTCAAAAACAAATCAGGTTTTGTTCTGACAGTATTCATGAATGAATTTGAATGTTTCTCCACAAATCACCTCGGGAGAAAGTGAGGATTTTGCCTTCTCAGTTTTTTCCTGAGTTTTATTACCCAGCTGTCTAAAAGTTCAGAAGAGATGAGGACAGCTACTGATAAAGAAATGCATCTCTCCAAGATCTCTGCGTCTTTCGTTATGACTGGTGCAGGGATTGAAAACTTTTATTGGTTTCCTGCAAGTTAGGATCCCACAATCCCCCATAGCTCTTATTCTGACTGCTTTACAGATGCTGCCCTCTTCAAAATTCAGCCTTGAGAGGGCACGTGTCGTTCCCTGAGATACTTAATGATTACTGAGCCCGAGTAGCTGTTTCTACCTGCTATAAAGTTGGGTTTGAGCAGCCATCAGCAAGAATTTGCAATTTAACACCTCGACAAGACACTGTTTAATTGACAGTAACTCTCTGAACTCAACACTGCACTATTGAGGAATTAGACGGGAGAACAATTTGTAGACAACAAGGGAGTGCTGCAACCTCTTCCTCTTCAGTTGTCTTGTCACTTCAAGCTGTCATTCAGAATCATCCCTCATCTCTCTTCTCCTCCTCTGCCTTCGCTGGGTTCACCTAGGAAGGGCTAATTAGCTCCTTGTCAACTCCTGCCTCCTCCCGAGCCCTGGAAAGGGGGGCTGAAATCAATTTGTCTTTCCAGCAACATCAACCAGGAAAGAAGGAAGGAGAAGGCAGGCGACGGAATGAGTGGCAGGGAATGGTGAAGCCCCTCAAAATAAGTATACTGGGAGCTTGGGTGTGTTTGTGTCAGTTTGATGAGGAGAGTCTGGACGGAATTATTCTATTTAAAAGAGAAAGTGAGGCACAAAACAGATTTGCGCATGGCCAACCATCAGCAGAAAGAGGAGTTCATGGAAGTTTTTATGGATCACTCCTTTGGCACTGCTGCATTCAGCACCTTGTTTCCAGTGGTAGGCAGGTCCATCCTGAGCTCAGGTGGGAGGACTGAAGTGAAAATCCCACAAAGAAAAGGGATTTCTGCTACAGAATAACGGAATTAGGTAATTGTTAAGGTTGGAAAAAACCTTTGGGTCCAACCTTTGAACGAATACCACCATGTTCACTAAACCATATCACAAAGTGAATCATTTAGAGACCTGAGCATCCCAAACATTCACCATGAAAGGCATGATACCCAGAGAAGCCAACTTAATTCCCAAAAAAACCCTCCTATTAGATAATTTTTTTTTATTCTTGAGGAAGTTTTAGAGTTGGCACAACATTAGAGTGCTTTGGGTTGTTGGGTTCATCTTGGGGAACTCTCTGAGCCCAGAGAAATTTCCAGTTGTTTGGGGAAAGAATTTTTTAACAGTCTCCAGACAGACTGTATTTTTTTTAGGGAATACAAGCAATTGGTCACTCCAAGAAGAAAGGCAGTTACATTCCATGGAATGCCATATCTATAACAAGAAAGATTCATTTTTCTCCTGGTGTTTTGCCCCTGTTTTTTCCTTCATCCTACGAGTCTTTTGGGAAAGTCACTTCAGGAAAAAAACAACCTTGAGGAAATTGCTAATACTGTTTAATACCTGGCTCACCACATCCAGGAAACCTGCTGTGCTATTGCCAATGAGTTTGAAATGGGTATTAAGCCCAATTTTTGAGATTTCTGCTACTGGAAGTCATTATTCTTAAGCATAAATGTTTTTAAAATAGATAATTTTTATGTGAATTAATTACTTACTTACCACAGGCCCATTTTCCTCAAAGGAAAACGAAAACCACTCCTTCCAAAGGCTTCTAATTCATATTCACAATTCATATATGGCTTTTCTGGGGCTCAGTGGGTGGCTGGGTTCAATTACAGCTCAGGGTAACAGAACTGCTCCAGCTTCAAAAATCAAACTTCTTGTAGACACTCCCAGGGAAGGCTCCCAAGCCAAATGGGAATTTTGAACCGCTCTGCTCTGTCTGGACCTTGAGGCAAGGCTGCAGGCAGGATTTTCTCCCAATTCTGACCTTTCTTGGGCACAGATCTTCAGGTGCTCTTCCCCTTCCGGAGGATTTGGCTGTAGCACCACAGACAATGCAAGGAAACTACAAAGGGTCACATCCACGCACCCCTCTCTCAGGTAAAACTTTCTCCTGTGCCTTATTTAGACTCTTCTGTGCCCTATTTAGGTACTTCCACAATAACTTGCGAAGTTGGAAAGAAAGAGACAGGGACATTGAGCTCATGCAAGATGCATGGTTGCGTTTGTGAACAGGAGTGGAGATTGCCCCACTTATTTCCTCTGGAGAGGCTGAAAGCGCCACACACCCATTAAATCTTATTTTTAACTCTAAGTAGATGTCTCAATTGCATTGCTTTCAATGGGGAATAAAAGGGGTTTTAGTTTCCTTTCTGAATAGGAAGGAGTCAAGCCCCAAATCTGGGCATTAAATTTGAAGGCACTGACAAATAAAGGATGGAATTTAGTGTTTTCCTTTTTTTACTGTTTTGCTTGTTCCTCAGATATCACTCATTGAGTGTGATAGGTCCTCATCTTGTTTAAGATCTCAAACTGGGCAACCTCCAAAGGCTCCTGGTGCTGTTCTCATTTTTTGGAGCACCTGAGGAGCCGCTATAATTTAGGCAGAATATCTGGTACAAACCCTGGTACAATATCTGGTGCATCATTCTTGGCGCACTTTCAGTCTCCATCACTCCAGCTTCTCTGGGACAAGAATTCCCAGAGTGTGGAGTGCATCCAAAGTTCTGCCCTGAATTCAGACACTCTGTGCACCTGCCCCTAGATACCCCCAGCCTGTCTTTCTCCCTTTTAGGTTGCACAGAACCTCCTGGGCAGATGCCACCTCAACTTGTGTAAGTCCTGAGACCTTGCAGGAGGTCCTGAGACCTTTCAGGAGATCCTGAGACCTTTCTGGAAGTCCTGAGATCTTTCAGGAAGCCCTGAGACCTCTCAGGGTGAAGTTCCCATGTAGAACCTAAATTTCAGGTGTCTACAACAGATGTTTCTTCATCTGAGGCAGCTGATTGTGTTCCCAACCATGGAGGTGCAGTCAAGAGAACCAGAGAATTCACCCTGTGCTTCCTCTGGCCAAATCAAGAGCCCTCATCCATTTTAGGATAAAATTAATCCTGGCATGGCTGGGGTTGGAAGGGACCTTCAAGAGTGCATTGCCCCAACCACCCTGTCATGGGTGTCAACCAGACCGTGTTGTTCCAAGCTCTGTCCAACCTGTCTTTGAACATTTCCAGGGATGGGGCAGCTACAGCTTTTCTGGGAAACTTCTGCCAGGGCCTCACCACCCTCACAGGGAAGAATTTTTTCCCAAAATCCAGTTTAACCCTGCTGTCTCTCAAGCTGAAGCCTTTTCACCTCGTACCTATCATACCTTTTAAGAAGTAAAGGACAAACCCTCTTCTCCTGACGTCTGTTCATCACATTCCAGAAGTCCGTGGCTTCCTTCCCTGTTTCGTTTATGTGAGAGATGTGGATGTTGCCTTTCAAGAAGCTCTGCCCACATTCCTGTGAAAAGCAGGACTTTGCAGATTCCTTCAGGTACTTCCTGCTCTTGGAATTTCAGCATGATGGGACCCCCTTCAATGTTGCTGTTGGCCGCAGTAGTAGGAGGGAGAAGAGAGAGATCCAAGAGGCAGGGATGGTGCACCTAAAATATTTTTATTTAATTATTTACAGCTTTTTTATAGGATAACTTTCTTATGGTTTAATTGGTCAATTCCTTAACCACCCCAGAGGGGCAATTGGTCAGTTATATTCCAAATATTTTCCTTACTTGTACTCTAAACAATATGCAGGTGCTCTATAGTTTACAACTCTGTACAGATAACTTCTGTGAGAGAGAGAACTTTCTCACAGGATTAAAGAAAAGCAGAAAAGTTCCTGCAAGCAGCAAATTTCGTATCCACACTTCAAGAAGGAATTTTGAAGGCTTCCAGGGATGGTGATTACACCACTTCCCTGGGAGCCTGTTCCAGTGCTTATCCACTCTTTCAGGGCACGTGGAAAGCTGTGAGACATCAGGGCCAGTCCAGACTGGTCATAAACCAACCTCTGACAGCTGTGACCCAGCTCGTCTGTCATTCCCAGGGCAGGGCAGCAGCTGGATGGAGCAGGAGGCTCAGTCCTGTACAGCTGTAATTTATGCCTTGACACACAGAGGAATCTGTGCAATTCATGATTCTTCTACTGCAGATGTGACCTGCTCAAGCAGGACCCCACTTTTTGGAAATTGAATGGTCTGAGTGACTCAGTAGATTATTCTTTCCCCAAACCTCGTGTTCGGTGTCTAAACTAGAAAGATATATTTTGATTTCTTTTTGCTTTATTTAAGTTATGATAAAATATACATTTTGCACGGAGAAGGGGAAGCAAATGAACGAGGCAGCACTCTCAAGGAATATTCCCTGGCTGGAGCAGCTATTTCAGTGCTGGAAGAGCTGGAATGTTACAGCTTCTCTCCTCTGAATGGGTCTCAAAATCTCCAGATCACTCCAGTTTCATGGTATTTTTAAACAAGAAATACTAAAAATATAGGGATTATTGCTCAATAAAAATTTATTTGAAAGCTGTAATATGGCAGCTTTGGCAGCTCCAGGACTTCTCAATGCTCTGTATTCACAATGCAGAACATAAAAATACTCCTGGTCTAAACATGTGAACCCCCAACCCACTCACAAAGCAAAGGAAAATCCAAAACAGTCCTGAGCAAATGGTTGGGCAGCCACTAGTCGATTTTTTAGCCACCTTTTTGTAAGATTTTTGTACCTTCAAGCCCTTTGCCACACATTTTAATCTCAAATTCCAGCCAGTAATGAAAGTCACATCCCTTCTGGGTATATCCAGAAAAACTCTTCCCACTCTTTCCCTCTCACCACTTGGTCCAACCAAGCAAACGCACTCTGATCTGAGAGATTCTTGCCAAGAGCAGCAGATGGAGGGTCACCAAATGTGCTATGTTTGCAATCCTTCTTTTCCCCCCTCTTTGGTGATATCTTTCCCTCTTCTAACATTTGACAGAAACCAGTGTGAGAAAGAGGACAGGAAAACATGATGGTGTTCAGGTCTCTCTGGTGCTGTGAACAAGAAATTTTATGGTGCTGGAGAGACAAAGGTCACCCTCCCTTCCCCTCTCCCACCTCCATTTACATTATAAATCTCTCCCTCACGTATAAATTGAGGAGTGTTGTTTACCAGTAACCTCCTTTCTTCAGAAAGGTTTTCAGCTGCCTTGTTTAAAACTGGATATTCACAAACTACCAGGAGGTTTCATCTTATTTTCTAAAGGTGTGTGAATAAATTACCACAGCTGAGGTGGAACAGGCAGCACGCGGGGACCTGTGAGTGGGAGGTGAATGCCACAAGCACCCTCTCATGCTGTGCTCTGATGTTGGTGCCCCAGGCTCCCACAGCTCATCTGTCAGGCTTTCATTCCAACAAAAGCTGGGATTTGTTGCTGTTGTCGTTGTTCTTGTTATTATTATTATTTTTATTATTATTATTATTTCTTGGTAGTGTTTTGTAAGTCACAACAACAACACGATAACAGCAAGCTCAGCCTGTTCAACAATATGTAAGTATTTTCCCGTGGGAAATGAGATGGAAAATTCACGCCCGCGGATTTCCAAAGGTCACTTAGGCAGCAGTGTTTGAACAGCAGCAATCTGCATCCCGGCTGCCTCCGGCAATAATTCCTGCTTAGGTGCTCACCAGGCATGGAGAACACGGGAAGTGAGGTGTGTAATGGGGATGGCAGAGGGATGGAGATGGAGAACAGGAGACCAGGGCACCAGACAGGAGAGGTGAGAAAGGGCAGAGCCACAGCAAGGAAGGTTCTTCAGACACAGAACTGGGTGGTCTGAAGTTGTGCTGAGGGCACTTCCCAAAATACTCATCTGCAAATGTCACTCTTGTTCTATTGCAGGGCACTTTGCATTTCTTGGAAGAATCAAAGAATCAAGGGATGGTTTGGGTGGAAGGGACCTTCAAGAGGCCCAGGGTGGGATTCTTGGGGTGTCCTCTGTGGGGCCAGGAGTTGGACTTGGTGATCCTGATGGGTTCATTCCAACTCTGCATATTCTGTAATTTTGTGACTCTGTGATCATCCAGTTCCAAGCCCTGCCATGGGCAGGGACAACCTGGAGGTGTTGAAGGCTGTGTTGGATGGGGCTCTGAGCAACCTGGTCTAGCGGGAGATGTCCCTGTCCATGGCAGGGGTTGGAACTGGATGATCTTCAAGATCCCTTCCAACTCAAACCATTCCCTGGTTCTGTGATCCTTTTTCAGGGTTTCCCATGGAGGAGGAGGCTTTGCACAGTACGTCCTGTGCCTGATTTATTTTAAAAATGCTTTGCTTTGCCAGGGTTTCTTTCAGCTGACACATTTTATTTTCTTCATTGACTCTGATTTACATTTTCTACTCAGGCAACCACTCGTGCACTTCTTTATGTTATTCATCCTTTGTCTTTAAGGCTGTTTCCTTGTGATCTACTGCCATCAGACCTTCTGAAGTAGATTGAAAAGAGTAAGAGGATTGAGATGGCAAAAAGAAGAGCCTGCCAGAGAGGAAAACCTTCAGCCTTCTTTAGCTGGGTGCAGAATTTTGGCTTGAAGGAGGTAAAATTAAAGAGGGTTTGTGTGCGAGTGTGTGTTGGTGTTTAGATCTTCTCCTCTGTGTTTCTGGACACTGGGGAAGTGGAAATAATTCCTCCTGAATTTGCAGGGCCCAATGCACAAAGAGATGGAGCACTGAGTGGTGGTCTTGGGCCACAAGAATCAAGAGTGGAAGGTGCTGACACACAGACTGAAATATCTCTGTAAAAGTAATTTAAAACATCTCCGCAAGATTCATTTTAGGGTTTTCCTTAGGCAGGTCCTGAACTTGAAGTACCTAAGACAGCGTGTTTGAACAGTGTGAAAGTGTCTCAGCATTTTGGGGGATACAAATCTTTGTTTTTCAGCAGGCCCTCTGGCAAAGAAGAGCACAAAGGACAGAAATCCCACATCACTGCTGTGAAATGAGTCATTATTGCAACCACTTTTGGGCTGGGAAGTGGAAACTCAGACTTGTTCAGAGTGAGGAGCTTCAAGGTCATGCCAGTAACCAGGATGAGTCTGATAAAACCTGATTCTCCCTTCCTAAAGTCCTGACAAAGGGCTTTTACCTCCCTCCATGTAAGTTTTTAAATAATGTCAATATTGAAATAACATCCAGGTTTTCTTTCAGGGTTTTTTCCTCCCTCTCTCCTTTTCTCTCTTGACAAAGGCTCATTTGGTTTATTAAAGTAATGCAGTGGAACTTTAAAAATTATTTATTTTTTAAACTGATGAAAGGAGAGGAAAAAAATTCTCAAATTTTGCAACTTTTTGCCTTTAGGAGGGAAGTTTAGAAAGTTCCAAGTCACCTACACTGGAGTCAGGACTTCATCTTTTATCACACAGTTAAAGTGCCACAGATTGGGCTCAAATATTTTCCTGTACGTGGTCAGTTCCAGGTATCAGCCTTTTGTAGAACTTTTTTTCCTGATAACCACTTTGCACTGAACATTCTCCAAGTCCCTCTAGCATGGAAAATAGTTGTGTATCCTTACACAGATGTTCAGTGCTGCTCAGAACTCTTAATTTTTTCCTGGTACAAAATAAGTGCTGCCTCCATCAGAATGTAGTGGCTCCATATAAAATCATGGATGATTTCAGTGCTCCATGTTATATCCCAAAGTCATTTCAAGCTTTAATTTTCTGCTTATAAAGGACAAAATAATTAAACTCCTTCCCAAAACTAAAGGATTTTGCTATCAAACATTGCATTTTTCTGCAGAAAGGAATTATTTGCAGACACAACAATTCCTGAAATAACTTAGTGGTTGCAGGGACTTCCCTCCGTGGGTGCACATCACAGCCTGACCTCAGTGTGACATCCATAATTCCCTTCCTGCCTCTCATCCTGTTCTCATCCCGAGGTGGCTTCTGAGTGCAGCTCCAGGAGCTGTTTTTTCCAAAGGCAGAGAGCTCAACACTCCCATATCCTGAACAGATTGGATTGGGAAAGTCCTGGTTTGCCAAATGATGACCCAAGCACACGGAGTCTGATTTGCTCTGCTGACAAAGTGGGAATGCAGGGAGGGGGATTAATTTGAGTTTGAAAAGTAGAGTTTGGTGCTAATCCAGACTCCCCAGTGCTGAAATGAGATATTTGGATTTCAGTGTCAGGTGCCCACCTGGGCCAGCTGCCTCCTGCTGACTCGCTCGGGATGGAAATCCCTCTTTCCTTCAGGCCTGACACAGGCATGGAAATATTTTCCAGTGGAAAGCTAGGGAACATCTAGGAACTAGGAAACATTCCACTTTTTATTCCATGGGAGATTTAAACCTGCTTCCCAGCCCGGATCCAGCCTGTGATGACATTGCAAACCTGTTTAAGAGCATTAGTCAGAATGCCAGCATTTATCCACTCAGCAATGACTCCTAATTCCCATTACAGGCAAATCCCCATCTCTCGCTGCAGCTTGATTACAACGGTGATTAATTTGAAAGTCAACATATTTACCCAAAATACAACATCATTAAAAAGACTAAACATAAACCTGCATATTTACAAATATCTTAACTTGACGTGATTAAAACAAACAGCCTCCTCTCTGCTTGTTCAGATTCAGGCAGACAAGCCCAGCTTCTTTTCCACCTTTATATTTTCGTGTCAATAGATGGCACTAGTATTTTCTGCATTTTTCACTGCAATATTAGATTTCCTTACTATATCTCCTGCCCTCACTCGGATTTTCAAAGGATGGAATTGCTCATTTCCAAGGGGATGTTTTATCCTCAGTAAATATATAATATCATTCCAGTTTGGCTCTCAGCAAGTAAATCCTTGCATACTTCATAAAGCCTCAATGCCACGAGACTGATGTTTTCCCATTGTGAAAACAAAATGAATTTAAAGTTTTCATTTCCATACTGATGGGAGAATTCACCAGGAAAACCCTGTAGGATCTCTGCATAGGGTGCCTTAAAAATCCTATGGCTTTTACTCCATCATCACTGTGAAAAGAGAAAGACGTTGCTCCTTTTCAATTATGTTTTTATTTGAAGAATGAGCATGAAAAAGCAGAGATATTAAAAATTGTGAGTGAGACTCTCAGTTTGTTTTACTCTACCCTCACAAATACAGGAACTGGTGAAGCTCTCCTTTTCATATCAGCTCAGCTTTTCTAATTAAACCTACGCTTATGAAAATATATTTTAACATTCTATCAGATGTTCTTGTCTCTGTCAGTGCGGAGTCCTCTCGAATTAAAACAAAAATTCAGCTGGTCATTGCCATCCCAAACAACTTTTAGTTTCATTTGCCTGTGCTTAGAGAGGATGTTGTGAACATCTCCTTCATGGTGGGAGAATCAGTGGATTTGGGTATCAGAGGTATCAAGAGTAAACAGGGCACCAATTCAGTTTAATGTCTTGCCAGAGAACCTTTGCAGGAACAGTGTCGAGACAAAACAAAAACTTTGCTGTCCCAGTTCCCCAGATGTTCACAAAAGCGACTTCTTCAACTTGTGGTTATGGTGAGGACGAAGATAACTGCAGGAATTCTTTTCCTGTTTCAAAGAATCATGGAATGGTTCAGGTTGGAAAGGACCTTGAAGACCACCTGGTTCCAACCCTTCCACTCTCCCAGGCTGCTCCAAGCCCCATCCAAACTGGCCTTGGACACTTCCAGGGAGGAAGCAGCCACAGAATTCTTGCACAAGCGGTGCCAGGGCCTCACCACCCTCCCAGGGAAGAATTTCTTCTTGTTATCTCATCTAAATCTACCCTTCTTCCTCTTAAAGCCACTCCCCCTTTTCCTGTCTCTGGGGTGCTTTGTCACTTGTGCCACACATTGAACAGGATTCAAAGGGAATTTAGGTGAATCCATCAGCCATGGGGTCTAATTAATAAAAGTGCAAATCTCCTGATATCCACACATTGGTCGTGCTCCCAGTCCATACGGATTTGGGAAACAGCCACAAGGTAAATCAACGTCAGGTCAGCGATGGGAACCTCCCCTCGTGTTGTTCTGAGATAACACCAGGTCATGACTGAGGAATTATGATGGGAACCCAAAGGAAAAAGTGAGCCCTGGACCCCACGAGGTTTATTCTCCTCAGACCTCTGTTTTACAGACAGATCTGTTTAATTCTGGCAGGTAATTGTCAGCTGGCCCAGGGCAGCAGCATTCTGCTGTTGCAGTTTTATGCCTTTAACAATCATGGTGCCTCCATTTACAAACACAGAACTAATTAACATGCCAGTTAAAGCACCTGGGTTTTGACACAGGGGCAAGGAGAAAGTGCAGAAATCAAACCACTACAATTAATTATGTTTGCTTCTCGGAGCAAGGCACAGGTGTCCTGGGATTTTCTGCCTGTCTTCGTTCCCTTTGTTCATCTCCCTCCTTGGTAATAATGCAACACTTGTAGAAATTAATTTGGTGGAAATTGATTAAAGGTGGACATTGTTTGCCCAGGAAGGTAATTGTCTCTGACACCTGGCCATGGGAAAGATGTGCACATAGAGAGGCAGGAAGGTGCACGTTAATCTTCTCCTCTCGAGCTGGAAGCGCAAGGAGGTGAATCAAGGGGGTGATCTCAGCCAGAAAACACGGAAAGGAAGAGAAATAAAATGAAGGTTACATGGAAGGAAAGTGAGTTCAGCAGCAGAATCCAGCAAGAGGGAGAATTATCACAGAGTCAGAGAATGGTTTGGGTTGGAAGGGAACTTCAAGACTGTCCAGATGCAACTCTCCTGGGCAGGGACACCTTCTGCTAGACAAGGTTGCTCAGGGCCTTTAACTGTTCCAGGGATGGGGCAGCCACAGCTTCTCTGGAAAACTTCTTCACGTGTCTCTCCACCCTCACAGGAAAGTTTTTTTTTCCCCAATATCTAACAATTCTGTGTTCTTTCAGTTTAAAGCCTTGTCCTATCACTAATTCCATAAATCTAAAGGATTATGCCTGACTGAGCCAACTCATTGCAAATCTACTCAGGCTGTGTGGAATATTTGGGTCTGATTTCTGGGCATTGGTATTTCCAGTAATTAGAGTTTTGACTCTGGTCATCATTTCTTCTCCAGTTTATGCAGGTAAGACTGTCCAGGGAATAGGTCAAACACATCTTGAGGTTCCTCCTGTTATAACTTGAGAGAGTACAGGTATTTATTTAGTTATTTATTTATCCAGCTGGTCTGGAAGGGGCTCTGAGCAACGTGGTCTAGTGGAAGATGTCCCTGCCCATGGAAGGGAGTTGGAACGAGATGATCTTTAAGGTCCCTTCCAACCCAAACCATTTGAAGAATCTGTGATTTTTCTTTCTGATCTTACACCACCAGAGGATCGATAGAGGGGAATCTCTCCAGCCAGATGGTTTCCCTGTTGTCCCATCAGTGAATGAAGGGGAGCTCCATCCTCCTCCATCCATTTCTCTGCCAGTGGAAGTGGAAGTCCAGGATTTCAGCTGAAACCAAGGATTGCTCTGTGCCATTTGGCATCACACCCATGGGCTGCTCCAAATGGTTTATCCTGGACATTAAAGATTATGTTACAAACCTATCACTGAGCAATGTACAAAAAAATGGGAAGGTACAGAAAGGTGATTATGGAAAAGCACAGAGGGCGAAACCTAAGGACAGAATTCCAGACAGGGAGTCAGAAAACCCAGTTCTGATAACCAAATTCCCAACTGCCTAATAAACTTCAGTAATTTTTCCATTATTAGTGGGGTCTGAGATCATAAATGAAAAAATCATAAATGAAAAAGAGAGCAGAGCAAAAATCAGAAAGAGTACGTTGGGAATGCTGCAGCTTCATGAGGGATTTAAAAAGATTTGCTCATCTCTCTCTAACATCATTTTATCTCTCTTGTTTCTTTAATATCGATTCTTTTTGTCAACCAGACAAATTATTCTGCAGTATTTTTAACACTTTTTCAGAGCACCATCTGTTTGCATGATAATTTCCCCCAAGTCCTTATAAGGGCTGTAATAATCCCTTCATGTTAACTTTTATTATTTGATTTCCAACTGCCTGAGTTCTGAAGGAGCAGCACGGGGAAATGTGTGTATTAACAAATAGCAATTCCCCACAATTCCTACAGAAATTAATCATAAAAAAAGGATTAAGTTTCAACCAGCTCGTCAGGGCACAGTATTCACACAGGTATGGGTTGGAGCCATGGGGACAGAAGTGCAGAGGAACAGGTTCAGAACAAGCAAAATCTGGCTCCAAAATAAGTTAAACTTGAATATTTGGGAAAGAGTAAGAGCAGAGCAGGCAGAGACAATGCATCCTCAATTTTCTTTCATTTTCCAGTGATTTTTAGTTCCATACTTGAGACCGTTGTAACTTGCCAATTTATTAAGCTGCAACAGGAATTTTTCTGAGTGTTCATTTGGCCTCAAAGGATGGTTTGAACCCAAACTGCCATCTTGCAGCTTTTGGTTGACCTATTGAATTGTCCTTCTTTCAACTTGAAAGTTTCACACCTTTACCCCCTTGATTCCCTTCTCCCTCCTCAGGAGGTGAGAGTGAGCAGCTGGATGGGATTCAGTTGTTGGCTAGAGTTAAACCACAATAAAATCTTCTTTAAAAACCATATCCTTTTGTTTGTTTTGTATCTGCCTTCCAGTCATTTATTCACCACATTCTGGCAGAAGAGATGGTGATTGGCCAACCCTCACCCAACTTCTCCAAAGGCTGACGATCTTCCAGCAGCACAAAGGGGGACACAGATCTCTCATGGAAAAGACTGGAAAGATGAGATATATGGAGCTGAAGACTCCATGAAGTTGTAATGTGTACGTTTATACGTGTAACACTGAAATGGTTCAGGGAATTGCGCCACACACACATCACACAATATCCTAGCAGAACAAGAGGACATTTGGTGTTGCTGCAATATTCAAAGGGGTCCTCAGCCTTCAAAAGCACCAAAATCCCCTTCCAAACACTTCTCCCTCCTCTGCCAAGGAAGATAATCCTGAATATACATCAGACCTGTGCTGAGACCAACAAAATGCGCCCACAGGACACTGTTACAGCATTTATCTCTGTCATACATGAAATAAGGACCACGTGCCCTGGGTGTTTCCTCACTGGGAACCAAACTCCCCACTCTATGATTATTGCCCCACTTTGGTAGCAGAACCTTTGAGGTTCACTTTCCACTACTAGATTAAACATTACATGAAGACTTTGCCTTTCAGATTCCTTTTGCTGTACATTATGAATTTGCCTGCTCTGCAGAAGAGCAGAACAAGGACTTTGTTCTTTTATTCCAACTGCGAGACAATGTCAATAGATAAGTGTGTATTAAAACTTCAAGATCGTATTATTTAGACTTAATTCAATTAAACTTTTTTTGTGCTTTTGTCGGCAGTTTTCTATTAAGGTCACCCAGGCGAACTTATGCTTAACAAGAAATAGCTGCAGAGTCTTGCTGCTTAATATACAGGAGTGCTTCAAGTGCCAAAGTCCAAGGTGAGTCAAAGGGAACTGCTCAGGTAGATCAGGATGCGCCAGCAAACAACCAACTCCAGCCAAGTCATTGCTGCCAACCCCAAACAAAGATTCTTTTGTCACTTGATTGTTTTATTTGTTGTCTTCTCTTTACAGGTGCCCTGCTCAGTCACAGAGAAGGGTGGGACTGCACTGAGCTCCAGAAGTCTCAGCAGTGAAGCAAGATCCCAAGAGCACTGAGAGTTTTCCAAGGGGCAGAATTTATCCTTAGTTTTAAGAACAAGAAATATATTTTTGAATCTATGTGAAAGTAATCATCATAAAACACTGTGGGAGGAAGGTTGAGATACAAGAACACAGAATGAGAGAATCACTGAATGGTTTGGGCTGGAAAGGACAATTAAGGTCATCCAGTTCAACCCTCCTGCAGTGAGCAGGGACATCTTCAACTATCCCAGGTTGCTCCAAGCCCCATCCAACCCGGCCTTGAACACTCCCAGGGATGGGGCATTGACCACCTTTCTGGGCAAACTGTTCTAGGGTTTCATCACCCTTATTGCAAAAAGGTTATTCCTTATTTCTAGTCTAAATNTTTAAAACCATTGCCCTTTTTCATATCTCATCGGTCCCTACAATAACGTGGGGCTATTTTCTTTGAGCACTTGTACAGCATACAATACTCCCCCTCTCAGAGCCCATCTTCAACCAGATGCGAGCAAGGATAAAGAGATTTGCATTTTGGATTGGATCTAAAACCTGGAAGACACCACCAGGTCAAGAAAAGCAAGGGAAATGGGGGCGTGAGGCGTGCTTGAAGCTCAAATAGATTTGGAAATAGACCACAATCACCCACAATCATGGAATCATTAAGGCTGGAAAAGAGCTCCAAGATCATCAAGTCCAATCTTTGACCAAACACCACTCCAGCCTCAGTTTTGGCGGGACCACGCGCTCGGGCTTAGAAAATCCCTGAGGTATGGAATGCATTGGAAAAGGTTTTAATGCAGCATCAGCAAAACCAGGAACCCTTGGCTGCTGGCCCAGGTAAATTAACACTCGTGCCAAGTGCTGACCTGCCTGTAACGAAGGCCTCTCATTCTGCCACGAAGTGTAATTAATTGCATGGAAAGATCTCCATGGATTTCAGTAGGATTTGCCTCAAAACTCTCAGTGTGGGCCACTTCTGAAGTGACCTATCAGGGCCAAAACGATGTCATATCCTCTCTTTGCTTTCACTTGTCCCAGGTCTGAAACTGGAACTGGCAATAAATATCTTCAGTTATTAGTGGAAATCTTCAGCTGAGTGATTTTAGGATGCTTCTGCCAATAGACATTTGCGGTGTCTTGGTTGATGCCTCTGTGGAGGCATTTCCTGTTTACTCGTGCAAATTTCTATTCCTGAAAAGACTCTTTGTGTGAAACCAGAGATGCCCGTAATTGTCCCAAACTCCACAGATTTCATAGTCCAGACACTGAGATGCTTCAGACATCTCCCAGTCCTACTTTCTCAATACCCCATTGCTTTTTTCTCCTTGATTTTTCTTGAAAAGAAGTCATTCTATGACCTAAATGGAAAACAGAAAGATTAATATCTCATCAGTAGCTGACTGTGGGCAGACAAAGCTCGTGAATAAACAGCTAATTTGGGTTTGTTGAGATGAGAGCTCAGTATGTCAAAGATCTTTCCTTGCATGTGTTCACCATGGTGTTGCTGCTTTTTCAAGCTCCATTTGAATCTCATTAATGAGTTTTAAAATGACCAGAGAGGTGTTAGAACTGATGAAGAGATGCTGCTTATGCTAGAAAAAGATATTTTAATTCTATTTGTAAGAACAGACAAACACCACTACAAGGTGAGTGCCAGTCGTGTCCAGCATCAACTCTGAGAAATCTTCTTGTCAGTTCCTGCGCTGAATACTTTTTTTCCCCAAAATATGTGCTACTTTGGAGAATGAATAGTAACAAAAAGAGGGTTGGCATGAAGTATTCTTCAAAGAAAATTACAGAGGGAAAGAATGTAAAGGAGAGTGAAAATCTCCCAAGAAAATTTCCACAAAGAACATTGATTTATAGAGATGCAGATCATGTAAATATCCAGCAGCACATGCAAGGCAATAAACTATCATAAAAACACACTGTATCCAAAATAGCACGGCCAGCAGGACCAGGACAGTGGTTGTCCCTCTGTGCTGGGCACTGGTGAGGCCACACCTCGAGTGCTGTGTCCAGGTCTGGGCCAACAATTAAATATTGAGGGGTTGGAGAGTGTCCAGAGAAGTGAACGGAGCTGGGAAAGGGTCTAGGGAATAAATCATGCGAGGAGCATCTGAGGGAGGTGAGGGGGTTTAACCTGGAGAAAAGGAGGCTCGGGGGAGACTTTACTGCTCTCTAAAACTCCTTGAGAGGAGGCGGTAGCAATGTGAGGTCAGGTTCTTCTCCCAGGGAACAAGGGACAGGACAAGAGGAAATGTCCTCAGGTTGTGCCAGGGGAGGCTCAGGTTGGACATGAGGAAGAATTTCTTCATAGAAAGGGTGGTCAAGTATTGGAAGACATGGTCCAGGGAGGTGGTGAGTCCCCATCCCTGGAGGTGTTCAAGGAACGACAGGGTGTGGCACTCAGTGGTCTGCTCTGGGTGACAAGGTGGGGATTGGTCACAGGCTGGACTCGATCTTGGAGGGCTTTTCCAACTTTCATGATTCTATGACTCTATGAAAAATGGGGTTAAAAGAAGGACTTCCTGGAAAATGTCAGACAGGTTTATGGTCCTCCTGGTTCTGGAGTGGGTGAGGTAGAAATTCTCATCTCTATCACAGACTATGTTAACACCATTTTATGAATCTCTTTAGTTTGATTATTTCTCTGCAAAGTGTTTAATTGCCACTCTTTTGCCATTAAAGCCAGGCCAGCGTGTTCCTGGGATATTTAGATAAGTTGTTATCATACTGCTGAAGACTCCATTTCCTGGAGTTTACATGGATCTTCTGTAACTGTATCACAGAATCATCACAGGAAGGCTGGGGTTGAAAGGGACTTTGAAGCCCATCTGGTTCCAACCCCCCTGCCATGGGCAGGGACACCTTCCACTGTCCCAGGCTGCTCCAAAGCCCATCCAACCTGGCCTTGGACACTGCCAGGGATGGGGCAGCCACATCTTCTCTGGGCAACCTGTGCCAGGGCCTCCCCACCCTCACAGGGAATAATTTCTTCCCAATATCCCGTCTAAATCTCTGCTTTTTTAGTTTAGATTGTGGATGTCATTGCCCTAATTTGTGTGCATGGTGTAGAGGTAGAACTATGAGGAAGGAGTAGCTTTAAATTTCTGCCATTTATTATCAACATCTCTATTGGCTCTCCTTGCAAGTTTAGCATCTTGAGTACCCCCACACATCAATGCCAAGAGAAGAGTTCCTGTAGCAGAAGGGCCATCCTGTTTTGCATTTCCAAGTTGATCTGTGAGGTGCTGTTACGCACAGATTGAAGCATGAGATGCAATTATTCTGGAGCCAGGGAAAGGTAATAGGATGGCTCTACCTGACCTGACTTTGAAGTGTGGTTAAAACCACTTAAGAACAAGAAGAAATGTGGCTCCCCGATGCTCATTTTCAGGGGTAAAAAGTGAATCACAGAGTATAGCAGAAAAATATTCTCTTATTACCAGAAGTTATTCAAGGATTTGATGGAGATGTGCAACAGGGATGTGAACTGCAAGATCAAGTGATGGATCCAGGGCATCACAGTTGAAAATCCCATTGTGAGCTTCTTAAAATGCTGGGTTTTTCTTACATGCACAGAGCACTTTTGAAATCTAAAGATGGAAAAGAGCTCAGTGCTATTATAAAAGATTCCTCAATAATTGATTCACTATGCTAATCCTTCTCCAAAATCAACGTACATTCTTCTTTTAGTCTCTGCTGCTCAAATCCAGTCACAAAAAACATTAAAAATTAACTGCTTGCAACCATTCTCAACAATGAAAAACATCCCTCAAATTTCTCTTTCTGGTTGTTTTTCTTTGTTTATCGATTTGTTCTTAGTGTGTGGCTACAATTATTTTATTAAGTCCTTCTTTGATAAGTTCCAGTTTTTGCTCAATGGGATTGTCTCCTGATAGTTGATATTTGAAAGCTGATCTTTTCATTTCCAAATTTCAGAGCAGAAATAACCCAGATGCAGGAATCTGGGATTTTTGCAGCTCAGTGCATTGGCAAAGTCCATTTTCATGTACTCAGTTTCGTACCTGTTGATCTCACTGTGATCACTGGATTTCCAATGATAGAATTCCTGTAAAATTCCATCATGTAGAAACTTAGTGAGTGCGGCCAGCTCTCCTCCAGGGAGAAAATAAAACCAGGAAAAAAAGATAATCGCTCTCAAACCAAGTTATGTTTTGCCATAGTGAATCAGACCTGTGTTCTTCCTGTCCCTGGAGCAGAATAACTACCTCAGGGAAGGATACAGAATTTATTCTTGTAGCAATCAGAGGGAAAACTACATCCAGTGTGGAGATCCAGACAATAGACCACACTTTGGGAATCCTTGCTTGCTCCCTTTTTTCCCCTCAGGTTTTCAAATTTGGAGAAAAGCCAATATTTCCCTTGCTGAGGAAGCCCAGCCATGGAAAAGGGAATATCTGACTCCAGAATCCATGCTAGAGGCCGTGGGTATGTGAATCACAAAATCATGGAATGGTTTGAGTTGGAAGGGACCTTGAAGATATCTCATTCCACCCTCCTGCCGTGGGCAGGGACACCTTCCACTCTCCCAGGTTGCTCCAAGCCTGTCCAATTTGGCCCTGGACATTTCCAGGGATGAAGTGTCCACAACTAAAGGCCATAAAATTTTTCTGGGGAGCAATGAGCACAGCTTGGAGAGATCCATCAAACGCAGCTTCCACCTCCAGCACCAGGAAGGTTGGGCTGGCAGCCACAGCATCTAAAGACTCTCTGCAGCAGCTCCTGAGGATCTTCAAGCTCAAAAGAAACCATTGTTTTGCAGAAAAGCAAGTTCTAACCACCCTCAGATCCACCACGTCTTGATCAGTTTGAACTCTTTGGCCTCTGCTGCATGTTTTCTATCTCATACTTCATCTCTCCTGTAATTTATGAAGGAAAAATCACCTGCCATGTCACCCAGGGGAGGTTGCTGACCCCCATGTCAACCCACACTACTTTGTCCGTGTTGTCCACACCAGGAACATTGGGATGGCAGCTGAGGGAAGCACATTCCTGTTTACAGTGAGGGGAAAACAGAATCCAAAGACAACAAAGGCAGGATGAGGTTTCCCTGTCTTGTGAGTTTGAAAGTCTTTGATAGGGAAAATAAGAAACCAGCTCAGTTTAGTTTAATGATTACCAAATGAAATCCAGATGAGCTCTTCCCACTTGGTTGGCAGAGCGATGGCTCAGGGATAGAACAGAAAAATCCCTGAGATGAGACGCCCTTCAGTGGCACTCTGAAGTCCTGTGCATGAATTGTCACTGATGTCATGTTTAAAGCCAGTGCTGCAGATCCCACTTCTCACAATTACTCTGCAATAAAGCAAGAGCAAAAACCCATTTGTCAGTAGTTTCCTCTGTTAGTTGAAGTATTCCCAGCATCTCCCACTTCCCCCAGTTCCTTCAAGCAATCATGTGAATTTCAAGGATTTAATTGCAACTTGGAGACCGTTTTGTAAGACCAGAGGCCGTAAAACAAACTTTATCAGCCTTGGTAGAGACACTACAAACATTATTGTGGTTTTTTGTGCCTTCAGGGGGAGGCAGAATGGAATGGTTTGGCAGGGAAGAAGGGAAGGGAAAGAGAGGCGCAGAAAGCAGGTAGGACATGAATAATTATGGAATCATTTAGGATGGAAAAGACCCTTAAGATCGTTATTGCACCCTGTAAAGATTCACAGAGCGTGGAAGCCGCTCATCATGAAAATGTAAATGACTCGCTCTGGTCTGAAGAGAGAGCAAGAAAATATAGTCAAGGAGTTGCCAGGGTTGACAGGAGAAGTGTTCAAGCAGATGAGCACCTCACACAACCAGTTTAAAACAGACACTGATTTTTATATTAACTCAGCTGGCATGTGAGGAAGAGAGAGATATTTTGATGGGGAAAGGGGAAGGAGGCATTGGCTAAAGAGGGAAAAGGGAAGAAGTTTTAATCTCGTTGATATGGAAAGGAAGGGATGTAGAAGATCTTTTTTCCTGACAGGTGGTGTTGAGCAAGCCTGAGGGTCACTCCACAGTCATGACAGCCAAAAAAATGCCCAAAACTTATTTCTCAGGTGAATATTTGCTTTCAAACATGACCCCAGCAGCTGTAGGATGGGTGAACTTCAAAGAGACCTGTCTGAAAGGCCACCCTCACCCAAAGGACACCAGGTGGCCATTCAAGGATGGCAATGCAGGCAAAAGGGTTATTATCCAGATTTTATTTGGGAATTAATCTCTGGATTTCATGGCTCCCATGCTTTCTTTGAGGTGGGAAAATCACTCAGGCAATGTGCATCACCTGGCAAAGGGGCAGCCACAAAATTTTGCTGCCACACAAGATTTTAGGGAAACTGTCCCCAGGTTCTTTTCATTTTTAAGGAAAATAAATAAGACTTTCACTTCTATACAATCAGATTGAATTATAAGAGTTACAAATCCCCAGTCCCCACACCCAATTCCTTTCATCCTTTGGGAACTGGCTCTTTTACGGGTGGCTGAAATATCTCCATGGATTTTTGTACCTGTTTTTGTACCTTTCTTTAACAGTCAGAATGACAACTGCCAAGGATTTTTCCAGTTACAGTGAGGCCATTTGCCCAATCCTGCTCTGTAATATTAGAAGAAAATAAAGGTGAAGAGAGCTGATGAATGAAAGAAATAAAAGGCCTCAGATATGGGAAATAAAGCAAACAACTGCCCCCAAAATAAAGCCCAGGTGAGTTTTTTGTTTTGTTT
>VYXC01006004.1:289347-306855 GCA_013397175.1 Platysteira castanea | reverse complement strand
GCTTTTGTATTTTATGACCTGCCTGACAATTGTCTGAGAAGATGACATCTTCTTTGACACCCAACCTGAGGTTCTGCACATCCTGAACTGAACTTTGCTTGAAACTGAGTAGGGGGCATCTCCCCAAACCACCACCAGGAACAAACCACTACAGACTCCTGAAGAAGCCCACGCAGGTGCAGTGACACGTACTGCATAAGGTTGCACAAGTTAAGCAATTATGCAGTAGACAGGGGCTAACTATGTATTAGATAGGCAGGTTTATGTAGATTTCAGTGTGTGAATTCTCTCACGTTAACCTTACCTCTTGTCCCTTGTTTAGAGAGTTCCGAAAGTTGGCAACAAAGGCAGTAAACTGATTTACAGTTTAGAAGCCTTTGCAGAAGAATTAATTGCTTCCCAAGCATTCAAAGACGATAAGAAATCAAGCGGATCCCAGCAGGAAGGAGCAGATGGAGCCAAGGTTAAGACAGAATCTGCTGCAGCCAAGCCATCGGGTCCTGTTGCAGAGACCTTCAGAGTTATTCAAGGGGCGATGACTGAAGAGTACGTGAGAAGTACTCAGGGTGTCTTTCAGTTCGAGTTATCTGGTAAGAGCATGGCTTGTGCAGCCTTGCCTAGCAAAAGGCACGGGGTGTGTTCAAACAGAAGCACTTTGGAGGCTGGTCCCGAAGCGGAGCAGCTCCCCTTGCCCTCTGTGGGACGCTCCCGCTCCGGGCCCCCTGGAGCGGGCGCCGGGGGCTGCTGTCGCTGCTGCCGCAGGCGGAGCCGTGTCCCGGCGCTGCCGCCCCCGCGGCGGGGCTGTGGCCGCGGACAGGGCGCTCTGGGGGCACGGCAGGAGCGCCAGCTGCCCCCAGCTCTGAGAGCAAAGCGCAGCCTCTGGGCTCTCCTGCCCGTGTCCCAACACGAGGTGCTCGGGGCGTCCCGGGGGACGAGAGGTGACTTGTTGCAGAGCATCCGCGGGCGTGCGGACTGCCGTGGAAGCGCTCCGAAGGCACACGGCTGCGGCCGCCTGGCGGGGGCAGCAGAGATGGAGGGGCACAGCGCTCTTTGCTGCCTTCTCACCTCGCTTCTCTCTCTGTCCAGGTGATGGTGGAGGCACTTGGTATATTGATCTGAAGACCAAGGGTGGGAGCGCTGGCTTCGGAAAGCCTCCTGTGGCAGCTGATGTGGTTATGAGCATGTCGAGTGCCGACTTTGTGAAAATGTTCACAGGTGAGGGACAAAGGCCTTTGTCAGGGGACGCAGGTGCCCAGAAAAGCCTCTGCTGATGGGGGAATAGAGCGGCTTCTCGCTGTGTGATCTGGGATTGGAGGAACTTTCAGGTTTTCGTGGCTCAAGGGAACGTGTAGGCAAGAACTGCTTGGATTTTTCTGCACTCTTGTGTCCTGTGAGCAGGAAGAGTGCAAAAGTTTACCCTGCTTTTATTAACCAGGTACTGACATTTTAGCGGCCAGTGTAGCTTCACAAAGAATCCAGTCAATGTGCTGGACTTCTTCTCTGCACATCTCTGAGCAGTGTTTCCCGTGTGCACTGCTTTTACCTGGAGGACTTGGTAGGAAAATAACCTGATTTGTTTCAACTCCCTGAGGGATTGGAGTCATATGGTTTTTTCTTTACTTAAATCAGTCATAATCTAATAATTTCATTAAGTAATACAACATTTGATGTATTCAGTTCCTCTTACGGAATGCTTTCTCACTCCAGAAAACATATTTACTACTTAAGTAATGTTGGACAGGATGCAATGTCAGAACTTTCATAGTGTTGCTACACTTCTTTGTAAGTGTGATTTCTGCAAGTATCACTATTCAGAACAGCTCCAAACCTTCTTTAACAAGCTTCAAAGCAGAGTCAGAAGAGAACAGATTAACCATGAAAAAAAAAGTTATCCATTAAATTAATCATTGTAACCAAGTTCTTATAAATGTTTTTACAAATGGACTTGAAAAGTAAATTCTATTTCAATTAATCAGCCTCCTCCTTTGCAGCAAATGCTTCAATCTTGTGAAATATAGATAGATGCAGATATATTAAAACACTTTGTTAGATTCAGATATTGGAAGTGTATGAGATTAAACCACAGAGTCTGATTTAGCATTTTTATCATGTCAATAAAACTATGAAGTGTATTTCAAAACAGAATTTCTAAAGAACCCGAAAATCTTACTCTAGGGATATTACTGTTTCCTGTGCACAGCCTGTATCCAGATCCTTTTCATTTTCTGATGATTCTGTTTCTTCTCCTTAGATAAGCTAAAGCCATTCATGGCTTTCATGTCAGGAAATTCTACTATTATAGGTTATATGATGCTAAAATTGAGTCTTGAAAGGATGCTGCTATAGTTAAATTTTGAACACTAGCAGAATACTGGGCTTTGTTATGTAACTACAGTGCTGTTTTAAAACATCAGTCCTCATTTTTTGTTGATGCAGTAAAACATCAATAGATTTTGTAATTGCTACAGAAGTCACAACTCAGGTTGATTATAATACCCAACAGTACACATGAGGTTTTTAAATAACTTGCTGTAGCACTTAAAAGAAAAACTATGTCCCAAAATTATGGTGTTTCAAGGACAGCTTTCTTCATTTTCACTTTTTTTTTTCTGACTGCAAACTGTCCTGTGTTACTGTGAGATGTAAACCTAATAGAACTTTATTTCTTATAATGTTTTCTCATCTTTAAATTACCTGGTATCTAATGATATGTGAGTTCTGATCCCAGGATTAGGGGATGCACAGCATGTTTCTGGCATGCTGTAGGAGCTGAAGTCAGCACTAACTTTTCCTCTGACTGGGAGACAAACAGTATTTTCCTGTCCTGTATTCTTTTCACAAAGCTTATATGAATTGACCACCCCTATCAGATGTTATTTTAAAAGACTGATGATCTTGAACTATTGAAAAAGTCCACTGTGCACTGTTAGGACAAGACCTACAATGGATGCCATAGTAGAAGAATTATTGCAGATATTTGCCTTTTGCAGAGGATTTTTACATGAGGTCAGAAGTGTGTTTCTTCTTACTCTATTGCTCACTTCATAGATTTTGAAGCCCATAAAACTGAAGTGACTAAAAAACCTGGCTGTTTTGCTACTGTGAGTAACTGGAGGGAAAGGTACGGGTTTTCTGGGGAATGATAAATGAAGAGAACAGCTCCAAGATGTACATAAGAGAGACACGATCTGCTGCTGACGGTAGTGAGCAGGACTGATGGCTCATTGTACTGCGAAGGAGATGTAACCTGTTCAGCAGTTCCAGGTCCTCCGCCGGAGTTTGGAGCAGGCGGTGCCAGCAGAGGGAGCAGGCAGCACACCAGAGTGTGAGATAAACAGGTTTGCAGCAACTTAAAAATCTGTCTGTGCTTTGCAGCCTCTCACCTCTCTTCCCTCGGTCCTGGTACAAAGTCTGTGCTCCAGAGCAGGAATGAAAGTGTGTACTTGTAGGTGATAGAGCACCAGGACCTGTCATATTTATCTGAACCACTAACATAATCAGAGAGCGCGATGTTTTATTGTCAGGGAGAGACTTGGTTTGGAAGAATGTTAGCCTGAATGCTTAAAACTTTGACAAAAATCAAACCTAGTGAGTCTTCATATAATGTCCATATAACGTCCATATAATCCATATAGTCCATATAATGGAGTGTTGCTTAATCTTAGTTCAGTGCAGCATTCTGTCCTATAATCAGATGGTACTTTGTATAGCAAAGTTAAGCTCTAACTAACTAAATATAACAAGCTCAAGCAATAATACATAGAGTCAGTATCTTTTACTGGGGTGGGGGTGGGGAGGGGGCTGTAGTTCTGCTTCCCACCATTTCTACCAGGGGCTGAGAATATGACCTTGCCAGCTGTCTGGGGACAGTATCATTACACCCCTTGAGACACGTTTACCTGCACAGGGTTTTATCAGCAAGGTCCACACATCAGCTTGAAGTTACTACAGGGGAAAAAGAATAGAAAGAGAAGGAAGTACCTGACAAGTGGCCAGACAAGAAGCAAAGCAATGTGGCCCCCAGAAGAGTGTCCTTTCCAGAGCCAGAAAGCAGTGAAGATGAGGAAAGTGATTATAATTATTCTTGTCAGTCTTTCTGCTCTGTCAACTCTGCCCTCAGTATTAGGACCCAGCTAAGCTACCTCTCGGTTGTTCCTGTATATGATGCTGCCAGTGCTGACAGGTTCACATTTAAGTAGTCACAGGTGGTGTGTGTCAGTCACTCCACTTCATGCATATTTAGGGATGGTAATGCTTACAGGTTATTTACATGATTATTATTGACTTTTCTATTTGCTAACTCTTGTTTTTCCCCTAAAACAAACTGAAGTTACAAAACAGATAGGAAAAACAAGGGGAAGAAAGAGGAGATTCTCAGACTATGAGCAATTGCTTTCTATGAGAACTTACTGAGATTTGCAAGTGGAAGGCCAAGGCAACAGCATAGGAAGGACAAGGGAGAAAGACTGACACAGCAGCTCTGGTGGAAGGCTGCAGGGCTGCAAGTGATAGCTGAGCCCTGAAGGGTGCACAGAAGGCACTTGGCATTGCGAAGGTGAAGTCACTTGTGCACATCTGTGTGCAGCAGTTGATGTGTCTGGCATTTCCTACTCAGTGCTAGAAGAGGTATTATTCAATGAAATTGTGATAACAAGGTTGGGCTGGGAAGCCTACACATTAGAACCTAACAACCAAGGAGGCAGAAAAGTGTGCAATCTGTTTCAGCATGGCATGGTTGAGCTCCAGCTCTATGGTTAGCTCACTAGACAGTGAAGCAAGGAAGGAAAAGTGGCTTCTATCAAATTTCTTAAATGTGAACAACAATTTTGAGCTTGTTTCCCTGTTCTCACTTTCTCTCACTGAGAGGAGCCACATGGCATTGAGAAACAACTCTGAAAGCAGACCTTTTCATTAATGGTTAAAATTTTAGCAAGGTGAGGGATAAGTACAATATCATTAGCTTCAGTCATGATCTTTGTCACAACTTGGATTGTGAGTATGTGTGAGATGTAGTATTGGGTGAATAAATAACACAGAATCAGTGTGATGGGGTTTTTGTTTTTTACCAAGAAACATAATTCATACTTTTCATAATATTTTCTGTGGAAGGATGTTGCCAGCTGTTTCTTTATATATAGCTTACTATTTCTACTAAACAAATGAATATGATAGAGGGGAATTTTGAGATCCAGACTTTACTGTAAAAGCAGTGTCTAGGTCACATCTATTCACTGAAACCGGTTGGGAGAAAACACTGGCTCCGTTGGTTATTTTCTTTTCCAGAAACATAAACGCTCCTGTGACAGGGACAGTCAGATATATCTTAAGTAAATAATGCCCCATCTTCATGTTTACAACCTTGTCTGCTGTTATTTTCTTCTCTTTGAAGAAAAAGAGATCCCCCCCAAAGACACAACATAGGAGACTCTGTTTCCGGCCTGTTATGGATGGGCAATGGCATGAAAGGCTGGAAACAGCCCCAGGAATTTCTGTGGCAGAACCAAAACTCAGCTCCCACATGACTCCAGTCCTGTCATTGCAGAGATTTTCCCCACCCTCCATCTTTTTGTGTTTGCAGGGTGAACTCTATAAGGCACCCTGTAAAACAGGAGTTCTGCCCTCACAGCTCAGCATTAAGAGGGCAACAGAAATGGATGCACTGTGGGTCTGCTACAACCCTCATATGTCATTTGCAGAGAGCCACTCCCTTTTGTGAGCTCAGGAACTCCTAGCTACCTGTGTGAGTTGGGTGAAGACCATGACCCAGTTACGTTTTAAAGCCACTCTCTGTGTTCTAAAGGGATTTAGGGGTTAGGATTAGGGTATTAGGGAATAACTTGAGGCTACAAGCTGGAGACAAAAGCATCATGGTTTCTTAGACAGAAACAGCCCATTGTCCTTATCCTATATACAGAAATTACACCCCGTACATCCAGACAAATCTCCCTCATATAATTAGCACACACTTGTAGTGCCAGGTCTCCTGCTTGCTTTCAAGTGGGTTTCTTGTTGAGCTGTTATTGCACACTTTTACCATACTCATTATTCATGCTTTTGTTTAAATTGCTCTTCTTTACCTGTATATTTTATGCAAGAGCTGACACTCACCTGCTGTTGCCACAGCTATGTCCTGTTCCACCAAAACCCACAGGAATTTAATACAAAACAGAATTGTGTGGTGACAACTGTGAAAACACACAGACTTGATTCTCAAGGGTGTTTCAAGCCTCTGGTGAAGCAGTATAGAATTTCCAAAGGCACCTTGTGGACTGATCTTCATATACCTTTCTCTGTGTTAACACTAATTGTTAGTTGCAGTCTTGTAACAAAACTGAAAAAGGAAGGACCAGCAGAAAGTTACTTCTGCTCTGATATGCCTGGGTGTAAATGCAAAGTGTGCTCGTGATGTCTGCACTGCATCCTTCAGCATCATGCACATGTGAATGAAAGGTGGCTGCCAAACATGACAATCTGAGTTTCTCAGTAGAGAAAGCTAGCGGATACTTCTGTCAGGTTGTTAACTGCCCCAGACAGGGTATGAAAAGTTTAGAAGTGGCCCAAAGACTGAGTGTTTTTCCTGGGCATTACCATGTCTCTAAGCTTTCATGAGCTGTTATCTGCTTTGCATTTCATCAATCACACTCTAACTCACTTTGATTCTAGCTCTGACCTAAGTTAGGTATTTTGTTGTACTGTTTCAGGTTGGTGGGTTTTTTTAAGTTGATTAATAACTGCAGTCATAAAAAATTCAGTGACTGTGAGTTGGGTGGTCTCTAGTGCTGGTACTTACTCCCCCACGTTCCTTCAGGATGTCCAAAGAAAAATGAGCATACCCTCATGTGTGCTATAGGCTGTTGAATCTCCAAAGGGAGTTTGAGAAGGGTAGGAGTTTTCTGGTAATCAGCAATTTCTGGAAAAAGACAAATCCTTTACAGTGTACTGTGATACCTGAATCCCTGATCCTCAGGTTCTCCCACACAAACTTCCACTTCAGAAATAAGCTCAGAACACTCCTTGCCTGGTCACTCCTTTTAATTCAGTCTGGTGTTTCCTACATGACTGGAAAAACGCCTGCTCGAGCACTTGTGTAAGTCTGCCCTGCCCTGGTCAGGCAGAGCAGTATTTACAACACCTATCCTAGCAATCCAATAGAGGGGTTGCCAGCAGTCCAGGCGACTGGAGCAGAACACCACTCTCCTCAAGCTTTCCTGTTTCAATCAGGCTCCTTGTGGGCTTGCGTCCCATTAGTGTCCCAGAACAAACCATGCCTTCCTCTCTTGTGGATCCTTCTAGTGCCCTTGTTTCTGACCTATGGAGCATGGATATCTGGTCAGTGTTAAAAGCAGGATTACAAATGTTGAAATGCTGTTGAGCAGGATGCAACTAGATGCTGTGGTGAACAACTGACAGAGATGAAGGATCGTGGTCTACCAAAAGTGAGTTTGTTCTGAAATCTTCTCCAAAAGTGACAAAATCCTGTGGCATCATGCAGTGCCCCCCACAAGTAATTTTGGACTGGCAGGTAAGTGAAGGGCAAATTAACCAGCTTTGTTTTGCTTTGAAATATTGTGTGCATTTAATGACAGATGTTCCAGGAATGCAGATAGGATGCTTCACAGATTCCACTTTTAAAACCTTTCCTTACATAAAAAGAAGTTGTCAGGTGTGAGGAAGAAGTTGCCTGCTTGATCTTCCTCTTTAAGGACCATCCTTAAATAAATGAATCATCAAACGGATCATGTTCTGATGCTGCTTTGCCATGCTTTAGTAAATGAATTTGCTTTTCAAACATTACAGTTCCAGCGTTTTGTACAGGAAACCTAAAAAAAATCCCAAACCAACATACAAGAAGCTTATTCACTTCCATATTTATTTGCAATTTCCCAAGGAACTTCCCAATAGCAGTGTACCAGTATAGTGCCAGAAAGCTGGTGCCTACAGAGGTGCATAATGGCTTTTATTCTGACCCTCCCTACACCAGTGCAGCTCTGCTGCACTGCTACTGAAAACACAGGGATACAAAGCCCTCTGCACAGTCATGAGAGAAGGACTCCTTATTTACTAATCACCAGCATCCCAGGAGTGTGTTGTAATACCCCAGCTCCACTCATCACACCAGTTCTCTGCAAGTCAGACCACTTGTCTTCCTGCAGTTATGGAGGAAACTGCCACCCACCCTGCTGTCCTTGACTCTGAGTCCTCATAGCTGGGTGTTTGTAAGCTGCACTGCCCACAGACCCACCTGTCGCTCTGCCCTTCCAGAGCACTGATCCCACAAGACACCAGCCCATTAATACTGACTTCCATACACCTGTTTCTCATCAAGCCCTTTCACCCAGAGAAGTGTCAGCCAAATGGGTCTAGCTCATGCTTAATTCCCTGAGAGGAGACTGCAGGAGTATTCCAGACTGACAGACAAGCTTTTGGGGTGGGAAGCTGGCTCCCCAGATTTTTTGATCTCATTCCTTTGCAACAGATGTTGAGGTGGAGGGAGCCTTAGGGAAGAACCAGCTGCCTGCCTGCGTGTTGGAAGGCTGCCTGAAACAGGGTTCCCTCACAGTGTTACAGAGGAGGATGAGGCAGTGTGGAACACCACAAGTTTGGCCAGGCACTGAGCTCTTCCAGGACCTTCTGGGACCTTCCAGATACTACTCTCTCCATGCTCCAGCTAACTGATGGGAGAAAGTCTTGCTTGGATCACAAAAAATGAAGTCTGAAAAGGATGATGAATCTTTTAACTCATACTACTTTTCAAGGGGCTGCCTTTTTCAGGAAGATATTGGTCGTGCCAGGAATTTTCCTGCCTCAAAAGTGGTTCCAGCTTAACTTTTTGCACTGCAGGAACTAGTTTGGTTGGGCACATGTTCCTCTGAGAAGCATACCTTTGAAAACTAGTTCATGATATACATTTGGCTGGTTCCAGCCATGATGAGCAGCCCTTGGAGCAGACGTGCTAATGGCAATCTGTGGGGAATTGCTGCAAAAAAACCCCTGTTGTGGCCGTGGCCTGATCCTGCTCTTCTTCCTGTGACACAGTAAGTTTTGATTTCAAACCTACATGGTCAAACAGACCATTCTTGGCCTTTTTCATTTTTCTTCCCCATCCCAGCTGCTCTAGTGGTAGGTCCTTAGTGTATGGCCAGCTTTCTACTAAAAATGTAGGTATTTTCTGATTGCATCTGTCTTCCTCCCAGCCTGTTCATCACCTCCCAGGGCAGGTTCCCTCCTGCTGTGAGGGCTGAGGGATTTGACATGAGGTGTTGTTTCACCTTTGTGTTTCAGCTGGCAAAGCTTCTGCCAGGTCAGGCTTATGACCAGTGGTGGGGGCTGATGGAGAGTCGGTGTGGGTGCTGGCACACCCTGCTCAGCTGGGTAACAGAGAGCAAGCATGGCCAGGGCACAGACTGCAGGGGTGTGGCTCAGCTTCCTTGCTGCTTGGGTCAAACAAAGGGCAGAGCTGGGCAGCAGAAACAAACCACTGAGCAGCATCCCAGCTCACCTGTCAGTCCTGCGTAAAAGGGGAACTGGCCCAGTCCCAGTCAGTGCATGTCTTATCTCATGGAGGATATCCCTGAGAAAAGCCAAGCTTTGCTCTGTTCCTGCTTGACCGATGTGGTGCTGGAGGGATGCTGGGGAAGCTGAGCAGTTCAAAACAAAGCCATGTAGTCACTTGGTATCCACACGTTTTCTATGAGATGGTATCATCTATGCTCTGATGTCGCTTGCCGGGACCTTTGGGCCTCTGTTCAAGCAGACAGTCAGGTGTTCCCAAACAGGAGGACAGTGATTCCTTTCCCTCCTGTTTGGCAGCTTGTACACCCTATTGAACAGCCAGTGAGTGTTTCTCTGCAGAAGGCTCAGTTCTTGTGGGATCTGGGTGCTTTTGCCCATTGTTTTTGGTCTGCTGGTGGTATGGGTACTAATGGGATGGCAGGCTGCCCAGGAGTACTGAAGGGGAGAGCACAAGCTTCCACTGAGCACCAGGAGCCCTAGCTTTCCTGGCACTGGCACATGGAGTGAAAAATCCATCCTTGCCACACAGCCTGCTATGGCTGATAAACGGTCATAGCACACAGGTTAGTGAGTTGCCAGAGGTCACAGAATAAAATCCATGTTAGTTCTGGGATGAGGAGGTGATACACCTTCTTTCTCAGCCCACTGCATTAATGACAGGACCCTGCTGCCTCACCCAGACATGTGGGCCATCTATAGAGAGATGCTCAGCAGGTGTCCATACCAACCAAGTCAGATGTGTGCCTGGATGTGTTATATTTCAAGTGAGGAGTAGGAGGAGAAATGACCAGCAATACCTCCTCACCACAACAGTCTCTCAGCTTTGCAGAGGCAGGACACCCTGCCTGTCTGTCTGTCCACCCTGCAGCAGCCAGCACAGTCCTGTCAGGTCAATACCAGAAGCTTTCTTTCCTGGAGAAAACCTTGCTTTCTCACTTGGGAACATCACTGCACAAAATTGCTGCCCTCCCAGTGCAGTTGCTAACACAGGCAGTGAGGTAAAACAAACTCATCCAGAACTGCAATTCTGTGCTGAAGTGCTGGTGATGTTATACTAGGCTTAGCATATGATATGAAACAGGAACCTCTGTGATGCAATTACAGCCCTGTGTAGCATCCTGTGATGATAAGAGGGCATAATAACCAAGCCACCATGTCAGAGGTTTGTAAAGTATTTTCAAACCCTCTTTTTAATTAATGAGTACAGATATGGCATTGACCTGTGGCTGCTCCCAAGAATGAAGAAGTGAAGAAGGAGTAGAAAGAGGTGGGGGAGAAGGTGGGAGGAGGGTAGGCTTGGAGGCTGCTTTGTCCTGTAACCACTGAAGAGCATGAGAGGAGAGAAGAACAAAGAAGATTGCAAAGAAATGAACAAGACTGAAGACCAACAGTGAAGAGTAAAAGCCCTTTGTGTTGCCTGACTGCAGATGATGTACTTGATTGTAGGGCTCCCAAAGATGAGGAGCGTTTGTTTGGAAGTCAGTCTTCCTCTTCAGGAATTCCTTATTGTCATTTGTGAAAGTGTAACTATTTGGTCTTGAAAAGGCAGCTCAGCAGCCCCATCTCGGATGCAAACAGAGCACTCGTTTCAACCAGTACAATCCATGCAGCCTCTGACCCAGGAGGGGTGTTTGATGGCCTGTGTGGTACTGTGCGAACATATTACTGAAAATCAGCCCATTCCTGTCCCTGGAAGGATTTTGTGGGCAGAGTCCACAACAGAGGAAGGTTGTGGTCTTTTTCTTATGTTTCTTCAATGTTGCCAGTGCTTTGACTACAGGTCTCTGCCTTAAAAGCAAGATGTGAAAGCAGGGTGTCATGTATTTGATCATGATGGTTGCAGACGGACTCTCCCTTCACTCCCCGGAATAATTACTCCTTCTGTTCAGGGTTCTCCATCTTTAGGAGTCTACCACTGAAACCTTGATTAATTAAGTATTACAGACCTCTGCTGAGTTGCAGCAACATGACCATGACACCTTACTGAAAATAACAATGGCAGAAGGGACGGCAATCTTCCCTAAGCGAGGCTAACGCTGCTACCAAATTCCCCTGCCGCATCACAGGGAAACCCGGAAACAGCATTCTTTTTGGCAGGAATACACTTCCAGATTGCTTCCATTATACTCTTGTGTAAGCATTGTTGCCATCATATCTAGTAGCATGTGTTAGCCCATTCAAGTTTTGCAAATGTTGGCATAAGGAAGATGATGAAAGGAAACCTCTGGGCCATGAAGCAGCCGGTTTAGAAGGCTGATAGCCAGGTCTGTCTCCTTCTGGACAGATGCAGCGTGACAAAAAGCCCAACTGAGGAGATGAGCAGAGTTTGCTTTGGCATGTGCCTTGCTTACTGTGGGAGAACCAACACCCAGAGAAAATGCTCCAAGCTCAGAATGAGCCCTCCCATGATTAACTGCAAAAAAATCACACTATGAGTAAGGTTGCTGATAGGGTCTCTAGTTGAAAGCAAATCAAGAAAGTTGTTTTCACAGCAGATAAATTGCAGTTTTTATTGTCTTATATACAGATGCAGCATGTCTGCAGATATGTGCACGCATATGTATATAGTCCACATAAAAGTAACACATCGTGCCAGATACCCATTAAAAAAAAAGTCACAGTAAATCGTCTGTTTCTGTATCGCACAAAACAACGGAGTAGCAGCTGTTTGGACACACTCAGTTTGAGTAGCTCAGCTGCTGCAAGTCAACAGACCTCCACCAGAATAATGAGAATTATATTCTTTTATGTCAGCTGAGAACGTGTTCCTTAGCGCGACAAACCCGTTTTCACACGCATGCATTTCTACTTGTTTTCACTCCTGCCCACGGCAACGCAGGGAACGCAGCTCCCGTTGCCTGTTTCCCCGCAGAGGGGCACGGCGACCCCCGCTCCGCTGCCCCACGAGGGTCCCTGCCGCCCTGTGCCGCTGGCGTGGGAGGGGCGGGTGTCTCTCTGGTGTGCCTCAGTGTCCCGTGCTGTGTCCAGCCTGGGGCTGTGCCGCTTCGCCCGGCGCGGTGCCTGTGCGGTGTCCCACGGCACACTGCCTGCGATGCTGTGCGTGTGCGCTGTGCGGAGTGCCAGGGCACACTGCCTGCGGTGCTGTGCGTGTGCGCTGTGCGGAGTGCCAGGGCACACTGCCTGCGGTGCTGTGCGCTGTGCGGTGCCTGTGCAGTGTGCGGTGTGCTGCCAGTCCGGGCCGGTGTGCGGGTGTGCCATTGCACACTTCCTGCGGTGCGGGGGACCGGGCGCCGGTTTCCGGTGGCTGACAGGAGCCGGAGCCCGCCGCTGCCTCCTCTGGCGCGGAGTACCACACACCCCCGCACACACCGCGGGGAGGAGGAGGAAGAGGGCGGAGGGAGCAGAGCAGCCCCCCGCCCCAGCCCTCGAGCGATATCGCCCTCATCCCCCCACGCAATACGGGCGATATAGCACAGCTCCCCGCCCCGCGCTCCCACGGACGGGCACCTGCAGGTACGTGACCCGCCCGGCCGCACCGTGTGTGTGGATGCGTGTGCGGGGGGTGCGTGTGTGTGCATCCAGCGCTTCCCGCCGCGGGGGAGGGCGATACTCCCGTATCTGGCTCGCTCTCTTTGTGCGCGGCCAAGGGCTCTCTTGGAAGCTTCAGCGGGCACAGGCACGGGCCCCCCGGCCTTGTCGCGGAACGCTGTGCCGTGGCAGGGCTCAGTGTGCCCCCACGGGCTGCACGGGGCGTGCCGGTGAAGGACAGGGGGAGGCAGCGGTGCCTGAGGGGTCTTGGTTTGTCACAACATACGGAGTGGAGTGGAGCCCCTCGCCCCGCGCTGCATCCTCTTGCAAAAAGAAAACCGAGCCTTACAGCCCCCGCCTCCCTCCCACCCCCAGCTCCCGGCTGAAATAGAGGTGGGCAGGCGCAGAGGGCTGTGGTTTGGGGCCCCAGGGGTCTGCCGGATGCACCGAGAACGGGGCCGAGGGCCAGTGCCTGGCGGTGTGGCTTGGCTCCACGTGAGGTTCGGGTCCTCAGGCACCTCCCGCAGGGGAGCTCCGAGGGGTCCCTCTGGTCCCCAGCCCATGCAGGCAGTGAGGTGAGCACTAGGAAAGGCAGCTCCTCACTAACTTGGCTTGCCACCAAGACGAGGCAGGAGCAATAACGCAAGCCAGAAAACAGAAGCAAGCTTGGAAAGGATGGTTACATGCAAAGGAAAAGAGTGAAAACTGGAGAGACATATTGAGCCTTCTGCAATCCAATTCCAGCTATCAGACAGAGAGCCACTCTCCAGCCAGAGGAATAACTATGACACGTTAAAACTCACCCTCCATCTCCAGTGTTAATGGTTATAAATATCTCCTGAACACAGCTGGCAGTTCAGTAATACTAGATGTAGAGTACGGCTATTTCCATTCAAGTGAGTGAAGATCTGTCATAGAAAAAACCTAATACACTCAGTAAAAATGACATCCCTGTATGTGGCTGGCTTTCAACATTTGAATTGTTAATCTGTGAAGTTTGCTTTTGACTGTCTTCTTTGCCATTCCCCCACTATTGTTCTCAAAATTACAAGCTCTGCCAGTGGTGTTGCAATGCTAAAATTGTGATAGATGCTGAAGCTTGGCTGTTAACTGGCACAAACTGTAATGTTTTTCATTTTTCTGTTGATTTGAAGAGAAATGGGACTAAACACTTAGTGTGCTTGATAGTAGCAGTGAGAATTTGCAATAAAACAAATGATGACATCCCTTTGCTGTGTTCTGGATGGCAACTTTGTAGGTCAGGAACTAGGCTTGTTTTTCTTAACTTCTTTGTTTCTTTGAACAGAGGAACCCCAAAAGGTCTTTTCAGGTCAGGAGTGACCAGTTCCTGTTTCCCTCATGGCTTCTTCAGTTCTCCTCCATATAATTCAGAGCTCAGATCAACAGGGCTGTACTCATGTGGCTGTGCAATTAACCTAATAACTTCAGCCAGCAGCACACTGGGGCTGCATGCCTGCCCCACAGCACATGTGCATGGTTTCAGACCATTTCTGACTGCCTTGCCTTACCAGAAGCCAGGAAAAATCACCCTGGGGGTCAAATCTGCTGGCTGTCTCAGGCTGATAATTCAAACATCATTTCAGGCTTGGCTAAACCTGGTTTTGCCCGCTTCTAAAGCCACACAAAAGTTGGAAATCACATGGTTCATTCACTCACCTACTGTCCCGTGCTGAGTCTGGCACTCAACCTGGCTAAGTCGTGCCCAGAGCCCTTCTTCCCCTTTTGCCTGTGGCTTTCAGCAAAAAGCTATTTTTCAGCCTTTTGCTCAGGTTTATCAGCTCTTTGAAATCCTTCATAGGTAAGCTAACAAACAAACCTGATAGTTTAAACACCTTGCATGCAAAGAAGTAATAGATATAAGAACTGGCAAAAAGATACTGTGTCATCTAAGTATTAACAGAAAGTGTTGATAGGATGATAGGTGGTCTTACATGCAGTGTAAAACTTGTTGTGAGAGAGGTACACAATGGAGTTACTATTTTTGCTGTTGCCACTAACCAATCTCAAGAGTGTGGTAGAAGTTTTCTTTGTATTCCACTAAAATCTCTAGGTATTCAGAAGGTAACTTGCAGAGAAACCACAACAGCTCAAGTACTTCTCTAGCCATTGTTAGCAAGCTGGGGTTTTTTTGTAAGCAAATATATATTGATGTTGCTCCTGTATTGATGCATCTATGCACTGGTAGTTTGTATCACACCAGGAAGTTTTCTATAATTGAACTTGAAACTTATACTGAAAGTTTCAAAAGCACAGTATAATTCTGTTTCATTCACAAAGTGATAATGGATTTAAAGGCACAAGTTCCTAAAGCAGCAGGAGTTTGCTGCCTTAGCTGTTCACACCTGGCAGTCACCAGCTGCACCTGCCTTAAGAGGCCGCTGAACCTCACCCTGGTGCCTGTTTGACTGGGCTCTTGTGTGTCCATCCACTGCAGCTCCACGGAGACCTGGAGTTTCAGCAATGACATCCTTCGGTATTTTCAGTCTCCCATCCTTATGCCTCTCTGCCTTCCTTCCCTGTTAGTCATAAAATGCAGACAGAAGAAGTCTTAAGGTCTTAAGTGTAATCCCAACCTTGGCACGCATTTCAACGGTGCCGCTGTTTTTCCACATCTGCACTCTGGGAGCAATAACCCATCCATGCACAGCTCACAGAGGTGGTGTGAAAATTAACTGCTGTTTGTAAGGCACTTTTGCAGAAATGTGTGTGGCAATTGGTCCTCTTGAGGATTGTTATACATCTGGTAATTCAAGTGTAACTGGCTGAACATAATACTCTGCTTCCAAAGGTTATTGCTGCACACCTCTTTTGCAGAGTGAAACAGGGTGAGATGAAGATTAGTGACTTAAAAGTAGAGCAAATTTTTATTGGCTTTTCTAGTCCCTTTCTGTGAAAAATATTTTAAAATGAGTGTTAGTTTGTATCAAATGTTTCCATTGTGGATTTGCATAATAAGTTAAAGGAACTCAAAACTTACCCCTTAGTACTATGAATAATGAAGAGGACCCATGGAACCCAGCTGCTTTATCTTCAGTTACTTGACCTGATTTGTTGATTTATGAGCTTTATTTACTAGCCGGGTTGGTGAGTTCTCCTGCAAGACAGAAGTTACAGGGTGTCAGTCCTCTCTTGTTTCTTCAGTAATGTGTATACCTCACAGATTCCCTAATGACACCCCTGTCTGGCCACTGACCATCCGTTGCTTTCCTAAAGTAAATAAAAAGTCTTGGTCATATGACTTGGTCGTATGACTGAACTTAAGCATTCAAAATGGAAACAGAAATAAAATAATAGGTGCTTTCAGCGTGGTGAGAATGTGTTGTATTTTAGCCTCAGTCATACATACACAATTGGGATATAAGCAGATAACTTTCAGCATCATATTTTCTGCTGAGAACAGTATGATGAATAGGACCTATCTCGGATCTTGGGTTTAGTTTGATCTTTGTAGAGCCTCTTCTTTCTTGGCTGTGTGCTAAGAAGTTACTCGGCGTGATCTAGGGGCTATTCTCAATTACAGGTATTTTCCACATTTTCTGCACAGGAAGTTTTTATCATGGTCCTTGTATTGCTTTAGAGTTCATTCGGGTTTCATTTCCTTTTCTTATTTTTTGTTTAACAACAGGCAGGATCTGAAACTTTTGTTCACTTGACTGATGTTAGCTCAGAGATATCACATGAATTCTGTTGGACCAGGGCATCTTAGGATTTTAGTCCTATGAAAAGTTACAGGAACAAAAGTTTTCCTCTTAGCGCAGAATCACAAGGTTAGATTCATGGTATTGACTGAGTGAGCACTGTGACCTTCTGCAAGATTTTATTTCTATTGTTCAAGGTAATTATTTTCTAAGAGCAGTCATCATACCTTAAATATTTTACATATGGGTTTTACCAATAGTACCGAAGATAACTGGAAGAGATGAGAGGAGGGAAAAGATTCCTGTCCCGTTTTCTCTCCAGGTTTGTTTATTTCATCCATTTATTTCTTCCTTTTTTTTTTATGGTCTGCCCTATTTTTTTCTTCTGTGATCTTCAGTAAAGTGACTGTCTTTGATTAGTGTGGACAATCAGGCATAAAAAAAAAATCTAGCATTTTAAAAAAACAGTAACATAACCATATAGCAGTGATCCAAATGTACATGATACTTTACCTCTCATCTAGTCCAGTGGAAGCTTTCTTGCATCATTGATGCTATAGTTTGAAAGCTTGATTGTCCAGTCCCTTCCCCNAAAAAAGGACAGCGAGCTTCGTTGTGTGAGACTTCAGGACATCAAAGAGCCCCGTTGGCTGGATCCAGGACCAGGGATCTCTCTCCCTCTGTCTCTTTTCCTTTTCTTTCTCTTCCCCTCTTCCCGCTATCCTCTTTCTTCCTCTTTCTCATATCATATTGAAAAGTTTACGAACACAGCCATTTGCTAACCGTGTCCCTTCCTGCGAATAACCAATGTAAGTTTTCCTTCAAATAAAATTGTTACTTATTAAAG
>VYXC01006004.1:274592-288557 GCA_013397175.1 Platysteira castanea | reverse complement strand
TTTCGAATCTCAGTCACTTTCGTCCCCTGCTTGTGTTGGGAAGTCCTAAGGGATACCCAGTAAGTGGGCAGGGAGAGCAGGGAAATAACCTCTTAGCTGTAAGCCAAGATAGGTTTGAGCAGTGCCAAGACAACAGCTGCTCAGGAAAGGCCAGAGCTTGACTGCTACCCTGTTTGAAGTCGTTATCTCCTCCTTTCCTGTCTCCAATTAAAAAGTTTCTAGTATGCCTCTGCTGAACCCAGACATTTATTTTGCGGGTGTAAATTTCCACGTGGTCAAGGACTGTGGTTTACAAGCTGTAAACTACACTTAATAGGTTCTTCAGTAGTGACCCAAAATAACTGCTGTTATATTTTATAAATATTTAAAGGTGTGTTATATATAAATATTAATAATATACAGATAGAAAATTATGCTTATTTATTATTTTTTACCTGTTTTGTTCTGTAGTCAGATGAGAGAGAAAAGAGAGATCTTGCACAGAAGGTGTCTAACTTATGGGTGAGGGAGCTGTGGTTCTGCTGGAATCTGTCCTATCCAGATGTTCCTGAATGATACAGTGTAAGAAAAACCACACCTCTCTCTGTGTTGCACTTGTGCAGAGCATGAGGTCAGAAAGAGACACAAAGATATGGGAGCACAGAATCAAATTTCAAAATCCTCTCAACAGGTTGGAGACTTGGGCTGGAGATGACAGGATGTGAGGTATAAAATGTAGGGTTCTGCTCTGTGGTAGGTAAGTAAAATGCTGATGTTACAAGCTGGGTAGCAATTTTTTTTTTTTTTTTAGCAAAAAATTCTGTGCAGTGGGAAGGGAGTAGCTTTGCTCTATGGCCAAAGTGGATGGGACAGAAAACAATTTTCAGTAGGAGGGAAGGCCAGGGCTAGGCATCAAAACATGCTCATTAGCCAGTGTAATATGGGAATGGGTGTGCAGAGGGATGTCAGTGGCATGAAGAGGAAAACAGTGTGGTGAAATGAAAACACTTCTCGATTGGTGTGTCTTCAGCTTTGTCCTTGTCACAGTGCTGATAGCTGCCCAGAAGTCATCCTGGTGCAGAAAAGCACTGGAACAGTTAGAAACCCCCTCCATTTTGCTGAACAACACACTGGCATGGTATTTACACCTTATCTTGGCTACAACAGGTACTTCCATGCAGCAAGTTTCTAGAATGAGAAGCCAAAATTAGGATAAGATTAGCTTTTGGTATGCACTTGGTGTTGCAGTGTAACTTTTCTGTTTGTCTCCTCTCCTTAAACCTGAAGTCACAGACTGTAATTTCTATACTTCTGATATCTCTGCAGTCTAAGTACAGAGGGGAGAGGATGTATTTATGTTACAAGTGTTCTCCCTGTCGAGCTGTGGAGAAAACCCTCGTCGCCCTGTGATAGTTTGCAAAATCTGCGACAACACACCATAAGGAGCCAGCATATTTTAGCTGGTAACACTCCAAATGTCATAGCTTGGAATTTGCAAAATATTGCAAGATGGAAAAAGAATTAATGAACTGTTCTCAAAATGTAGAAGCTGGCACTTTTTTTCTTTTTTATTTTCTTTTTTGATCTGTGAGGTTTTGATCCTTGCTGTTGAGCCAGCTTTGCAGAGAAGATACTCAGCTACTCATGCAGTGGAATGTTTTCTGCTTTCCATCATATGGATTGTTCCCCTGTGGCAGTCCATCATCATACCAGGTCATGCCACTCGACACCCTTAGGGTTAAATATTTTCTCAGATTTTATTGTAACTGAAAGCTTTTTATAGAGTCTTTTTTTCATGTTTAATGAGGAAAGTAAGTACTTCCTGTTCAAAATCTAGATTACATACTGTCTTTTTAGCACTGTTAGGGATGATGCCATGATGATTTTTTGCCTTTTTATATACCCCTTTTATATACCCTTTATGCAGTATTTATGTATCCTTAGTGCTTTTAGCCCACATACTTGTAATTCCCCAAGTCTGATAACTAGCTTAGACCCAAAGTTCCTTAAGCCAAGAGACCAAACATCTCAGAAGCCTCACAGTTAGGGGTCAGAAAGCCCCAGACACCAAGGTGCTCTCCAGAACACATTCTGCAAACCAAGATAGGCCCATCCAGGGGGAAGGTTCCTCAGGAGGGGGCTTCTCTTGAGCCTCTCACTGGGGAATCTGTGACAGATAGGCTAACGTGCAAGGTCTGTAACTGTACATGTGAATCACTGTGTGTGTGCATTTTCGGTGTGCATTCTGGGGTGCATTTTGGTGCATTCTACCTGGATGTGGTGCACCTGAGGATCCTTAAATAACTACCGAAGTAAAACACTTTTTTTCCTTCTAACCATGTTTGGCTTTTAATTTTAATACCAGGGAAAGGCAACAGGAGGAAGAATAATGTCTGGTTTCTTTTTTTAAAACTTTCTTATCTGTAACTATAAAAATAAGGGTGTGCTTTTAAAAAATAAACTCTTACAGTGCCAGCGTTAATTTTTTTAAACCCAGGAGGCAAACATTTATTGTGTAGCCAGTAAATTAGAATTGAAGCTGTTCTGTAAAGTGGTTGGCATAGTCTGTGCCAGATATGTGTATCCTAGCAATTTTACCAGACTTGATGAGTGCTGATGACTTAATTTCAAACCACTCAAGTTTAACATTTCCATCTCTGATTTCCAGAAGTACTATTACAATAACTATTGTGGAAATAAACGGGTTAAAAAGAAGCATTGTGGTTTGTGTTTATAATGATTTATTATTAACTATCCACTGTCAGGTGGATATTTTCCAAATCTTCTAGATTTCAAGTCACATTTCAATGTAGATTCTCTTTACAAGTTTAAAATTGGTGCCTCCAAGCCAGGACATGCAAAAAACCCTCATGCAAATAACTTGTGTCCAAGTCCCTCTTTCACTTAAATTGTTTGCTGCACACAGCTTCTCTTCATAGCAGTGTACGGCTAAGAACCCCATAAACGACAAATTTTCTCTGAACTGAATATTATTAATTAAACAAGCAATATAGTATTCCAGCCACTTTGTCTGACCTGCTTTTTGGCATCAGCCTAAAAATCAGGCACAGTGCCAAGCGTTTGCTGAACACGCAGTGTGATTTGATTGAAATACTGGTGCCAAAGATTTTTTGGCTGGGGACAGCTGGGCCAGATATTCTGTTTTTACAAATTTGTTTTGGTTTGAGGAACAGAAGTTACTTTTTGTGGGGGTAAGTGAAGAAAGCAAGAAAATTATATATGCAGTACGTATAAACACACAGAAAGTAGATTTTCTATTCCCTTTGTCTCACTATAAATAGTCTAATGGCTTGTTCCTATAACATATTAGATATTACGGTACTATACAGCAAAATACAGGTAAGTTAACCTCTTGGAGACAGAAGAACTAGTCAATTAATGCTTGCAAGTTTCGCTAGATAATTAAGTTATAAGCATTTTTTTCCTGTTTTTCCCCCCCCCAAATAGTCTACCCTTTGGTTAGTTTTTTTTCTGTGGTTCAATAATCTATTCTGAAATAATGAGACTGATTTCAGTATAGCAATGTACAGGAGCCTTTCTTAGTAATTTGTTCACATGTATGGAACATGTAAGGTGGTCTGCCAGAGGAAAAAAAAATTGTGAATTTGGATTTACCATTTATTTTCGACCACAAGAGAATGCATTATACTGGGCATCACAAATAAGTCATGTTTTGGAACAGCTCCACAATATAGTGGAGCATTACTGAAATACAGCAGCAGGCAATTTATGTGGAGGTTGGTTATTCACCCAGCCCTTTATTTGCAAGTAATATTCTGCACTTAAATTGAGCTCTCTTCAATATGCTGCATCTGCTTTAACACACTGTGTTTGCTATATGCATTTGAACAGTCTCATAAAGATGGTCAAAATCTGTTTTGGTCTAGCCAGGAGTCAAAGAAAAATAGCAGCTCAGATCCATATATCAAAGATGCGCAAGATTAACCATTGCATTTTATGTTTGTGTGTGTGTGTGTGTGTTAACATTCAGTGCTTTCCTGTTGGGCAGCTAACTTTGTAAAGCTAAGTGACCTCTTTCCAGTCAGGCATCTCTAAAAACTGTGTCACCTCTGCTGACCTCCTAGATACTGATTAAACAGTTTGGCTGTGTTTGATTAGCTTAGTTTACACACCATTTAACTGCCGCAGGAGTATTTACGTGGAATAATACTGTGAAGATGGGGGAGGTAAAAACCTGGAACCACTTCAGCAGGCTTTATGAAACAAAGAGGTATGAATCTATCATGTATATGTGTATTTTAGTCTCAGGACTGGCCTGTGTGATCAATGATTTTTTTTCCTGTGGAGGAGAAATCCTTCAGTGAAAGGCATTGGTCTCCCATATTGCAGCAGTTCCCCTTGTGGCTCTGCTCTGATGCTGGTGCCCTGTCCACAGCTGTGAGATCTACATGGGGCACAAGGAATATGCTTTTCAACAAGGTGAGAGCAAAGCAAGTTGCTCTGTGTTTTACTTCATTACTATTGATGCACTACCACTGTCCTAGTACAATGAAAAAGCAGAAGATCTGAGTAAGCACATGTAGACATCAGCTGTTTGGTCTCTTTTCTTGTCTACCTCCACCTGTGAATTTCACTACTGCCTACACTGTGCTATGTTGGAAGGTAAGTTTTCTTGTTCCCTCCAGCATAGCTGGGGTAGATTTGTAATTTTAGGTTATGTCTGTCCTGTTCATCAAATGCCCTTTATTCAACAACTAATGGCTGCTGGGCAGTAATCTTCATTAATGTGTTCCAAGGGAGTTGCCAGTCTTTATTTTTTTTTGCTTGGGTTGGAGTTTGTTTGTGTGTTGTTTGTTTGTTTGTTTGTTTACTTTTTGGAGACTTCAGAAAAAATCAGGGTGACCAGTGTACCAGTGTACATCATTCTTCAGTAAGACGGAGGAGCATATGCATGCAGCTCTTGAGACTCCTGTGAGGAGAAAGGAACTTTTTGCTTAAATGAAGCTCTGCCCTGGCCCCCACAGATGTCATTATCAGGGTTTGGGGACTGGGTTGGCAAGTCAGTAGGAAGGCTTTCAGGACATGCAGGGTTGCCTTGACGGTACGACACAAATCTTTCCATATAATTAAGGCAGCCTTTGGTAGCCTGAGTGCAGGTGATAGGCAACAGGTGGGAACATCCTGGCAGTGCAGAGGGACCAGGGCTTTTGTGTGGAGGAGCCTTACATTCCTCTGGGGTTTTTGTGGGTTGTCAGATTTATACACTGCTGTTTATAGGTGCAGTGAGTTTCCTGTGGTCTTGCACTATTTGTCCAGAGCTGGTATCCCAGGAAAAGGGTTTCTGGTACTGGGTTGAGCAGAGGTCTGCAATGCTGGATGCTGTAAAAGCCTCCTCACAGCCAACCAGCAACTGGGACAGTTGGACCCAGGCCCTTGTCATGGTTTCACCCAGCCAGCAGCCAACCCCCACACAGCCACTCGCTCACTCCTCCACCAGTGGGATCGGGGAGAGAATCAGAAGTATAGAAGCTGGAAAACTCATGGGTTGAGACACAGACAGTTTAATAGGGAAAAAATAGCCATGCACACAAGCAAAGCAAACAAAGGAATTATTTCACTGTTTCCCATGGCAGGCAGATGTTCAGCCATGTCCAGGAGAGCAGGGCTCCATCATGTGTAATGCTTGCTTGGGAAGACAAACACCATCACTCCAAATGCTCCCCCCTTTCACCTTCTTCCCCCCATCTTTATGTACTGAGCATGATGTCAGATGGTCTGGAATATCCCTTTGGTCAGTTTGGGTCACCTGTCCCAGCTGTGCTTCCTCCCAACCTCCCAGGCACCCCCAACTTCCTCACCAGCATGGAAGTACAAACAGCAGAAAAGGCCTTGGCTCTGTGTAAGCCCTGCTCAGCAATACATTTTGCCAGTGGGCAGGGTCAGCACAACAGACACCTATGCCAGCTTTAAGGAAGAAGTGTAATTTACTGTAGTTCAACACAGCAAGGAATTACAAAAGAATAAGCTAAGCAATGCACTTAATTGTGCCTATAGTTATATAGTAAAGATTGCCTATAGTGATGAAGAAAGATACATCACTGGTTACCCTAGTGCTTTACTGTAGCAATGGGTAACAGCTGACAGACCCCCCAGTATGGCCAAAGAAGATCCGTTTGTTGCCAAAAATCGCGCCTTTTTATACCCCAACCTCAGCCGACCCCAAGCCGAAGCCTAACAGAATTTAACAGCAGAAGGGCACCCATTGGCTGGCACAGGTGCGGTGCTGCTGCCCATGCGTCCTATCACCCAATCAGCTTCCCGTTCATGTGCTGTCCCTGCGTTCCTCCAGCCAATCACAATCTCCCTTCCAGTTGTCACTCAACTCCCTCTCATCCCTCAACCAACTTCCACCCATCCAGCCACCTTTCCCACAGGGTCTGCTGCTTAGCAGAAGCTTTAACCATTTTAACAAATGTAACCCCATATTCCACACTTTACCAACGTTCAGATCCACACATCAGCTGGGGACCCTGGTCACAGTGAAGGAGTGGAGAGCCACTCCTGGTAACTGGAGATCCTACACAGGACATCCACTCATAAGCAAGGTCTCCATCTTCACTGTGAGAGGGTCTGGCTTTTATATTGTGGAATAAACAAATTTACATACTTTCTAGTGTGGAAACATCTGGTTTCATCCTCCTCTTGGGTTCTACCCAAAGCCTGGCCAAGGCTCGAGGAGGAACCAGGGGAGTTGACTTTGACCATATACCTCCAAACAAGGCCAGATGTCTGATTTCATGGCCTTGTCTGGCCTCGAAACACAGAAAGATAAATTCATTCTTATCACACTAAACATTCCGCTAATGTGGGGATACAAATATCATAACGCTAATTATCATGCATATTTTACTAATGAGTGGATACAAATATCATGTAACATTTGGTAGGAAGGTTCATCTAGAGGTCAGCTTTGGCTCAGGGCCTGTTGTTCAGACACCAGTACTTCACAGTAACAAAACTATCTCTATAATATCAACTCTGTGTTCAGCACAGATCCAGAAGACAGCCCCTTACCAGCCACTGTGAAGAAAATTAACTCTACCTTGCCCAAAACCAGCACAGCCCCCATGACTTATGCCAGAGCCCTCTGTCAGGAAGGTCCTGCTCATGCATCAGGAAGGTCTGCTATTCCCACTGCATAATATTTTTGTGGGAATTAATGCCTCCTCCCCAAGGCATGACGTATATGGTTGAAGTTTCATTGAAAGTCAAGTAAATTAAGTTATATAGGTCATTTTCATCTGCTTGATTCACCTTTCCTCTCTACTTAATGACCACTTTGAAAGACTCTCACGGCCATCAGTGGTCTGGCAGTTTTCCCTCGTGACTGTTGTTCAAGTGTGATCCTATCTGGTTCCATTTGTTTTAAATGCTGCACCACTTTTAATTATCCTTTGCTTGTGCAAGATACTTTCTCAAAAATAATAGAAGTGTATCACTTTCGCTGAATGTATAATTATACTATAAGGCATTCAGAATTCAGGAGGATGTCGAAGTAAAATTTCTGCTAATGTGACATGCTATTTGAGAAACAATGTCTTGATTTTGTTGTGTGGGATGTATTTTTTTCCCCTGGTTTCTGTCAGAGGACTGACAAAAGAAAGAGACATTACCATTTTTCACATGGTTTGACCCATTAGATTGTTTGGTAGAAAGTATTCGAGTAGGCGACAAATTGAATTGCTTTTACATTTCCAAGATGCTTAAGATAGAAAACAGAACAGACAGCACTGGGTATACATGCTGCATATATAATAATATTACTGCCAAGGAAATTTAATTCAGTCTCCAGTGATGGGTTTGGGCAGATGTTTTGCATTCAGCTAGAGATAAGGTAATGCAGGCAGTGCAGTCTCAAGTAAGTAGGAACAGAATGAAACTGATATTCTGTATTAGTTGTGTATTATTTATTGTATCTGATAGAAGTGTTGAGCAGACACCTGATACTCACACCGTCTGCCTGGTATCAGACGAGTAGGGAGGTGCTGTCTGGACTTTCTGTATATGAGTTGCCCAAGAAAAGCTTTTAGTTCGTAAACCACTTCATTGCTCGTGTTTTTCTGGATAATTTGCTTTCTCTGCTAAGGCTATAGTTCTGGCATTAAAAACCAAGGTAGTTGACTGCAGTGTGCAATGGTCCTAGTATTTTATATCAAGAAAGTGAAAAGCAGCACTTATGATCAGCTGCTGTAAGAAACCAGTTTTTCTGGGCTCTGAGGGCAGGAAAATGCAGGAAGACAGTTTTCATAGATTCATAGAATCATAGAATATGTAGGTTGGAAGAGATCTTCAAGGATAATTGGGTCCAACTCCTGGCCGTGTGCAAGACACTCCAAGAGTCACACCTTGTGCCTGAGCATTGTCCAAACACTTATTGAACTCTGTCAGGCTTGGTGCTGTGACCACTTCCCCGTGACCACTGTTCCAGTGCCCAACCAGCCTCGGGGTGAAGAACGTTTTCTCTAATATCCAACCTAAACCTCCCCTGACTCATCTTCATGGTTTTTTCCTCAAGTCCTGTCACTAGTCACCACAGAGAAGAAATCAATACTTGCCCCTCTACTTTCTCTCACAAGGAAGTTGTAACTGCAGTGAGGTCACCCCTCTCCTCTTCTCCAGGCTGAACAGACCAAGTGACCTCAGCCACTCCTCACACGGCTTCCCCTCAAGGCCCTTCACCATCCTCGTGGCTCTTCTTTGGATGCTCTATATTACCTTTGTGTCTTTTTTGTATGGTGGCACCCAGACCTGCCCCAGCACTTGAGGTGAGGCCGCCCCAGTGCAGAGCAGAGCGGGACAATCCCCTCCCTTGCCCGGCTGGCGATGCTGGGCCTGATGCCCCCCAGGACACAGATGGCCCTCCTGGCTGCCAGGGCACTGCTGACTCAAGATTTGGGATAGTTAATTACCAGAATATACTGTGGAGGGGAAAAAAGCTTCAAGTTTTGAAAATCTGCTTTGCTTGAGAACTCTAAAGAGATAGGTGTAAGTAATATCCTCAGAAAAAGAATGAGACAAGGATGAGAACCACTCAAAAAATACAAAGAAATTTCCAGCCCTTCAAGTCAGAAAAAATCTGATGGAAGAAACTATCCAGTGCACTGGATAATCGGGTGATCACATGCCACAGTGGTGTTTAGGTGGGAGGATGAGGTGGGACTTTAAAATTTGAGTTTTCCTCAAAAGCATTGTGGCTCAGGACTAGTGCTTCCTGAAGGGGCCTATTGTATTTTAGTATAAATTTCTCAAGAGAAAACCAAATAGTGAATCAGATTCCCTGGACAGGAGACGAGAGTTCCATCTGAAATGGTTCCATTTGCAGTAGTCTGCCTTGGTTCTGTTCACTCTCCATCCAGCTGTCCCTATGGTGTTAAGTGAGACACAAAAAACCCTTCCCTACAGACAGGATTAAAGCAATAGTATTTTCCTAGTAAGAGGAGAGAACAATATCCAACAGTGTCTTTTTGGGTCTGGTGTCTTAGTCAGTGATACCTTGAGGAGAAAGGGTCTACAGCTAAACAGCAAAAATTAAAAATGGTCAATGCAAGGCCTGATGCTTGTCAGGAATGCAGCTTGATGTGTGTAGTGCATGTGAACCTTATGTGCTCCCCTGCACCTGCAGCATGCAAGCCACCAAGTTTGTCCATGCAAAGCAATATGTCTGCATTTTTCTGGCAGAAAGTTATTTTGCACTTTCTTATGGGATGCATTTGCTTGTTATGCTAGAGGAGTACAGCGTAACTGGGTGGACAGTTGCAGCAAGACAGTATTTATTCTGACAAAATCCTGTTTTATTCTGTTTTGTTTTGTGTTCATAAAGGTTGCTGATATGCATGCTGGGGATTGAGTGGGCTGTGAGTAGGAAATCTGAGACTGTTGGAGAGAAAAGGTTTTCAGGAACTGCTGCTGTAAATAAAACCCTTGGCTTGTCTGGTTGCCAGCTTATGTTTCATAGTTAACAGAGAATGTTTTCTAGAAACTGCCATAAAGGGCAGTCTTGATTTTTCTGTGGCAAGGGTGGTTTGAGAAGGTTTAAAAGGATTGTGAATTTAATTTTGCAGGCATCTGTGCATGCCAAGCTCACCAAGACTGTTCCCAACTGCTCCCTCAATGCTGTGTGGCAAAGAGAACACGCTGCTCCAGCTCTTGCACCTGACCAAAATCCCCTCTGCTTTCAAGACTGTGTAAACTATCACACTAGTGAGTTACATCTCATTTGTTACCCTTAATGACAAAGGAATTTAGTGTGCCAATTAAGGGGTACAAGGAAGATCAAGGGGATGCTCTCACTGTGCATCACTCAGGATCTGGCATTTGACTGTCAACTGGGAATGCCACTTGGCAGTGACATGCATGGCAGCAGCATGTGCTGTGAAGGTGCAGGGGCTGAAGGGAGCTGATGAAATTGAACCATGCTGGAAACCTCTACATTACCTTCTACCAGTCCCTCTGCATGGACCTAGATGGCTCACGTATTTCTGCATGCCTTTATGCCTGATGGTAAAACTACTAGAAATGTTGGGTCAGTCAGATGGTATGAGACAGAATTAAGAGAGTTATAGGCACATGTGAGCCTTGCTGAAATTGGCAGTGAGTATTTGATTTAAACATCTGGGTTAGGGGTGTATTTCTTAATAGTAATTATTAAAGTTGTTCTTTAACTTTCTGTGGAAGCACTTGTTAAAGCAGAGGCAGGTGACGGTGCTGTTTTATTTCACTGAGAACCTAAGTGCAGTGGTAACATTACCACTTGTCTTCTTTGTGGACATTTATTTAAATATATATCTGTGTTTTGGAGATTTTGGTAGCCTTTTACTGACATTAATTTCTTAAATCAAGTCTTTTCCTAATGTTAAATGCTGGTGCCATAGACTTTTTACATTACTGGCTTCACAAATGTTCCATAGGTAATGGAAGTGAACTGGTTGTTTGTAAAGCATGAAGCTAATAAATACAGCCCCATCACTGGATGCTGCAGAGTGGTGGCTGTGGTTCAGATGTGTACCATGTTTGAGTGAGAAGCATTTGCAGCCACCCAAGTGAGCAGTCTCACCAAGCACCATCTGCCTAGTGGCAAGGTAGTTTCTTGTGCTCTCAACCTGTTGCCACTGGCCTGAAGTGATCTCCATGCAGTGGAGAGCAGTGCCACAGTGGATTTCTTCTGTATGTCTTGTATCTTCACATGGCTGATTCAAGTATCACTTCCAGTTACTGGCACAGAACCAATCCTGCTTGCCAAATGGTGTATTTGTCCCAGAGGCTGCTCTCCTTCCCCTTGCCCTGTACTGTCTACCTTGCCTTGTGTGTAGGACTGGGCTCTGGATGAGAACAACCAGAAGCTTTACGTTAAAAAAAAAAAAAAAAAAAATTAATGGCCAGTTACCAATTACAATGCTCTTAGCTATGAAATGTTTAACTTGCACAGCTGTGCTGCAGAGAGAGAAATCTTTTGACTGCCCTTTCCCTATCTGTCATCTTCCAGAAGTGTACAGCCAAGAGATTTTAATTTCTTCCCTTTTTGTCTTTGGCAGATTTATCCTTGTATTGCGTAGCTATTCTAAACACAGGCCTTTTAAAATGCTGTGAGAGGCTTTATTTTTGTTTGCATCTCTTTTAGAAGTATTCCTAAGTCCATTTGTTCCATTCTGGTAGACAGCAAGTAGGCTAAATTTCTCCTCATATCCCTGAGCATTTTGCTTGCTTTAGCAACCACAGGAGTAGACTCCTCTGTCGTGTGCTGTGGTGCAGCTTGAAATGAAACCTGGTTTTAACAAAGGTGGACACACCTCCATCTCTGAGGGCCAAAGTGAAGGACGTACTTTATGTTTTTAACTGGTCTAAAAGCAGTTTCATAAAAGACATTTAAAGGGGGAAGAGAGCTGTTCAATTTTATCTCATGCTGCTGTTGGGCCTTATGAAACTGTGGAGCTTGCCCTTTGCAAATGTAATTTGGATTGCTCAGACTTCTCAGATGTCCTGTGTTTTGTAAAGGCTTTGAGTGCTTTGTTTCTGTGCCATTTTTTATGTGGACATGGGCAGTTGTAATTTGGCTACAAAGAGGAACAGTTACAAAAATGCTAGCATTCATGCTTCATCGGAAGCAATATTTCAGTACTTGCATTTCTGCTGTAGTGAAATGATTACATTTTAAAAGGCAGTTGCAGAAAGATCACCTTGTCCCTAGTATAGATGACACAAGGAGCAACACATATGTCTGTCCTACAAGACTTAAGTGTGTTCACCTGTTGTGTGTGGCAGAATTTCTTTCTCTGTTGCTTCAGGAAAGTGTGCGTAAAAAATTGCTTCCAACCTTCTGTCTAGCCAGGACAGGGGCATATTGAGCCTCCTAGGACAGTAAGTGAAATGTGCCCTTCCATTTAGCACACCAGCAAAGTCCCCACGTAGGGGGCTGCTTTGCTAAGGGTTGGTTCTCAGCATTGTCTTTGGCTTTGCACATGTCATGGCACTGTGACTGGCAATGCCAGCTTGCTCTGACTCTTCAATGTAGTCCCATACAGATGCTGTTGAAACCTTAGACTGAACGGACAGCATCAGAAGGGTTTGGAGGTTGAACATAACAGGGACTTTTTCAGTGGTAATACTCAAGTCAGCACTTGTATCTTTCTCTTTGGTGCCAACATACACCTTTTATTTGCAGTTGAGCAGGTGGAAGTGTGTGTGTGAACATAGACAGGAACTACTATTCAGATCTGGAGGATTCTGTTTTCCCCTGCCTTTTATGTAGCACAGTGCCTGCTGAGGTGCCTGCAGGTAAAGATGACATGCTGTCAGTGCAAAACAAGGTGAAATTCAGCTCAAGACTTAGATGTGGTATAAGGCAAGGGGTAATTGTCCCTCTGGCTTCTTTCTGAGGTTGCTCCAGCACTGACAATTCGCAGCAATGTTAAAGGACATTGCCTTGGCAAATTCAGAAGAAGTGCTACTATCTACAGAGATATGACAATATCACTGCTGAATTTGGTGGTAGTAATTTTTGCTGCTGCCCCCCCAACTGTATCTCACTGGTAACACTTTGCAACTGGAAGGAACCAGCCTTGTTTTCAGACACCTCAAGAGTAGTGTAAAGCATCAACACAAGAATTCACAATACAGATCAGATTTTGTCCGTTTTGGACTCAACATACTAGTGAATAATCAGGAGCTTTGACTGAAGCAACTCCTTCTGAGAGGAGATGAAGCTGTCTAAGTGCATTGCCAGTGAAATCCGATTGGAAAAATATCAGCATAAATTAAAGAAATCAGTTCAGAGCAGGGCAGCTCAATACACTTAACCTGTATAAATGTCAGCATGTTCTTTTGCACCCTTTTTCCTTTTTATTTTGGGTTCTAATTTCTAAATAAGACCCTGTGTCACTCCTCACTATAATTCCAAAATAGCTCTTCTAGGTTCTGTTTTACTTTTTCAAACAAGACATGTCCAGATGTCTGCTGTGTGTGAGAGATCTGACTGGCTCTAAATGCAAATACACTCCATGACACAGTTGAATGAATGGGTATCTAATCTGTGCATATCCTTGCAGAAAACGTTTTCAAAAATTAGATTAATAATTAGTATGTTAGAAAACTCTGTGTTACCCAGAGTGTGATCCTCAGTTATTCTTGGCATGTTTTTCAGTGTTTGTCATTAATTATAGGTTATTCATATCTAGAGAGAGTTAGAAGAAGTTAGATATTGATATCAACATCCCTGGCATGCCTATATAGTATGACAGTTCAGCTTTCATTTGTAGGATAAAGGTGTGTTGGGTTTTTTCACTTTTTTTGAATGAGGAAAGCCTGTATATTTTCTACAAACTCTAGTCAAAGGCTGGACTAAATGCAGCCACAAGAAAGAATTAGTTGGAAACACTGTCAGGTTGATATAGTAAAACCTCCTGTTTTCTTTGAAACCAACTGTACTTTAAGAAATATTTTGTTTTATTT
>VYXC01006004.1:182814-274561 GCA_013397175.1 Platysteira castanea | reverse complement strand
TCTATTTAGTTGTAGTGAGGATTGGAGAGGAGATGAGAGGAGAGGAGAGGCATCATAAATGGAAAAATTTGTATTTTTGGTTTTTTTAAAATGATCTTTCTGGAGACTAAGAAGTTTATCAGGATGCATTTCTTGAAAGTTAGTGGTTTGCTTTGGAGGTGTATACCTTAAAATAAACTCCTATCCTGCTCATAATTACTTTTATTCAGCTATTTTTACTAGCATGCATTTTGTCTAGGGCCATTCCTCACTCTAATGAAATGAACCAATATGAAGAGAAATGGGTAATTTTGGAAGGAATTTCCTCATCTATTTTTGTGCAATCAGTTCAGTACTAATAAAGCGTAACAAGAACAGACTTTAATGAATCACGGAATCGTAGAATGGTTTGAGTTGGAAGGGATTTAAGGATCTAGTTCCAACCCCTGCTGCCATGGACAGGGACGCCACCCACTAGATTAGGTTCCTCAGAGCCCCATCCCACCTGGCTTTGAACACTTCCAGGAATGGAGGATCCACAGGTTGATGAAGACATGTCATGCAACAATGTAACAATACATGCAAAAATATATTAATGTTTTTTCTTACACACCTGCTTCCACTTTACTGGTCCTGTGATTTATTCAGTCTTGTTTTCACTCGCTTTGCCAAACGTTCAGCAGTCTATGTAGAGAGTTCATAAGACTTGAGAGTCCTCCATAAAAGACAGAGCTCTTCTTCTGAAGTCTTTTCCATGCCAGTTGAATATTCTGGAGTTTCTCTCTGTTTCTTAATCACTCACCTTCCCTAAATCTACATGTTGTACCTGCCAAATCCTGCACTGATGTTAATAAGAACTGTGCTTACTTAAGAACACACATTTAGCTCTTTTGGCCAAAGCCCCAGTACTTGCCTAGTTAAAGCTTTGTCAGGTTTTCAGATGCTCAGGGTCAAATTTTATAGATGTTTAGTTTACATAGACCTCTGAAGATCCCATTCAGTGCTTTTGGTTACATAAATGCATCTGAGAACTGGGCCTGGGTTGACTGAGCCAGCCAATGTCAAAGGGACCTTTTCCGTGTACATTCAGCCCCACTGAACTCAGACCTGCAAATTTTCGTGGTGGCATGCAGAATGGCCTGGGTGGCCTCAGTCCCTCAGATCTCTGGATGTCCCATTCTCCACGTTCTCCATCAAGAGAACAGTAGGTCAGGCTGTTTGTCCTGTGGGATTGCCACCAACCCCTCACCTGTATGTGGGTAAGCATCACAAGGCATCGATCTCTGCCTACTTTCAGGGAACTCATCTCAGTAATCTTGAAATGTAATCTGTTTTAAACCTTGGTTTAATTTCCATTTTAATCTCAATGGATCGATTGTATTATGTTAGAGGCACACAGCTAGATATGTTTCTAGAGATAAAAGGAAACTTGGCACATGAGTGAAGCATTTCTAATCTTTGTCCTCTGGCTGTCAGCTACAGGATGTTACTCTGTATTTCTGGCTGGCTTACATTTGAATGCAAATCCTTGCTAGCTCATTTCTAGGGCAGCTTTTATAGCACTGGTTTTTCTACATCATGTAGAAAAGGTCTAGGAACTTTTCTTAGGGACTCAGTTGCATATGCTCTGTTATGCACAGTTGGATACAAGCCTGCTCTTGGAATAATCTGCTATCTTGAAGTTTCTTGTATTTTTTTCAAGTTTGTTTGCCAAGAACAACTCTTTTCTCTGAGACTGAAGGGGTTTTTAAAAAAGATTTTTAAAAAGCAGCTGCAGAACAGAACCTCAGAGTAATGCCAATAGTTCAATAATAACAATAATTGTTGATACTTCAAAAAGCACACTGTAAAGATAGTTCAGAATGTTTTTCTTGCTGAGAATTAAGTTCTTTGAGAATCATTTAACATCCAAAACCATCTCTGTGTTAAAAAAAGGAAAAACCTAAATCCTTAAATTCTAGTAAAGGAAGTGGAATTTCATCCTTACACAGAAATGCTGAATTTCTACAATTTTTCTAATTTCCGTAGGAAATAACCTCCATTTTTCATAAGTGGTTAATACTGTTGTTTCACTGGCACTATTTAGGCAATTAGGAATGCATGTTTTCAATATTGCTATAGTAGCACTATTCCAATTTTCAGTTGTTTTAGAGAAGCCCTGAAATGAAAGAAATCCTACAAATAAAAATTACAAATCAAATCTGTCACAGTAAAGTCTTTCATCCACAGGAGCTGTTTGCATTTGCTTGTGAGGAATAGCATGGAACAGTTAAGTTGTTTGGGCTGGAACTGAAGGCATTGATTTCCCTCTAAGAAGATGAGAGAGTTGGGTCTTCATAATTTTTGTGCAAGTCAGTGTTAATATTCCTATTTTCAGTAAATCACGTGCAGACTTTCTCTTAATATAATTTCTAGGAAATTGAAAAGCCAGAGAAAGCATCTTGCCTTCAGGCTATGTGTGCTTGATGCTTCTCACTAGAATTCTAAAGTTAGAGAGGGTACACACACTTTGTTGTAAACTCAGGAAATTATATATTTGAAACATTTTCCAAACATGAGGTGCGATTTCTCCATTAAAGAATTGCTGTGAATTGCAAGCTGAGACAAATCCTACTGTCTTTGGTATAATGCAATTTTAGACTCAGGTCATCATGAGAAATGGTGTGAAGGCAGATACAATTTTGGAGCAAATTTTAATAAACAACACAAAATAACTAATACATGATACATAAGCTCCCTTGTAACTTCAGTAAAATATAGACTGTTTTTTTCAAGTGCTCAGGACCTTAAAATCTTACAGTTGATATACTTTTCAGAACTGCTTTCTCAGAAGATGTGTTCTTTCTTTAAAAATGTCTTTGCTGAATACATAGATAATAAAATATGAGAGATGACCAAGACTGACCTGAGGCTACAGCAAAACTCCCCTGCTGTGTTTTACTAATCCTGATGCACAGGCATCTTCTCAAGTACGCCTCTGTGTTGTAGCACTGGTTGCATGATATAGCAATGTACACTGTTGTCCCCATCGCATTTATGCTGATGTTGCCTTTGACACTCATACTGACAAAGCTCACGGAGGCGCCATGAATCTCAGGTCTTCACCCCGGCACTGCTTCAACAGAGCTGTTTAACTATTAAGGTGTTGACTGGATGCAGAGTTCCCTGTCACTATCATTTTTGCCTCTTCCCAGACCAGGTTTTTAAACCAGAGGCTCTGCATCGGGTACTGGTGTATCTGAGAGTCCCTGCTTGGTTGTTGCAAGACGCATTTCTGGCAAAAGCAAAACCAGGGACATTTTTTTTTCTCTGAAAAGTTGTGTTGCTGTTGTCACCTCAGCCCCTTGCCCAGTTTGCTCTGAGTGATGATGCCAGCTCTGTATAAAACACAGGCTGGAGTCATTAAAAGTGGAGGCAGGAATTTCTAGCACTTATAAGAGATAGTGGATTGAGAAAAATGGAGCAAGAGGTCTTATTCTTGGGGTTTTGTATTTTGGTAGACAAAACGTGAACTCAAAGCAAGAGAATCTGGATTACTAAAGGGATTGAAGTACTAGTGACTGAGCTAAAAAATGTTACCAAAAACAATGATAAAATAACTATGTGAGTGTAGAGGCATATTTGAAGCAGTTCATGCTTTTCAAAAAGCAGAAATCAAAATTGCAGAATCACAGAATCAGTTAGTTTGAAAAAGACCTCTGATATCATCAAGTACAATCTTTGACTGAACACCACCCTGACAACTAGACCATGGCAGTATGTGCCACATGCAATCTTTTCTTAAACACCTTCAGGTATGGTGACTCCATCACCTCCCTGGGCAGCCTATTCCAATATTTAGTCCCCCTTTCTGTGAAGAAAATCTTAATGTCCAACCTGAAACCCTTGAGGCTATGTCCTCTTACTTTTTTTGCTAGTTGTCTGGAAGAAGAGAACAAACCCACCTGGCTACATAGTGAGTTGTAGTGATAAGGTCTCCCTTGAGCCTCCTTTTCTCCACGTTAAACGGCCCCAGCTCCCTCAGCCATTCCTCATTAGACCTGTGCTCCAGACCCTTCCCCAGCTCTCTTGCCCTTCTCTGGACACACTCCAGCCCCTCAGTGTCTTTCTTGTAGTGAGGGGGCCAGAACTGAACACAGCACTCAAGGCATGGCCTCACCAGTGCCAGGTACAGGGGGACAATCACTGCCCTGGTCCTGCTGCCACACTATTGCTGATACAGGCCAGGATGCCATTGGCCTTCTTGGCCACCTGGGCACATGCTGGCTCATGGTCAGCCTCTGTCAACCAGCATCCTCAGATCCTTTTCCACTGGGTAGCTTTCCAGCCACTCTGCCTCCAGCCTGTAGCACTATATGTGGTTGCGGCCAAAGTGCAGGACCCAGCACTTGGTCTAGCTGAACCTCACACAATTGGCCTTAGCCCATCTATCTATCCTCTCCAAAATTCATCTATCCAGGGAAGTGGCTGCAGTGACATTATTCCTTGAGAAAGTCCAATGTCACAGAAAAGATATTTTGGACCTTGTTCAATGGCCACTGCACTCAGTGGAGTCTTCTAAGCAAATAGCTTGGCTGCACCACAATAACTGTTTCTTTCTGTGCAACAGTGGCCCTACCTGTATTCAAGGAATGAAGAAAAGTGCAACAGTAAAAATGTTAGAGGTGGAAACATTCATTTTGCCTTTACTGTTGAAAGACACTTTATGAAAAGGATGGGTTTTGTTTGAAGATGAGGAAAATTTCAGTGTCAGACTCATTATAACCTCAGTGGAAGGTAGAGAGAAATTCACACAAATAGCAGTTATACAGTTTTCAAAGTCCTGGAAAGCCAGGACGGATTTTGCACTGATCATTCTTGGTACATCACCTCCATTGCTGCTAGTGGAAAAAGCCATGAGTACAACTAAAAATGTTTGCTCTTGCCACACTTTTCTCTGCTCACTAACCTAGGGGTACATAATGGTCATTGGGCAGTTCATCCAACTATGTGTAAGTCCACAGAACTGCTAGTCCTAAAACTGGCTTTCATTTGTCAGTCTGAAGGAACACAGTTTTTTAAGCTAGGGCACAGAGTCCATGTTGTCTCTCAGGTCTTTGTTGCACATCACAGTCAGAAGTGTCTTTGTTTAAAAAAATGAGTTATGTTTCATTGAGGCCTTGAGAGAAAGTATCAGGGGTGTGCTTGCTGAACACTGAATTGAACAAGCAGGATTTCTCTGTCTTCCATGTTTACATTATTTAAACAGTATCACTATGTTTACACTACTAGGTGCTTTCAAAATCCTAAAATCTTTTCTGCATTCAGCTGTACTCTGCTCAGTTGTAAGTAGTGTCGAGTGTTGACATTTTACAGGATTACATTAGTGCTACAGAACTTCTGTGAACAGCCTGGTGGAACATGTCCTTTATGGGATGCGTAAGGAAGACACAGAGTAAAAAGGATGAAGCATAGCACTGCCAAGTATTTGACTTCCCTGGAGCTAGAGGTACTCAGCAACTTCGCAGATACATTTGTGAACTGGAGAAAGGTCTGTCTTAGGTTACAATGTGAGATGTAACCAAAAGTATGTATTATATTACCATCTGTTATTTCCAGGTGGGGCACTGTTCTCTATCTCTTCCACGACACATCCCTGGTAACTCCCTCTGGGACGTATCTTCTGTTAATGGGACACCAAGTCTCAATGCATGACTCATGAGATTACATGATCCCATTGTGAGATGCTCCGCCCAGGGGGAGGAACCAAGCATTCCTACCTGGATATAATCTGAGGTTTGGAACACCACACTCAGCCCTTACCTACTGGATTCCCAGAGGACAAAGCTACATAACCACTACTGGATCTTCAAAGGAAGACCACACCCTTCTACAGGATCACCGCTTCAAAAGAACCATATCTACCACTCCAGGAGGACTGCAGCCACCATTTAATCAAACTGCTACCATCAACTTGCCTGACAGGGTGTCAGGTTGTATCCTGACTCTGTCAGTTTTTGTACTATTGCATTTATTTTTAATTTTCCTATTAAATTGTAGTTCTGATTTTGAGTCTCTCACTGGTTTGCTTTCAAACTAGTACAGGTCACTTCCCTTTCTGACATATTCCTTCGAAGGAAGAACCTTCCTAGCAAGAAGAAGCAGTCCTGTGCATTTCTGTATCATTCTCCGATGATCCTGCACCCTGCAAATGAGAACAACCAAATCAGGCCTATATTCCTGAGGACTGAAGCTCAGGACAGGCAAGGACCAGTACAGGGACTGGCTTGGTTGGGGATTCATGACAAGGAATTTTGTTGGTTTGGCATAGCCTGGTTTTGGGTAGCAGGGGGGGCCACAGAGGTGGCTCCTGTGAGAAGCTGCTGGAAGCNAGCCTGTCCTTGGAGGACTGCACCCCATGGAAAGAGAGAGCTATGGCACAGGAGTTTTGGGAGGACTGTGTGCCCATGGGATGTGCGGTTTGGCTGCTGCTCGTGAGAAGGCACCCACGCCAGGAAGTTCACAGAGAACTGTCTCCCATGGGAGGGACCCCACAGCCTCACAGGGAAGGACTCTTCTCCTGGAGCAGCAGAAGAAAATCTTGGTGATGGACTGACCAGAACCCCCCTGCCCTGCCTCCCTGTTTTGTCAGTGGGAAGGAGGGAGGGCCTGGGGGAGGGAAGGTGTTTTAAGGGCTTATTTTACTTCTCTTTACCCTCCTCTGATTCTGTCAGTAATGAACTTTACTTAGCAACTAAGGTTGAGCCTGTTTTGCCCTTGAAATATTTCTCCCGCTCTCCTTATCTCACTCATGAAGCCTCCATTAACCCTTTTTCCTCTTTTCCCTCCTTTTGCCCAGCTGTGGCAAGGGACGGTGAGCAAGAGACTCTCCTGGGTGCCTGCCATTGGGCCAGTGTCGAACCACGACTGGAATCCACACGTCTGAGGAATTATGAAAAGAATCACAATGAGCTGGGGAAAAGGGAGTGAGAAATAAGTTAGTCTCAGGAAGCTTAACTGAGACTGTGGCATGTAGGTAATGAGAGGTTCTTACATGACAAGATCTTGCTCAGATTGACCAGTTTTCCTGCACCATCTGTTCTGCTCCCTTTTCACCTGCTTCTCCTGGTGCTCTTTGGTCTCTCTGTGACCCTTCAGCCACACTGTGCAAGAGCAGGGCTCATGTAGCTCCTGTTTAGTAGGTGCTGGGAAAGAAGATTACGAAAACAGAAGCAGTGGTGCCTGTAGCATCACATTCAGATTAAGGATCGAGCCCCCAGACTGTTCCTTAGTCAATTCTGCTGTCAATGGATGAATCATTTTATTTTGTGAATGAGGCAGGTCCCTGGGAGGCTCTTAATCCTGTGATAGTCTTCCACATGAAAAGGTGAGGAAACCCACAAACGCTGTCCCAGCCAGCTGAAGGAGTTTCACCAGCAAACAGGTTTCGCCGCTTTGCTCTGGCTTGCCGTGATGACAGCTGCAGTTGAATGCATGCCACACTTGGCAAGGAAAGCATCCTGAAGACTAACCATCAACTTAGAAGAAGCTGCAGCCTTGTGGAGCAAATGTGACAGACCACCATGACATTTTTCTGAATGAAGTACAGCATTACTTGCCCAGAAAGAAATGTATTATTTTTCCTTCCTACTACCCTCCGAGCCGCTCTCTCAGGAAAGCACTCTTGGTGCTGCTTGTTACCGATAGGAATTCTAATTGTGGTTCACTGAAAGTAAAGCCTGCTTTTTCATCAGTACAGCTCCTACTGACTTCAGAAAGCCCAAAGTAAGCAAAAAATCTCTGAGACACACAAGAAGAAAGGCATTTGGCTACACATAAATTACTGAATTTATGTAAAATTTGGGATCCTAGAATTGTGGAGGTGGAAAATCAGCATGAAGGTTTTGTTTTGTTTCTACTGTGTATCCCTATTTATTTTTAAATAATTTCTTACAGACCTAAAATCACAGACAAATAGCATAAGCTTATCTAAGTTGGAAGTGTGATTTTGTTGTGGTGAGAGGTTCTTTTTCCCTTGAAGACACCATCCAGAGACTGTACAAAAGTGTTAAGGAACAGTGACAAATGAGCATAACTGGAGGAATTACTCACTAGCTTAAGGATATATGACATTGCCAAACTACCTCACAGGCTTGCAGAACTTGCCAGGACTTGTGAGCCTTTCCTCTGTACTGTAATGTATACCCTTTTATTTCCTGGAGAGACACTCAATTAAAAACAGATCTTCCTAAGTAAAAGGAGCCATATCAGAGGTAGAAGTCAACTCCTTCCCCCCATGGTGAACTGGGTAAAATAGTTGATTCATACCATGTCTATAAGATGTCATTGTTTTCTACATGCTTGCTTTCTCCCTCTCTGCTTCTTCTTGCTTCACAGTCCTTGTTTCAAGCAGAAAGTAAATTCAATAATATTTGAGTTGACATGGAAGTTTTGTACTCCAGATATCAAAAATCAGAGAAAATGCACTCACCTATTCCCATTTCTTCCAGTTTGCTGGTCTGTTTTGGTTGTCCATCCTGGTCCCTTGTCATCTTGATGACCTCCTTAGCAATATCAGTGAAGAAATCAAAACACTGGGGCGAAGAGGCTGAGCTTCAACTCCACTATTAGCAGGAGTCCCCTCATAGGAGACAGCAGAGAAGGGGATTAGCAGTGGTGTGATTTTGGCTGCTCTGCTGCATGACTGGGGCCCCCATCACTCGGAGGTGCTATCTGGGCAAGGCTGCAGCTTCTGCTGAGTTTATTTCAGCATCTTACTTTGTGAAAGAGCAATATACAGGTGATCCTGGACTGATGGCTAGCAGGGCCTGTGGGACTGCAGCAGGACTTTGTGGGGACTTCAGTACTACTCTGCCCTTGTGCATGAATTTGGATTCTTGCTGTTATTGGCCTCAGTCATTTATCAATGCAAAACATTTGGCTTAAGAAATGCTACTAATAAGAAAAGCCCTAATATGGTCATTATCTAAATTATTGAATGAGATAGATACGTACACCATGGAGGCCAAACCTTTAATACACAGTGCTTTTAAGTATGGAAAGATAGGTCTTTCAAAAAAATGAAGCAATGCTTCCCCTTCAGATGGTGATGGAGTAATAGCCTGGTAAGTTTGGACAGGGTGGAGAGACTGAAACCAGAGAGGATTTAAAATATTCATAGCTTCTTTAGCTCTGAGGAAAGCAGAATCCAACTGCTTTCAAAGTTTTTTTTGAATGTAGAAGCTGATAAAACATTGCTTCTCCATAAAAACACTTAAAAGTCAGGTTTCAGCTGCTGTAAGATTGGTTTGAAATCTATTTATGTAAAATGAGTAAATGCAGGGTTTTTTACACCCGTCTTTTAATGTTTTAGGATTCAGATTTTAGTTTTTATACAGCTGTATGATTAGAAAAATTATTTTTTATTATTAACAAAAGTAAATTTTGCATTGCATTCTTACTTGAGAATCTTGAACTTTTAGAAAATTCTAATTATCAGCCTTGGCATCATGTCCCAAGAGGACTGTTAATGTAGTCCTGGCTATATTGTTCCCTTGAAAAAAAATCAGCATGTACGTACTAATAATCAGTAATGGTAATAAAATTTCAAACATAGATATCACACATAGATATGTGTGATGCAAGTTAGTCTGAACTGACTTATCTAACATTACCCTGGGAAGGAGATCTATTGCTAACTACCTGGGGTTCTGTGAGAGTACAGAATCCCAACAAGATTTTTTTCTTTCTTTACAACAAAATGCACCCATCACCCTCTCTGAGCTGTAGGTCCATCAAATGCATGTTCCAGAGTACAGACACTACTGGAGGACACCCACTTCCCACTCTAAACCTCTGCATCATCCCATTTTTTTGCATTCAGCTCCTTCACTGCATCCTCACCTCTGCTGCCTCCTTTCTGAGGGAGCGATATCACAGAATTCCCTTTTAGTGCTGAGGAACCTTCCACAAGGTCCTAACCAAAAGTCCACTCTATCACTTTCATGTGCAAGGAGCCAAAAGAGAAAATGTAGTTCAGTTAGCCAGATCTCTGCTCCCCTGTGGTATTCGTTCATTCTTCTCATGGGATAAAGGAAAGGGTTCATGATGGACAGCTACCAACTGCTATTACTCCTGGGACTTGCCTGGTGTCAGTGCATCTTCTCTGTGTCTCTTGCTACCGCTCTGTGCAAAACCAGGAAGAATTTTGTCTGCATTAATGTAGCTAAGCCAAGTCCCATCCTAGAACATGGAAGAGGGCTACTCTTTAAAGGTTGCTACTTTTCATTGCCCTTTGGTCATCAAATAGATCTACTATGGCAAAACTCTGGTTCTGGATACAGAAAATGTTGCCTTTCCCACATCAAATGGTGTTCCCCTTAATGCATTAACAGATCTCAGAGCATGGTTTTGCAATAATAGCACTTTCTTGCACAGCACACATTCTGTACTCAGTCATTACAGTGGTACATTGTAAATGAGGTTGTAAAACCTAAAAAAAGCCTTTAAATTTGACTCTTCCTCTTCTGGGTCCAGATAGGTGCAGTGAATTTCCAGCACCCAGATATGCTTCACTCCGAATTAGACAACTGTAGGCTTTTAACTGCAGAAAAGTGCTGTGGAAGATTAAGGCTTCTGTAATGCAGTTGAAATACCAGTGTAGATCACACTGAAGCTACAGCATGTTTTTGCTAGTTACTGTATGATTTCAGAGTTATCATGTTATCAGGTTATTAAGCATGAGTCATCTTATCAGATGTTGCCAGTCTGAATGAAGGAGTTACATAATCTCTAAAATGTGATTTAGATAACAAGGGCAGACTGTCAGCCAGGATCATGCTGTCTGACTGAGCAGACAAGGTCCTTTTCAGGAAACCACGTATGTAACGATACATTTGCTGTGCTTTCTATAGCATGAGTCTCTCCCTGCCAAAGTGCCATTGGCAACTTCTCTTGTAGTTGGCAAACTGAAGACACAGTGCTTCTGAGTAACTGCACAAACAATCTTGACTGTTGACAATCTTGGCAGTCAGACTGTGGCAGACCTTATCTCATTTCCCTAAGGGGGAAATGGTCCTTCAGTGAAACGGGACTTTCTGTCTTCCCAAGATACATTCCTGGTTGTGTGGCAACTGAGCAGCTCCATGATACTACATAGGATTACACTGATGCAGCTTCTGACCATATCACTGACTTTAGCTCTCCCTCCTTTCCCCTGTTCACTTTCCAGATTGTTTTCTTTGCCTTGCTATGATTATGATGTTCCTCCTCCTGTCTTTTGGTGTTGCTTCTTGGCAAGGTACGTTGTAAGTACCTATCTTTGAATATGTCTCTCAGAAGAAACATGGATGCACCAGGGGTTTTGACCCTTGTTAAGAGTGATGGTGAATCTTTAAAAGCTTTAAAACAAATAACAAAATATAACAAAAACCAAGTTTAAGATATTTTAAAGTTGTATGTTTGAAAAGGGAAGTCTTCTCCAGTGCCTAAAAGACTTGCAAATTGGGGACCTTCTGCATTTATTATACTTCACAGATGCACTGGTCATGCAAGGAGCTTTGCACTGCAGGTGATGCTCTGAAATCTCTGCATGTGGGCTGGAATTCAAGTTATTGTAGCAGTTGTTCTCTGTGCATGCATTCTGGCTTGAGCTACTTCAAAAATAAGCTTGAATTTTACAGAATTTTGTTTCCTAATGATGTGCTTCTTCCTGTTCATTCATTCCCTCCATGCTTAATTTCAAAGATGTTGAAAAAATACCTAGAAATGTGCAGAGTTTCTAGAAATTCCCATGCTGACTCCATTCTTGACCCCAGCAAAGACAGTGGGTGGGGTGGAAAGACCCGGGAGGAGCCTTGTGCGGCAAATCGCAGGTAGTACTTGTCTATTTTATTTCCAGTTTTGGTTTCCACAGACCAACCCTTACCTGGTGAACGGGAGTGGACAGGGATGTGCAGGCTGCAAAATCATTGAAACACAGCCTCCTCACCTCCCTTGGCACAGAGCAAACACAGATATCTGCAGCTAACTGGTGACAGGTGACATTGAAAAGCAACTAGGTAGGCAGGTAGTAATTGGTGTTGATTTTAGGGAAAGCATTCCCCGGGGGCATTTAGCGACCATGTGGCTGTCTGTTTGAGCCTTGACCCAGCTCATTTTGCATCTAAAAGTGCTTGTGAAGAAGAGGACAAGGAATAAAATGAGGTGTAACATTTCCATGAATGCTGTATTTCATCTGGGAAAAGTGTAATGGGCTTTTCTGCCTATATGAAAACAAAAGTGAAATGAGAACAACAGGAACTCCAAGACTTACAGGTCATGTTCACAAAGCACAGGGGAGAGAGGGTTAGGGAGAGCCTCCAAAGAGACCTGCACAAATGAGAAGAAGTTCACAGATACTTTAGCTGCCTGAGGTCACTGGAGATCACTTCTCTGTCATTAGGTGTATGGAAAGACAGACACTCAGATTTTGCTGTCATCTTGTACTGCAAATTTCTAAATAGTTTTGAGGAAAATGGCAAAAGTTTTTCTTGAACTGAATAATGATTTAGATGCTGGAAAACAGACAATATGAAAAGAAGCAAAATGTTAAGTCTCAAAGTTTAAGGAAGGTTACGGCTTAAGTCTTGCAGGTTCTTTAAGAGTCTCTTAAGCCTTTGAGCAACTGATGACTATCAGTATAGAACAGTGAAGGGTGAGTTTGTTCGGTTACTCCTTGTATTGAAAACTCAAGCTTCAAGCCTTCCTTTTGATGCCTCTCAAATTCAGTTGAAAAGGAGATATTTGATTCAGTTGAGAATCAAATTATGTAAAACTTCACAGTTTCTTCAGATCCAGTGAAAGTTGGTGCTTGATTGCCACCCTGGTGTTCAAGATTAATTGCATGTTTTAAGATTTTGTTTATTTTTCATTTCCTAGGTATGAACCCACAATCGCCATCTTTTGGGCTGCTTTTATATTTTGTCAGAGATTTAAGCTTTTGCCACTGATACTGAACTGGCTTGTTTGAAAAGCAGTTTTATCTTCAGTTGTATATTGCAGGGATGTTCCTGAGAATGAGGAATGAGGCTGCTTAAAACCAGGCATAGTTTTGAGACATGTTTTGAAGGGCATGAGATAAGAGTGAAATGGGTTTAGCTGAGCATACAAGTGTTTCATTTGCCTGTGCAAATGTGGTCATACTTTGCGAGTGCTGAAGAGTGGGGTTTTGCTCTCTCTCTCTCTGCAGGTGAGCAGTAAATATGAGCTTGGCAACACATGACCACGAGTGCCAGTACCCTGTGATCTGAACCGTGTCTTCAGCTGACTTCCCAGTGGCGAGGCACTGTTGATCCTGTACCATGGAGGACTGCCTTCACACCTCCTCTGAAAATCTCTCCAAGCTGGTGAGCTGGGCCCACAGCCATGGGACCATCTGCAGCCTCATCCCCAACCTCAAGCACCTGCTTTCCGAGGGGGCCCACGGCAACCTGACAGCCATGTGGGGCTGTAGTGCTGGCCATGCCTACCACTGGCCCCTGGCTGCCACTTGCCGGGCCGGCTCCCAGGAGCGCGTCTGCTTCCAGGACAGCCGCAGCTTCAACTCGGACAGCCCCAGCATGCTGGGGGTGCCATCGGAGGCACAGGCCAGCCCCCTGGAGCGCTACCCAGGCCGGCCGGGGAAGGCCAAGCTGGACTGCACCCGCACTCGTGACTCCTGCGACTTCTCCTACTGCAGCGAGCCGTCAGAGCTGGGCGAACCTGTGGAGGAGTACGAGGATGAGGCCACCCTCTTCGACATGGTCTGTGAGTCCTCTGTCACCGACGAGGACAGTGACNNNCCACCCCCGCCCCGGCCCCCCGCGGGCCCCCGCACGCGGCCGGCAGCCGCTGGCCAGGCCCAGGCGCAGCCCGCTGACGAGGGCGGCGGCGACGTGCTGCTCAAGAAGATCAAGCAGGAGCTCCCCGAGGACTATTACATAGTGGCCAACGCCGAGCTGACGGCCGGCGCCGATGGGCCGGCCCTGGCCCTGACGCAGATGTCCAAGCCCAAGCCGCAGCCCCCGGCTGGGCCCCCCTGCCTGGGACCCACCAGGACCATGCCCCAGCCGGCCGCGGGCCCCGACCCCGACCCGCAGCGCCTCNCGAGGGGCAGGCGGGGGCCCCGTGGCCGCCCTGCAGGTGCCAGCCACCAGCTCCAATGCCATTACCACCGCTGGGAAACCCATCAGCATCCCCCTCTCAGCCCTGCAGCTGCCTGGTCAGGAGGAGCCACCGGCCGCTGAGGAGACCCTCTCGTCCGTCCCACAGCTGGCGCCGGGTGGCGAGGTGGCCGGCTCACCCTCGCTGAGCGCTGAGCCTGAGGTCAGCTCCAGCCAGCAGCAGCCCCACGCCGCGCCCACTACCACCCCCGAGGCAGCGGCGCAGCTGATGCCAGGTAGGACACTGGGCGGGAGTGGAGGGGCCGTGGCATTTTGGGGGTGGCCCTCAGGCCTGGCTCAGTGAGGGTGCAGCCGGGGCGTATGTGCTGCATTGCCTCAGGGTCCTGCTGGCACGTAAGTCAGTAGGTAGAGAAGCAACATACGCCTGGGAGAGGATTCTGAAAACCTCAACTAGGCACCCCCACATGAGAAAGTGTATTGCAGCCATAGGCAAAATGCTTCTAAAGGTCCATTTTGGGTACAGTTGTGTCATGGGAGCAACCTTGCTGTTTGCATGAGTCACCGAGGACATGAACTGAGCCATGCACTCTCTTGATAAACCAGAAAGAAGTGCTCTCAGCCAGTGTAGTCTAGAATTGGGAAGCTGGGTGTTGCTTTCACCTTGTCGGACAAGTACTGTTGGACATGGAAAGGCAAAGGAGAGTACCAGGAGAGAGGTTTTCACTTCTATATATTGTTACCTGTAAATCAGAGCAGTCTGTGGAGAAAAGAAGTGTAAGTACAGCCTTAACCATGAAATTGATAACACTTTAATCCATGATAAAATGATTTTTTTCCCATTTTCCCAGTGAAAGTTCTCATGCCCTGTGTCCATAATTTTTCTCATCTCCTGCCAAAGCACATAGAATTGGCACAAACAGATCAACATTATTGGATAAAGAGCATGTTAAAACAGCTTACTTCTGCTGAGTGTTTATCCCATATGCAGAATAACTGTTAGCCACAGGTCTTTGGAAGGAGGTGGAAATCTGTTTCTTGAGTGGACTTGTCAGCTCCCTCTGGACCTGAACGCAGACAGTTCTCACTCTTCCAGCTTCTTTATCAGTGGTGCCATCTCAGGAGGAGATGAGGCAGGAGCAAGTTCTCCATCTGCTCCCTTGCTGGTTCAGCCTTGGACTGCCTGGTCCAACAGAATACAGACAAACAGTGAAGGGGCTAAAAACTGCCTATGTGCAGTCCTTGTGGCAGGTGCTGTAAGGGCTAAAAACAGTCTTTAACTTGGACATCCTGAAATCTGATTGAGCACTAGTAAATCTATCAACTGGCAAGAGCCTGCAGATCTTCTTGCTAGGTAAAACAACAGACAAAGTTAAATCCGCAAGTTTACTAAGTACTAAAGCATTAGAAAGGATGATAATTGTCTTAGTTACAGCAAAGCAGATTCTTCTTTGGGACCCATTTCTTGCACGACTGCATCTCTGAGATGTTATTTTGCAGTAGTCCTGTCATGTAATGTCCCTCATGGAAATTCCCTTGCAAAACTCCATCTGGTTTAGAACTCACTGTGCTTTGCTAAATACGAGAGAGGCAGGGTGCCTGATGCCACTCAACCCAAATTGTGTGCTAAATGTACTTATTCTGCCTTCCTCAGTTTATAGCCTATCTCTGCTAAATGTAGACCTGATTTCTACCAACCTGCCCTTGCAACTTGCTCAGTCTCAAACTTGCAGTTTGGGACAATGGAAGACAAACCTAGGTAGAATTTTTCCATGGTAGGTGTGTGTTATCTGAGAGAGTGATTAACTTTCAACAGATCCATTAAAAAATCCAAGCTCCTTTAAACTGTTTTTGCCGGGTCCTCAGAAGCCAAACAAGGTCAGCAGTTACTGCTTAGGGTTAAACCTTACAGGAATGGATGTAGCACAAAATTTTTGCATTTATATAGTTTCAAGAATAGGACTCAGACATGTCTAGTGTCTCACTTTGAGGGCAAAGTGGGATTGCACCTGGATTCCACCCACTGCATAAATCAACCCTGAAAACCTTTGAGTGCTTCTTGCACAGACAGTGATGGGATTCTCAGAGTGCTGCCCAGATTCCAGTTTAAGCAGTTATCTTCTCAGTGGTTGAATTTCTTGTGCTGTTCCAAAAAAGAATTACACAATTCCTGTCCTCAGACTGGTGCTGTTGCCTTTTCTTGGCCCTAAAATTAGAAGCCAGACACAGTTAGAGGAGAAAAAAGTGGTTTACTTTGGTATTTATTTAGGGATCCTTAGGTGCACCACATCCAGGTAGAATGCACCAAAATGCACCCCAGAATGCACACCGAAAATGCACACACACAGTGATTCACATGTACAGTTACAGACCTTGCACGTTAGCCTATCTGTCACAGATTCCCCAATGAGAGGCTCAAGAGAAGCCCCCTCCTGAGGAACCTTCCCCCTGGATGGGCCTATCTTGGTTTGCAGAATGTGTTCTGGAGAGCACCTTGGTGTCTGGGGCTTTCTGACCCCTGACTGTGAGGCTTCTGAGATGTTTGGTCTCTTGGCTTAATGGAACTTTGGGTCTAAGCTAGTTATCAGACTTGGGGAATTACAAGTATGTGGGCTAAAAGCACTAAGATACGTAAAAGCTGCCTAAAAGGTATCTAAAAGGGGTATATTAAAGGCAAAAAATCATCATGGCATCAGTACAGTGTTGTCACATGCTGTTAATTTTACTCAGAGGTAGTAGCATTTTAACAAGGGTAAAATGACTGACATATGACTAAAACTTGATACCTGAGTAAAGTCCTCCATTTCCATAGAGCCTGCTCCTTTGGGAAAGAAGTGCTGGCATTATTAAATCCTCAAGTTGCAAAAAGGTGGGCAATGTTGGAAATTGAATTTATTTCAGATGCACAGCAGATTCTTGCAGGTAAAATGTGGAAGTTTGATTAAAGATTAGATTAGGGTGGTTGCTCATGTACAGTGATTTTGTTAGGTTGTCTCCTAACAAAGAGTGATGTACTGAAACTGGTGCATGATATATAAAATTTGAGCAATATAAAACTACAACAGGATGTTTATCTATCCTGGGTAAAAATTTTTTCTGTCCTAAACAGACAGATGTCTTTTACATTCTGATGTAAAAAAAAAAAAAAAGGCAAGAACTAATTATATCAAAAGGCCTAGAGCTTTTACATTTATAGACTCAGTGCCTGCTTGACAAACAGAGGTTTATTTGAGAGTGAGCAGGGGATTTAAATTCTGCCTTGTCCTCTCTAATATGTGAAACCTTGCTCCTGGTCCCATTAGAACTGGTAGTGTAAGGTCTAATGTCTACAGGACTAAGGCCTTATTTAAGTTATGATTAAAGGTTGCAATCCAGCCATCAAGAAATACTACTTAAGCTTTAGCTGAAGTGACATATCCTTGCATTTGTACCAGACACAGCTGATAGTCTCCATGCATGGTGATCTTGTAGATCATGAAAGTTGGGGTGAGATTATCCATGAAATCAAAAATGTTGATGATGTATGTTAGCTTAGGCCAGTTTAAGCCACATGATGCTTTTGGACTAATCTCTCTTTCAAAGATGTTTTTCTTGTAACTCATTTACTGTACTTAATTAAGCTGTGGCAACTGAATGTGTAAGCAGGGACCTTACAAAGATATGTTCATGTCTCAGAAGTGGCATCCCAATGAAGATTCAGTTAGGTTAGACACCGATTTTTGTGTTTAGGTGTCCATCTAAGCACTGTGGCATGTACTGAGTTATTTTTTGTTAAATTTCAGCACTAATAAGTGGACATTCAACTGTGAGTTTTCAGATTTTCTTCACCATTTTATTAGCAAAGCCTTCAAAAATGTATGTAGGTATTATTTAGTCGTTTTGTAGTTCTCGAAAAACTGAGACAACCTGCATCTATTAGGAGAGAAATTTCTGCAATGGTGGAGAGCAGGGAACTTCTGCAATTTCTACTTCTCAAACCACCTCTTCTGTCCTTTGCTTTTGCTAATACTTGGGCTGGTTTTAATGGTCAAGAACCAGGAAGGGAAAGGTAGATAACATCAGCAGAGATGTAAGATAAGTAAGAAACATGATGCTGTAGGTTGTAGTACATGCAGCCTAGAGCAATTAGTGACATTTGAATGTCTGAAACCAGGAATGGAAACGACTGCAGGTGTTATTGCAGAAGGCTGTGGAGGGAGACTGTGGCTCAGAGAAGGACAGAGCTTATTTTGTATGAACACAAGTTTTGATTCTGAGAGACATAGGATTTACTTTGTAAACAGGTTTGCTGAAGAATTTATGAAGAATACTCACTTTCCACTCGAAGACTGAGGGTGGAGATGTGTTTTGTATTAACAAAGTGCAGCAAGACATTTCTGATTCAACACTAGTGCATCACTAGAAATTCAGGAACAAAAAGTTCCATGAAAATAAAAAAAGATATCCAACTCCTATATACAAACTGTGCAGAATGCAGAGTAGTAAGCAGAGATGCAAAATAAAAACTCATCTACATGTATTGACTGGGGTTGCTGCTTCTGTCCAAGATGTGGCAGATTACATTCTGTGTGTGCCATCACAGTGCCTTCACGTATATCTATCACTGAACTCGCCTGACTGCTTGTTTTACGTGTACAGGTATTTTCAGAGCTTGGAAGGGAAACAGTTTGTCCACAAGCACATCTGTTCTCGTAGTCAGAGTGCCCCTCACTGTCGTGGCATTGTGGTTATCAAACAGTACCCATGTTTGAATGTGCGCTGTGATGGATGCTGGTCTGTGCTGAGGGCAGTGCTTAGGCTTGCTGGCTCTGATGTCTCTGCTCTGAGACCCTCTCGATTCTTTTATTTTCTGTAACTGGTATGTCAGGATTCCAAATCAGTGCCTAGTAGTGGTCTTAGCCTGGTAACTTGGGCAAAGATCTAGTTCTGTTCCTGTGCTCTCATCGCAGGAAGGCATAAGCAAGATTGCAGTCTTCCATGATTGTCGCCTAACATGGGGTGACTGTTCTGTTCTTAGTGTGGACTTCCCTGTTGGTTAGAGGTGTTTGTATAAGGCTCTATCTGAACATGACCATTATAAAATGGAGCACATCTGAGGCTTGTTTGATATTGATGTAGAGCTCTTAGTGGAATATTTTAAGTAGTTCTCTGCAATCAGTAGTAGGACCTCTCCCTTTCCCCCCTTCTTTCTGTCTGCAGTGTCTGCAATGGTGTAAATTTAAATTATGTGGGAGCCAAGATCGTCATATAAGACTCGTGGATTAGGAACTGTTAGATGAGCATCAATATGTTACAAAACTTCGAGGTGAAAGGAGTCTCTCACACTTCATGAATTGACAGTTTTGACTAGATTTAGCTGTAACTTCTAAATCACTGTTTATATGTAAAAAAAGTGTTAGCCTCGCACATCCCAAAGAAGTGCAAACAAGAAAAAATGATGCCTTTTTTAGAGGTATATATAAAGCATACAGAAAGGTAAAATTAATTCTTATTGAAATTATTTCAAGTTCCATGGAACTGTGCCAAGAATGAAAGTAGCACAAGAAAAATAATTACATCAAAAGAAAGTTACAAAACTTGTACTTAAATAAAGCTCTTCCAAGAACACTCAAATGACTGCTGATCAGTCTCTGTATTTGTAGTTTACATACAAAGATTGATGACTCTTGGCTAAAGTGACTGCTGGAAGCCTGTCTCCACAGACATATGCTGCTGAATGTGATCAAGTGAACACTTAAAAATGTGTAGGGGTGAGACAGTCTCTGCTCTTTGTGTTGTACTGGTGAGTTCAGAGTTCACTGGTGACTTTTTAGGACCCATAATTGATATATATTCCTGCTCTAGTAGATACACTAAAAATAATAAGTGGTGGGATACATAATTACAAAAAATATAGCACTTCTTTTTTTTAAGTTGCTAGAGCCTGGCTTATTTAGAAGAATAAAATTAGATCATTATAGTTTTAAATATCAGAAAAAATAAGCTATTGACCTGATTAATCACCTGGTCTTGCAGCAGGATTTGCCAGCCCACTCCCGCCTTCAAATATCTTCATCCAAATGCTGTTAAATTATAATCTAATGTTTTGGGGGCTGTATTCTAGAAATCTAGCTAGACTTCTTTATTCTAGAAGTCTAGCTAATGGTTAGTTATCTTTACAATATTGTAAGGGAGTTCTGTTTAAAAGCAGGACAGTAGCATAAAGAGGACAAGTTTAGCCTTGGCAGAGTAGTTGTGTAATTGCTTTTATCATCTGGGTGTGCAGCATGACAAACAAAATTTTAAAAAAGAAATGAACCCATAGTACTAACAACTCTAATACTAGAGTTGTTTATGAAGCTATTCCTCCAAGAGGCATTTATCAAGGTAGTAATTTTTGCAGGAGAACACAGAAATGGAAACGCATCAATTATTACAATATCTTTAGATTTTCGCTGTGCTTAAGAAGTGTGCCTCTCATCATTTCAGGACTTCATATGTATTTTCATTAGTGAAATTTCCTTTCACTAGACACAGAAGGGTTATGCCAGCCTTTTTGTATAACCAGCAATGGACTTGGCACATGCAGGTTGTCCTAAATATTAAGTGTTTATCACAACAGCTATGCATACAAAAGATTAGGCTGCTGCTTTCTTTGATGTCAGGGCTTATTTCCTCTTTTCATCACGGTCTTCCTCTGAGTGAAACTACCTGCAGCACAGAGACATCTCCTGGCAGCACTGTAACTGGATATATATATATATATATATATATGGGAGATGTTTGGGGATGGGCTTTCAGCTGCATTCCTACAATAAAAGCTGCATAGGCGTATTGATTGTTTGTAGCAGAGGAGGGTGAAGGAATGATAGTTTCCATGCAGTCTGTGAAAGTTATTTGCCTGTAGCTAGGAGGGAAAGGAAAGGACTGTTGCAGGCAGGCCCCAGCAGTTTTTAAGGATTAATTTTGTAGAGCATGCCAAGTTCAGCTGACAAACAGTTGAGAATATTCACTGGGGTTCTGAATAGAGGAATTGCATCACTGAGAATTGTTATCTCTCTGTTTAAATAAATATTTTTCATTCAAAGTACCATCGCACAAACAGTGTTAAGGAAGATGGTTTTGTCATAGCAGAAGACAAACTGCCTGTTTCAATGAGTGGTTGTGTTCTGGAGCATCACTGTTCATTTCGGATGTAGAAGATATACCCTGTCCCCCATTACCCTACCATGAAAGGCAGAAAAGCAAAAAATAGGATGCACAGGTGAAAAGTAGAAAACAATCATTTTTGCAAACCAACATGATTGAGATGCTATGTTCTCCCTTTCTCTAAAGATGTCTTAAATAGACAGCTGTTTCGTGCAAAGTGCTCTGTTTTATGATACTGGTATATAAAAGAAGAAAATAAGGTCTCTGCTGGTTCCAGCTCTCCTGAAAACATATGGGAAAAAACAAACAAAATTGGACACATCTGTACTGAACATCACTTTAATTTTAGGAAATAGATTATTTAACACTGTGCTTTTGATCAGAGATCTGTTCTTTGTGTGATCTTTGAAATTGTTTCATTTTGGAGCTATTTTCAGCTTATGATTTGTGAGTCTTTAAGAAAAGAGAAACAAAGCAGAATCAGATTGGGATCTGCAGAGGAGATGCAGCAGAGCAGCCAGGAGAGATGCTGACCCTGGAAAGGCTTCAGACACACACTTCCCTTTTGCACTTCAGATGGGATGCTGGGACAAAAAGGGAACACAGGGCTTGATGGTTTAGATCAGGACACTTTCTGAGAGTGATTTTCCGCTTTTGTGTGAGGCTGGTACTTCACTAAACACGGCCAAGATAGTGATCATTCCCCTATTTTGGGCACTGGTAAGACCACACCTCAAATCCTGTGGTCAGTTTTGGGCTCAACACTCCAAGAAGGACATTGAGGTGCTGGAACATGTCCAGAAAAGGGCAACAAAGCTGGGGAAAGATCTGGAACACAAGACTGATGAGGAGCAGCTGAAGCAACTGGAGTTGTTCAGCCTGGGCAACCAGGTAGGTGTTGGTCTCTTCTCCCAGGCAAGTGACAGGATGAGAGAAAATGGCCTCAAGCTGTACAAGGGGAGGTTAAGGTTGAATATTAGGAAAGATTTCATCATCCGTAGGGTTGTAAAGCATTGGAACAGGCTGACCAGGGAAGTGGTAGAGTCACCATCCTTGTGAAACTATTAAAAAAAACCATATGGCTATGGTGCTTGAGAACGTGGTTTAGTGCTGAACATGGTGATTGTACTAGGTGGATGGTTGGTCTTGTTATCTTAAAGGTCTTTTCCAACCTTAACAATTCTATGATTCAATGATTCTATACCTACAGAAGGGCTACTTCACATATGTATTCAAGATCTAAGATTTTAGTAGCAGTAGACCTTGGGAAGAACTGTTTCACCTGTCTCAATGATGGGAACATGGCATTTTTTGCATAAGCTGTTCTGTGAAGCCAGTACTCAGTGACGACTCATTTCTCCCATTTTCTTCATACCTGAATTATATCCCTCATAGTGAGTCTTCTTCTGTCATGTCATCTTCTTTTGTGCTTGCAGTGAACCTAGAATCTGCTGAGCATGAAACAGACCAGTAAAAATATCTGAGTATATTTTCTATCTCTCCAAGCATGACAAAAATTTGGAGTACAGAAATTCTTGTTTGAATTTTTCCAGAAAAGAAAACAGAAGCATGGTGATATTTTGTATGTTTGATCGTGGCTAGCACAGCACTGACCAGTACTTGCTAAAAGATTCAGATCCTGGAAGCAATGAAACATGATTAAATCTATCTTTCTTTGATAAAATATGCTTAAATGAAGCATTCCAGGAGGTGTTGAAACGGGCTATTAAATCAAGTCCTCAAGAGAGAGAAAATGGAATACCTGCTTTCCCTGATGAATCTTTCTTGCTGGGGCACTCCACAGAGTGGTCACAGAAAAGCTGCTTTCAGCATTGGTTGTTTTGAAAAGCTTGAATGTGGCTGCTGCCCTCTATGGAACAGCTGGGCAGGGCTGTGTTTTCATTTCCCAAATGAGTCTGTTTTTGTCTGGAGCCATGCAGCGCTGCCCTTTAAAAATGGAAGGATACTGCTGATCACACAAATGTTGTATTAGACACAGCAGTTCCCAGGTCATGGTTCCCACCGAATCCTGCCCCTGGTGGGAGCTGGGAGCAGGGCTTCCTGCATGCATGTCTTATAAAAAGTGGTGCTGATGACGTTGCTGAGTCTGATTAAAACCTCATGTTATCAAAAGTTTGCTTAATTATACATTGATCATTAAGTGCATTGGCTGCATCTTACTTCTAATATATATCTTTTAGTCCTTTTAACTCCAATTGAGCAGTAAATGCTCATATACACACAGAAATTCTGCATGTGTTCCTGTTGATGGAACTGAGGGTGACTATCATGGTGACACTGTGGTCTGCTGTAGCTTTTCGTTAACTAGGTCTTCATGATGAAAAAATCACTTGAAACAACAATGGATTAATAATGTTTAGTCAATTACTTTCTTCTTTGTACTTGGGAAGGAAAAAATGAAAGAAAAAAACTGCTCTTCCGTTTTGTTCAGAGAAGAAGAAAATGTATTCTGAGCTGTTCTACCCCAGGTCACATTACCCCAGTGCAACAGCTGAATATGCTGTATTACTGTGTTATTTCAACCAGGAAACCTGTACCCAAAGATCAAGCCTGTGAAAAATAAGGATGTTCATCTCTGATCCTTGAATGACTTGTTTTGATTTTCTGTTTACACTCACTTCTCTTTTCACTGGGTATGTGCCTAATCTCTGCTTTCCTACAGTGACTGGTCAAGGATAGCAGTATGAATGAGCCAGAGAAGCATTGATGTTTTTTTATGGGAATAATTTCACCTTGTCCACTACTTGGAGCACTCTTCTGATTGTTATGGGCTCTGTCCTTCAGTCATGTTGATGTGCCAACTTAGGGAGATTTTTTCTGTCCTTTTCTCCTTGCAGATGGAGTGTTGCCACTTGTTCGGGACTTCATTTCTCTTATGACTATAAAGCCAGGAAAACAAAATAACAGACAGGAACATTATTCTTAGCATGACAGTACAGCATTCATGCCTATATGCTGATAGACATTTTGGTTTTTTGCTCACAGATTTATATTTTACTTTTCCTCTCTGTATAAAAAATTGGTTTATGCCTCTGTTCGCCCTCTCCTGATTTAAGATAGGCCTCAGAAAACGTACAGTTTGACAATAACTTGTCCCATTTATCATTAACTTACAGAATTGTTAAATACATCAGACTATTTATTGTGCTAGTGCATATTAGAAGAGCCCTGTAAATGTATAACACATCCAGAATTATATCCATTAAACTGTACCCCATGTCACCTCTTATTTTAACTGGTTTGTGTCACTTTTGGTATGAACTCATTCAGTAGCAGGGGAACTGATTATTCCTATCCTGTATAGAAGAATAAATTATTTTAATGGAAATAACAAAATATTCCTGAGAGGAAAATTTTGACAGTGTAAATACAGAACAGAAATAGTAACAATATTCTGAGCAGCGGAGAGGTAAGTAATTTGTGTATGCTCTCCTAAGTGTGTACATAGCTAGAAGACATCTGAAACTCCTCGTTTTATTTAGAGAGACTTTACTCAAGTAGAGCTGCAAAATGTGACTAAATATTTACTCAGTCAAACTATGATAAATTAGGTTTAAACATGTATTCAAGGACAGAAAGAAATGAGTTGTGCCATAAACAACGGTCCAGTTCTTGATGAATGTCCTTCTCTTGCAGGTTTGTCTCCTCACTGTGCAAAATTTCCAGCTGCTCCTGCTCCTCTTGGGAGTCCTTGCCTTGGCAAATGCCTGGGCATGCCATGGCTAGTCTGGAATAAAGTGGTCTTTGGTCAGGGAATGTGTGAGCAGCTGCCTATTTATTTAATGCTTGAGGGCTGTCCTCCTGAAAGCTGGGGTATATTGATGTCTCTGCCCTCTACCCAGGTTTGAGTCTTCCCCAACCTTTACATTTTAAACTTCCATCCCTTTAATGTGATAAGAGTTGTGTTTGAGGAGGTTAAAATAAAGTTCATAGTTGCCATTTTTTTCTGGAGTGTGAAGAGGAGAGGACTCTTGGCACAAAACAGAAAAGCAGGCTAAAAATCCACCTTAAAAGCTGTTTCACTTGAAGTGTTAGACTTCATTCTCTCTGGAGAACTGTGTAAAAAGCTGCTCCTCAAATACTGTTTTCTGAGCGAGCAAAGAGAAAAGAAATATGCATGTTAAAAGTGTGCACAGAAATTCCTTATGCAGGGTTGTAAATTGTTTGAGCTCTTCATAGAGTTCATGCCCTTTGTAGCTTGCTTCACTCCTGCTGGACAATACACAGTGAAAGGACAGGTAAAAACAAATTGGTCTGGCTGGGCAAAATCACCAACAGAGGATTTCAGAAATGATACATCAAGGTCACTACCAAGGCAGCTGGAGCACTTTGCTAGGTTAAAGATGGTGGTGAGAGAAAAAAATACTGAAATGCAGTTCTTTGGGGTGCCTGTGCTGCAATCTGTATTACCAGAAGTAAATGGCATGAACTGCCACGTTTCCTCTTACACCTGCAGTAGGTAGTTCAGCCAGAACAGAAAAGGATACTTTTTAATTCACTACCAATGGCACTTTCATAAAATAGAGGGGAAAATGTCTGCAGTCTTTAATAAGCAGTGTATCAACCAAGTGCTGTCAGCCTGTGTAGAGAGTTGCACAGTGTGATTTATTATGTTAATTACAGTCATGTGGGCCTCATGCTCTTAAGTCTGAAACTGCTCACATTCTCAACTTGATTTAAGAATATGCTTTGGCCAAGACTTAAAGTGCAGCTTATTATGATTAATGTAATAAAATATTTATTACATTCTCCTTTTCTTTGTTTCTCTGCTTGCTGCCCCAGTTAGACTGACTCATTTTGAAACACATATAAATTAGATTTCAGATGATGAGGATTCTCATCTGGTTTTAATCTCACTCTTTGGTGTTATGTTTTTTTTCATATCCTTTGTTCTTCTTCTCTCTTCTGTCCCCCTCATCTTTATTTCTCTCCCCTATTTCCCAGTTCTGCCTCTCAGCTGCTGTCTAGGGGGAATCAAAAGCAGGCAAACTTCATAGCCCTGGCTCATCCCTTCCAGACCTCTTGCATCGCTTTCTCAACTATGCTTATTAAAGGTTTTTTTTAAATGTGATGACATTAAAACTGGTGGTACGCTGTAGCTGAGAACATGCTAAACCTCTGGTGATGCGAGGTGGCACATTTTACATGTTTTACATTAAAATTCTTTTTAGAGAAGACTGAACTGTAAGGGGATACATGAGCCCTGTTTCTAATTCTTGTTCCACAGGGCTTTCAACTGCCGAGAGGCACAAAATTCCACTGTGCCAAATATTCCAAAATGTTAAATACATTTATACCCATGATTTTGTGCAAACCAGCCTAATAGCTAAATTTCTGGCTGTGTGATCACTGCTTCTGAGATCTGTTTACACATCTATAAATCTGGTTTTATCTGTAGGAGCATGGAAAGTGAAAACCTTTCCAAAAATGTAGACCCCTGGTTTTTTTATGAAAGAAATGAATTTTTGCCCTGAGAATTGTATAATTTTCAAATTGTAAAGTTAGTTCAATAAAGGAGGTGTGTCTCAGACAGTTTTTTCTCTCTTCATTTTTGTTTTTTCTTCTTGTTTTTTTCCCTCTAACCAGCTTTTGAATCAAGTCACTGTATACATATAAATATTATTCCGTTTCACCTTCTATACATATAATGACTTAGTCCAGTTGATTTTTACATAAGTGGATACTTAAATACAGAGACACCAATCCAGATCACACTAAAAATAGGCTTTGTTGAATTGGAAACTTATTGGGAGAAAAATTGGAAACTTATCTGCTGGGGATGTGCATGCAACACTTTCTGGACTGGTGCTGAGCCAGGTCCTCTTTGAAAACGAGTGCATCCCTTCCGCTGTGCATCACCCAGCTTCCAGTTCTCAGGGTAGTGTAGACCAGTACAATCATTCCTTTAATTCCTTCTGCCACAAGGCATTAAGTAACTAACATACTTTGAAAGGGCAGTATTTCTTTATGTTGGTAAGAAGTCCTGGGTGAAAAAAAAAATGTTTTCCAGAGTTAAATATTTAATTAGAAGAAAATAATTGTCAGAAAGTGTCTCTTTTCTTTAGCTTTAAACTGAAACCAGTACCTGGAGTTTTCTAATGGTGTTAGCCATTAATTGTTTGGAAATTACTAGAATATTATATGGCTGAATGTGAAGATACATGCTCAATACACAACTGACATTAGCTTCACATTATAGGTAACGTTTTCCTACTTATCAACTCCAGCAGCACTCCAGTTTCACCAAACTGCCTGATTTGTTTAACCTGAGCTCTGAAAGAGTAGAAGTTGCATCTTAGAAGTGAACATTGTTGAAGGAAGTTGTCAGTTACTTTGACAGGAATGGGTTTCACTTTTTAAAAAAAAGTTTTCTAATGGTTTAGGGTTTGTAGTATCAAAAAATACAAGTGTGGCTTTTATATCCTCCACCTCTATGAAGTGTTGAGTCCCTGAACGTCAGTTTTATAAGGGTCCAAATAATTTGTTTTCATATACCTCCTGTAAAGATAATAGCTATGGAAATAAGAGTCGGATGAAGCATAGCAGGTAGACCTAGAGATATTTGCAGGCTTGGTTACACTCCAGGTGACTGACTTGGAATGGGCCAGATTAAATAGCAGATTCCACTCCAGCTGCCAGCTGAGTATATATTGCCTGTACATCACCTAAGTACCAGATATATGAGTTTCTTAGTACTCTTGCAAAATATTTTCTGTTTCTGCTGTTCTCTATGCTGTGTCTGAGCTATAGGATCCTGCTGTGCAGTGTTGCAGTGTTGAGCAAGCCTGGGAGAGGTGGAATTGGTATATTTCTTCCTGTCAAATGGAGGTGGAATCTGGGTAAATACCCACTGTGGTGGTACAGAGGAAATACATCCCATTTTGCATTGCAGCAGTTCATGCCAGTGCATCTCAGAACAGCTTCAGAAGGAGATAGGGAACTGTATGGCCTCATACCCCAGAAATGCCACTGTTAATTTTCAGTGGAAGAAAAGAAGTGAAAGGTAAAACTGGAATGCAACACTTCTGTTTTCCACTGCCATGATGAAACCAAAACCAGACAACTAGATGAAGCAAGCCAATGGGAACATTTTTTATTTAGAAAATGCAGTTTCAGAACCTATGTGCTGGAATGGTTCAGATGTCACGTACATCAGGTGGAGAAGGAAAGCAGCCTTGTAAAAATTGGAGTTCCCAGGGTGCTGCTGTTTTTCACTGTTCATTAGCAATCACTAATATCCCGTGGACAAGAAGGGTGACCCAGTCAGTCATAGGAGAATGTAACTTCTTAATCCCTTGTCATGGCTACAAATTTTCTGACATCTGAGGATTGTGTAGAAATCCCATTAATATCGATGTGTATTTTATTGTTGGCTTTGCCAGCAGCCAAACTGCATCTCAAATCTCTTCAAGCTGTTGAGAGAAAGTAGTGAAAGAGAAATCAGCACTAGTGTCTGAGTGAGCATTCATTATCAGACCCTTCTATACCTTGCAAAAATTGTACAGGTAACTAAAGTTTATTTTAGTGACTTTACTTCATGGAGATACCAATGATTAAATATTCCCATACTTATTTGCTTGCAGTCCATGTCCTTTTTTCTTCAATATAGTCTAAAGCTTTTTAATTTTAGAATCATAAAACATTTTGCTGATAATTTCATTGGAGGAGGTTAACTGAATAGAAGTATAATTTTTTTTTGCCAAAAACGTAGTGTCGTTCGTAAGTGGCAATTAATTAATTTCTTTCATACTACAGATTTTAGATTCTAATGAAAGCCTTTTCTGAGAATGTTAAACTGGAGTTTAACATTTTAAATGTTAAAATAGAGTTTAACTTAATATAGGGGGAGCAGGGAACTTTAACTTTTAAACAGAATTTAGTAACAACATCAGAGGGATAGGGCAGAAGTTCAAGAAAAAATACAGAAGCACTTTCTTCTTCTTATTCTCAGGATGTTTCTGTAAATGTTTAGAGACATTTCTGCTGTGGACACCTTCTGCTCTTACCCTCACCCTCATTTTTGGCACCAAGACATGAGAATGCTGGGTTATCTTGTGATATCGTGTAAACCAGTTGTCAGCTTTCTAAGTTTTGTGTGCAGAAATATTCTGGGATGCTGTGGTATGACAGTGGTATTCAGCTAGTTCTGACGGGGAAGCGGTAGCACGGCTTCCAAGAGGGTACGTTTGTCAGAGGCTCATGCAGCTGTTCCCCAGTGTGACTTGACCATAACTCCTTTGCGCAACAGAATGACCTCTGCTCACTTAGACTGTAGATTTGAGATTGTTGTTTGCCTGTAGATACCTTCTTGAAACAGGAGGGAACAGGAGAAGAAGGTATGAGCAGGCTGTGGTTTACTTGAACTGTTTTAATGGGCTGCATATTGCCACGGCCCAAAGGTTGAATATCACTGCTTTTCAGTAATTGCAAAACAGGGGCAACAGCCAAACTGCAGGGTGCTGGGGAGTGGGGAGAGGGCACTTAGCTCCAGCATGGAGATACGTGATGCTTCGTGTGTGGTTAACTACACTTTTTCTCTTGAATGAAAGCATGTCAGTGAAAGCAGGCCTGCTGCAGTGGCATTTTCCTAGTCAGGACACAAATTTGACAGAGAAGACTTTGGCTGATGATGTGATTACCACCAAGAAAACCCACCTTCTTTTAATGTACGTCTGTGAGATCTCACTGCTTACCATATGCAGAGTTTAAGACTGTTTGCAATAACAACTCAGGTTTGTGACTCCCACTGATGTCACAAATGCTTCGTGAACATTAACAATCTGTATCTGTCTATCATGAAAGCGAGTGCCTTTTCCCCGTATCATATGTAATTACAGAGGTTACGTCCTTTTCAGGGAGTCCAAGTGTTTGTATGTGTGTGAGCTGAAATTAAAACAAGCCTGAGTTTGATAACTCTGCAGATAATATTAAGTCTTGGCTGCGTTAAGATCAGATTATGAAAAGATCAGAAAACAGCTGTTGCTCTGTGGGAGACATCATCTGATGGTTGTGGGCTAGCCTGGGACATTCCGCTCCCACTAGGTTGTCTGTTTAGTCTCTGCCTGGTCACTTTATCTCTTTCGCTACATTTGAACTAGAACATCTTACATACTCGTCACTTTTTCAAACTCATAGTTGGGAGTTTACCCTGGACCCCCCAGTAAGGTGGGGTTTGCTGTCTTTTTCTGCCACACTCTGGTTTTCTTGGAAATGAAACTCTGATGTGGGATATGATAAGAAACACAAGAGCTATAACCAGGTCCTTTGTGTACTGATGCAGCTGAGGAGGCAGGACCTTAGGAAATGCACCTTCAAATAATTCATTTTTTCATGCTTCTGTTTGTAGTCTGTAAAACAGGGGTAACAGCATTACTAGTTCCAAAGACTGCGTTATGACAAGGAAAAGACACTAAGGATAGCTTGGCTTCATAGATCAATGATGACAATAATTTTTGGTTGATTGGTTCTCACCAACCAGCTGAGAGAAATTAGACTGTAACACAAGAGTATTTATATTCCTAAAGCCTAACAACAGAGCCATACAGAAGACTATAAGAAAGGTGAAAGTATACAAGACACCTCTCCATTCTCCTATCCCACATCACTTTTCAGCTTGGGGATATTCTGATAGAGAGGTGTTCTCTTGCATTGAGGAGCACTTTTTGGCTTTTTTTTTTCCTCTGCTTTTACCCAGTTTTGGAACCCATGCACACTGAAGAGTTGATGATGCTATTAGCAGTGGAGGTCCAGGAGCAAACAGGTTTGTGTTTGCAGTAGTCAAGGAGCTAATGTAGATCCCTGCCGGTGTTTCCAGTAGTTTTCCACCAGCTCCACAGAACATGAAAAAGAGCTTTGGTCTCTATTCAGCAAGATGCAGCAAAGTGAGACAAAACAAACATCTGGGAATTGTTACATAGGAAACACCCCACATTTGTGCCACGCTGCATGACACATCACCAATATTTGAGTGGTCTCATAGGAAAGAATAATCCACTATTACTACTTCAGCCTGGATTCACAGGCAAAGTGAAAGTAGCTCTCCTGATGTGGCTGCATGAAAACCTGACCCATTATTTTTAAGCGTTTCCCACCTGCCTTGCGAGGTAACACACAACACACCACTGCAGGAATGCAGTGTTTCTGGGGTACTGTTTTGCTCATGAAAGTTGGGAGGATCTTTAATGCAGCATGGGTTTTATAACTGTTAGCTGCAGATAGGGCAATTTCCTTTGCAGATTAGGGAAAGATGCTGTAACGTAAATGACTGACTGAGTGTCACTGCTGTGTTGTGACAAGCTATCCTCTAAGAAGAAGTGATTGATGACATTTATAAAACTGAGCCATTATACGTGCTGTTTATATTGAAATAGGATGTGGGCTGTCAGTCAAAGCACTGATTACTTACACAGTTCTATAATAAGTGGTGGTGGGTGCAGTGAACAAAATACCAGAGTAAATGTTTGTTTTGGAGCTTTAAATAGGCCTGTCTCTTTGTTTCCAGCCTGCACCTAGCAATACTAAAAGGATCTATTATGTACATTGCCTAAAGCATGAGGCTTCACTGCAGGCTGTGAGGAGTGCTTTCATACTGACATCAGTATTAAAATGAGTTTCTGAATTGGGCAGGTGACCTTTCTTTTTCCCCTGGAGCACAGTTCAAGCAAACCTCAGTGCTTTGTAGCAGCATTTTTTCCTGCCTTCAGAAGCCCCCAGAGGCCTCAGTTGCAGATACCCACTCCTCTGTGCTTTGCAGAGGTTTTAAGAAACCCCTCTCAACGGGTGAGTGCTGTGGATGCAAGATGCCTCGCTCTGAAGACACAGGAACTGGTCCGGAGGTCACTCCCCATGCCTCTGCCTGCAGGTATGGAGGTGATGAGATGAACTTCCTCGAGATTCATGCTATAGATTGGTGGAAGGAGAAACTGCCCAGCTCTGCACCGGTGTTTCTGCATCACATTGAAAACTGCAGGAAAGGAGAGGCTACCTCCCTTTCCCGGCTGCCTTTTCCTCTTCTAATAGGCTTGCAGGGAAGAGAGGAGGAAGTATCTGAACACTGGTGCAAAGGCATGGGTGTGCTACTCAGCGTGATATAAGCTTGGCCTGAGTGGCAGAGAGGCAATGGGAACTTCACCTGGTCTCATACCACTCTGTGTGCATATGTTGGGTGGGAAACACCTGGTGAGTGTTGCTATGGCACTGCTAAAAGGATGCCAAAATGTATGAGTTTTGAAATGAGACCAAATAAAAAAGAACTTGGGGTTTTTTTTCCCCTCTTCTGCTTATTAAGTGAAAGAGAGACAAAAAGTGCTCCTCATGCAGTTCCAGAAAATAGTTAAATAATTGAATTTTTCCTTCTTTGCTGTTAATTTTCTAAAACCATTAAGATTTATCACATTCAGAATGACAGTTCCACCTATATGCTTTAAGCTGCATTCTTGTGTAAACAGATAGTTTGCATATGCCAAGAAAATAGTCCTTAAAAACACATTTACAAAGCTTTTACTTTTTATGCTTCTCTTATGATCAGTCAGAAAATCAGCTGTCAGTAGCAGCTATCACAGTGGTAGCATCTGAATACTGTGTTTTGGTGTGTCATTGATTGTAAAGATCTATGAGAAAAGCCTTTAAAGCAATATGAAATTGTTTCCAGAATTTGATTTTTCTGCAAAATGAAAAGACATGGTCATAAATGTGCTGTCAAGGTACAGTTTGATGACATAGAGAGGTTATATAATCATGCTTTTTTCCCATGTGATGTGAATGTATTAACTATATTTTCTTTATTCTTGTACATTTGTAAACTGCACATTGCTCTGCAGTAATTTTACCTGTCAGCTCCTTAGGATGTGCTGCCTGATTTTGCACTGTACATTCTGACTGTATTTATTTTGCTCTTTAAAAATATGCCTGATTAAAGATAAATATTACTGTCATAAATATGATGCCTTAGCTCTTTTTTTTTTTTTTTTGTAGGAAAAAAATGTAACCAGTACAAGCTCTGGTTTCACAAATGAAGAAATTCCAAGTGGGCTTATTCCTGTGTCTGGGCCCTGCACACAGCATTGTGATCCACAGAAAATCCTTCCACCTTGCCTTTGTTGCAAAAAGCAGATTGCCTCTAATCTCAGTGATTTTCACAAATCTCCATGTACAAAGCCGTGTCTCAGTGTCATGAGGAGCTCACTTAGTTTTGTATCTTATAGTGTATCGTTTGTGAAACTGAAGTTGGCTTTTCAGTCATGTGACAAGTATCTAAAGATTTTTCCCAGAGTCCTTTGTGAAACTGATTTTAAGTTCTTACCTTTTTGAGGAAATTCAGTTTAGGAAAAGCATCACATAAACTCACTGCTTCTGCTTTCTTTTTTTCTGTCCCATTCTTCCTCTTCCAGACCAGGATGAGAGAGCAGCAGAGCTCAGCAGGGAGCAGAATGAGAAGACCATTCGCAGCACGCAGACAGCTCTCCGCAATTTCCGAGAATTCCTCATTTCCAAGTACCCCTCTGAGACCCGTGAGATCTATGTCATCCCCTGCAAAGAGCTTGATGCCTATCTTGCATCCTTCTTTGTGGATGCCAGACAAAAAGATGGGTCTGAATATGAGCCAAACAGTCTGGCCAACTATCAGTGTGGACTGGAGCGGTATCTCAAAGAGCACAGGTACGGATATAGTATTACGAGGGATAAGGAGTTCAAGAGGTCCCAGGAAGCTCTAAAGCAAAAGCAGATAGAGCTGAGGTGTAAAGGGAAAGGAAACAAGCCACACAAATCCATGAAGCTCACCTTTGCTGATGAGCTTATCCTGCGCAAAAGAGGCTTACTGAGCCGGTACAATCCTGAGGGGCTGCTGAACCTTGTGTGGCTGAACAACACTAAGGCTTTTGGACACTGCACAGGTTTCCATGGGTCCACCCTCAAGTGGGGCGACATCCGGCTGCGGGTGACAGAGACTGGGTTGGAGTACCTGGAGTGGATGGGGCCAGACAATGGGGATGTGAGTACCAAGAGCAAGAGAGGCGGGACGGACTCGCGGGTGTACGCCACGCAGCACTCCCCGCAGACCTGCCCCGTGCAGGACTACAAGGAGTACGCCCAGCGGCGCCCTCCAGCCATGCGCTACGAGGATGCGCCTTTCTACCTGTCCATCAAACCCGTTGTCAACTTGGCTGCGCTTCACTGGTACAATTGCCAAGCCCTGGGGAAAAACAAGCTTGCCAAGATGGTAAAGACGATGTGTGAGAAAGGCAACATCCCTGGCCGCAAGACCAACTTCAGTGTCTACCAGAGCTGCAGCACCCTCTCAGAAGCGCAGAGCAACCAACTGGTGCTGATCTGCAATAACTTGAGCCAGCAGGCTGCCCAGTCCATGGCAAGCCACTCCAATACTGGCAACTTCATAGTGTCAGCATCCTATGACTCTTCGTCTGACACAGCTTGAGAGAACACCAAACGCTTTTTTCTTTTCCTTTTTGTTTCAAGCATTGAATTTGTGCTCAGTAATACACATCAACTGTGATTGTACACTATTCCCCTTCATAGCCCTTTCTCCAGTGTTAATTCACTTTATAAGAATATATAAACATATAATATATTTTTCTTTTTACAAATAAGTCAACAGAAATAGTTTAGTATTACTAGCAGTATTTATAGTGTTGATGCAAAAATGAAAAGTACTTATGGATTATAATATGAATGCAGATTTTAAAAGGTTAAAAATGGTTCTCAGGCAACAAAAGATAAACTGAAAATACCATTTTTAACATGCACACATTAATGAGTGTAAATCCCCAGGGTGGCTTACATAGCAATTCTGTTCTAAAGCATTTTTTTGACTTAACATGACCTCCCACAATGGAGGAGACAAACTTAACATTGGCTGCTGCTTCTTACCTGCTAGGTTATTCTTGATCACCAAGACCAAGAAATATGAAATACATCAATGTAAGTTCACAAAACCATTTACAGCATTTTTTAATCTGTTTTTATTATGTTTCCTGAGGCTCATTTATGCTACAAAGATCCTGAGGTCAGCTAAACACTATTTTTAACTTTTGGGTTTGTTGATTTTCTGGGATCAAAATGTTGCTGGTGTTTAGGCTAAAAAGTATTGTTCTCAACAATATGCAAAAGTATAATGGCAAAATCATTGTCACATACATAATTTTACCTCTTTAAGCATAGGTTGTTAGTATTTTGTCCCTCTGTGTATGTAATGTAAAATCTATTGACATAGAGCACTCTTTCAGTATTCTGGGAAAACCAAGAGTGCAGAAAAATCTTCAATCTTATCCCAAGCTGTACAGAAAAATTGCATCAGCTATGTCTTAAGCCATCATTTGAAATCCACAAAACAATAGAGAGTGTAATGATATTGCTACAGAAATTTTAAAAGAATTTCTACAGAAAGTTAAAATGCTGGATAGTTTTAAGTGCTGGAATATGGATTTAACATAGCTACCCTTCATCTATTTCCATTGCAGACAATGGAAAATGTGAATGTGAATCTGAAGGCAGAATTTTGACCTTAATAACAAATTCTGCTGTTCTACTTTGCAGTGTAATTGTTCTACTCCAAGTATGGGAAAACCACTAACAAATTCACTATTTCAGTAAACGATTATAATTCTTGACACTTAAAATTAGGAACAGTACTTTTCAAATAATTAAACCTAGTTTAAGTTCCACAAGGATATGCTAGGGCTGTGGTGAGGCTTTGGACAAGTCTGCTGGGGTAATTGAGTGCCTGCTGAAGTCAGTGAAAGAGACAACCTTGGCTGGCTTCCCATGGGTATTGGACCAAACTGTTACCAAGAGGCTTTCTTACTTTGCAATTTTTAATTTTTGTGTTTCTTTATGCTTGTTTGTCTGTATTTCTTCACATTCTGCATATCCTTCATATTCTTTAGATCTGCAACTGTGCAATGACGTTAATCATCACTAATTCCAAAGAAGAAGTGAAAGAAAGGTAGCAAATACAAATAGAAGTGAGCCACCTGGCACCTATAACCCTTTTTTTCTGTGTTCCTAGGATGTTATGTTCCTGTGTGTGAGGGAGCTGGCAGAATGTCTGCACCTCACTTAAGCCTTACTGAAGGTCTGTTTTGGGGATTAAATAGGTAGCAGATGTGTCACTGAAAAGTCCAAGGGCAGAGATTTCCACTATAATAAATATCTGTCCTTCCAGGAAACTTTATGCAGGTGACACGACCTGGCTCTGATGTCTTTTTTTCCCACATGTAGCAAGGCTGGTACCAAGTCTGTGTTTCATGTGTCTGACACGCCATGGTAATGTAACCACCAGTTCTACAGTCTTCCATTTACCATCTGCTGTCTCTCAGGGTGGGCAGTGGGTTGGTGGGCACAAGCAGTTGTTCATATTGCAGAGCCCTCCTTCTGTAACTTGGTTTTGGGGCTTGAGGCCAAATTATGATTCTACTGAAGTGACTGCAAGCTGTGTCCATGACTCGCAGTGCCATGGCATATCTGACTTGTAGGTGAAGGAGACAGAAGCACAGAGATTTCACAGAGAGATTTCAGGTAAAGCCAGAAAGACAGCTTCCCAGTTTCCAGATGAGGCCAGACATCTGATTGCTGTTTGCACTGCCTTGCCTTTTCACAGCAGTGCTTTTAATGTGATACAGTTAAAAATAGTTTTGCAAGGCCAGTGCTGCTGTGAGATTTCTTTGCTGTTTTCCACTGAGGACTCATGCAGCGGTGCTTAGTATGTGATGGAGTGCAAGCATTCCATGCCAAGGACCTCTCTCAAGGTGCCAGGTGAGACCTCAACCATGGAGCCAACATCTAGGGAAGTCTGGTTCCTCTTTCTCCCCCACTGGTACTCATCTCAACACTTCCCAGTGACAGCTATCACAGTTATCTGACATACTTCCCTACATTTCCTTTCCTGTTCTGCAGTGTGGAGATGGGTGTTAGCTGGCCTTTGTGGGGCAGCAGATCTCTGTTTCCCACCTCTCCTCCCCTGCCCAGCCCACCCCTTTCCTCTGAGGAGGCTGGTCACTGGCTGTGCATGTGCTGTGCTGCAAGCAGCTCTTTGAAGTGTTGCTTCGCCTTCGTGTAGGAGTGCTGTAATTCAGCCCCTACACAGATCTCAGAAGAAAGACTGGCACTCTTGAGTTTTGAACTAGGAGGTCAAAAGAAGCATTTTCCATGACTTTTTGATTCTACATGGTGCCTAAGTTGTTAATTACCACAGTATTAGGATGGTTTGTGCTGATGTCCAGCAGCAGTGAGGCAACATCTCTGATACCCTTGACTTAGCAGGGCACATCAGCAACATTTGCTTGTCTGGTTAGGGAATAAACAGTGGAGTATGTGTGCTTATTGTGATAGTGTGATATTATCACAACGAAGGCCACGGCCCAGCTGGAATTAAATCTGGCCAGGGATTTCAAGGACAACAAGAAGGGTGTCTGCAAATACATGAATAACAAAAGGAATAGGAAGGATAATATAGGCCTGTTACTGGATGAAGGAGGGACCCTGGTAACAGAGGATGTAGAGAAGGCAGAGTTACTGAACACCACCTTTCTGTTGGTCTTCACCGGCAAGACCAGCCCTCGGGGGTCTCTGACCCAGGAGACCAGGGTAAAGGAATACTCAAAGGGAGACTTTCCCTTGGTCAAGGAGGACTGAGTTGGAGAACACCTAGACATCCACAAGTCCATGGACCCTGATGGGATGCATCCACAAGTGCTGAGAGACTTGTTGGACACCATAGCTGAGGCTGGTCATGGTCACCTTTGAAAGGTCGTGGAAAGGTGCCTGAGGATTGAAGAAAGCAAATGTCACCCCAGTGTTCAAAAGGAAAGAAAGAGCCCAGGGAATTACTGGCCGGTTAGCCACACCCTGTCCCTGGAAAGATGAGGGAGTGCCTCATTCAGGATGCCATCTCTATCCAAAGAAGAAGGTGATCAGGACAGTCAGCACGGATTCACTAAAGGTAAATCATTCTTGACCAACCTGATTTGCCTTTTACAATCAAACAACAACGTCGATGGATAAGGGGAGAGCAGCAGATCTTGTCTACCTCAACTTTAGTGAGGCTTTCAATACTGTGTCTCATAGGCAAACTCAGGGAAAGTGGACTGGATGAGTGGACAGTGAGGTGGATTGAGAACTGGCTGAAGAGCAGATCCCAGAGGTCATAATCAGCAGCACAGGCTCCAGTTGGAGGCCTGTTCCTAGTGGTGTCTCCCAAGGTTCAGTACTGTGCCTGCTTAACTTACCCATCAGTGGCTTGGATGAAGGGGCAGAGGCCTCCTCAGCAATGTCACTGACAACACAGAGCTGGGAGGAGTGGCCGATACCCCAGAGGGCCGTGCAGCCCTTCAGAAGGACCTGGACAGGCTGGAGAGATGGGCAGAGAGGAACCTCCTGAAATTCAGCCCAGGCAAATGCAGGTCCTGCACCTGGGGAGGAACAATTCCAGGCACCAGCACAGGCTGGGGGTGACCTGCTGGAAAGCAGCTCTGCGGAGAAGGAGCTGGGGATTCTGGTTCTGGACAACAAGCTCTCCGTGAGCCAGCAGTGTGCCCTGGGGGCCAAGAAGGCCAGTGACATCCTGGGCTGCGTTAGGAAGAGCATTGCCAGCAGGTTGAGGGAGGTGATCCTGCCCCTCTCAGGATCCTACTCCATATTCAGCTGTGGTGAGGCCTCACCTGGAATGCTGTGACCAGTTCTTGGCTCCTCAGTACAAAAGAGACATGGAACTCTGGAGCAGGTCCAGCAGAAGGCAACAAAGAGGATTAAAGGACTGGAGCATCTCTCTGACCACANAAAGCAAATGTCACCCCAGTGTTCAAAAGGAAAGAAAGAGCCCAGGGAATTACTGGCCGGTTAGCCACACCCTGTCCCTGGAAAGATGAGGGAGTGCCTCATTCAGGATGCCATCTCTATCCAAAGAAGAAGGTGATCAGGACAGTCAGCACGGATTCACTAAAGGTAAATCATTCTTGACCAACCTGATTTGCCTTTTACAATCAAACAACAACGTCGATGGATAAGGGGAGAGCAGCAGATCTTGTCTACCTCAACTTTAGTGAGGCTTTCAATACTGTGTCTCATAGGCAAACTCAGGGAAAGTGGACTGGATGAGTGGACAGTGAGGTGGATTGAGAACTGGCTGAAGAGCAGATCCCAGAGGTCATAATCAGCAGCACAGGCTCCAGTTGGAGGCCTGTTCCTAGTGGTGTCTCCCAAGGTTCAGTACTGTGCCTGCTTAACTTACCCATCAGTGGCTTGGATGAAGGGGCAGAGGCCTCCTCAGCAATGTCACTGACAACACAGAGCTGGGAGGAGTGGCCGATACCCCAGAGGGCCGTGCAGCCCTTCAGAAGGACCTGGACAGGCTGGAGAGATGGGCAGAGAGGAACCTCCTGAAATTCAGCCCAGGCAAATGCAGGTCCTGCACCTGGGGAGGAACAATTCCAGGCACCAGCACAGGCTGGGGGTGACCTGCTGGAAAGCAGCTCTGCGGAGAAGGAGCTGGGGATTCTGGTTCTGGACAACAAGCTCTCCGTGAGCCAGCAGTGTGCCCTGGGGGCCAAGAAGGCCAGTGACATCCTGGGCTGCGTTAGGAAGAGCATTGCCAGCAGGTTGAGGGAGGTGATCCTGCCCCTCTCAGGATCCTACTCCATATTCAGCTGTGGTGAGGCCTCACCTGGAATGCTGTGACCAGTTCTTGGCTCCTCAGTACAAAAGAGACATGGAACTCTGGAGCAGGTCCAGCAGAAGGCAACAAAGAGGATTAAAGGACTGGAGCATCTCTCTGACCACACACAGGAACAGATTGCCCAGAGAGATTGTGGAGTCACCCTCACTGGAGATATTCAAGAACCATCTGGACACAGTCCTGTGCCATGTGCTTTAGAATCACCCTGCTTGAACAGGAAGCTTGAAACAGATGATGCGCTGTGGTCCCTTCCAACCTTACCCATACTCCAATTCTGTGATTATAGGAATAGTTTTGTTCTGCTCTGTGATATCTGTAATAACTCCAGCAGTGCTGATGGCAGATTGCCTGGCAAGTTCTGGTGGGGCAGCCCAACACAGACTACTTGTTGAAGAAGTTAAACACATATGGACAGAATATGACACCCAAGTAGTATCATAGTACAAAAATAATCTTACTAGTTTTGAAGGACATTTAATACAACCCATTATTCAGTCTTTATTTCTGGATGGTTAAAGGAGTTGAGTGACCACAGTTTATCTAATTACCATTTGTATTAAGGCCATGAAAGGTTGTTAACTCTCTGGGAGGGAGACTTCAGATTTAAACTGCTCTCATGGTTTTGTCTCATTCTGGTAGAAGAGTAGGTGTCCTAATCTCTCTGTCTTAGCTGAGAGAGAACAACTCAGTCACTTGCAGTTCTGACTGAGGGTATTGCACCTGCTTTGGCAGCAAGTTGCAAGCTCATAATGATGATGTGTGGCTTCCCTGGTGCTAAAGGCACAGCAGCACGGCCAGGGGCTAGTGCTGCCAAGTCTTACCAGCCTGTCCCTCTGCCTGAACGAAGAATTGTGGTCTCCAACCTTGGCTCTTGATACTGAGCACCTCTTACCATGAAATCAAGGGCAGCTAGCAAAACACTGTCCTGCTCCTGTCCAGCACAGGCTGTATGATGGTGATTAGGTGCAGTGGCTACAGTGAGGGACTGCAGGTGGGTGGCTGCACTCCTGACTACATCGTACTCTGATATAAAGCTGAGCTTTTGCCCCATAGTGAGGCTGCGATTTCCGTAGGCGGGGATAGCTGGCTCCAAAATGGGGCTTGCTTTTCTCCTTTCTTTTTCTTTCCTTTTTTTCCTGCCACTCACCTTTCTTCAATTTGATGTTAGACCTCATCAGTGAGTGATTTCAACTCAGCGTCCCAGAAAAAAAACACAGCAAAAAAAAGGGAGAAGTCAGATAATTTTCTGACAACATACTGAGTTGAATCTACTAAAAGACTGAGATGCAGACCCAGCTGGGGAGACAGAGGTGTTCACCTACCAGCATCACAGAGTCATCAGACTGGTTCAGCTACTGCATCCCATTGGAAACCCATGAAAAGACTAATGCAGATTGAGACCCTTATGGATCATTTGCAGAGGTATTGGATGCCTTCAGAATTATCTACTGGCTTTTGGGAGATTTGCCCAGTGCTACCAAGAGCAAAATTTGGCCTTGAACTTAAGAGGCTGAGTGCCAAAGCACAGGCCTGCACAGTGCAAAGGAGTCTGCACCGATGATAGTGCTGACTTTCCCACCTGGCCTTCTCAGGACACCACAATAAGAGTCAAACATGGGGATTATACATGGATGTTACTGGACTGATCTGGATGCAGCTGTGCACAATACGTGCATTTGGATCTGTTCTCGTGCTTGCACATGTAGATGGGCAGAGCTGTGGACACTTTGGATGGCATAAGCTCTGTTTTTTTAGTCATCCATGCATGTATTTACGATATTCTGGTTTTGCACAATGTTACATGTCTTCAGGCAATTGGTTGGAACTCAAGTCTGTGATATCTGGGTGTTGAAAACTGCCTGTTTTATTTTCAAAAATGTATTTATGCAACAAAATGTATTTTTAAGTTCAGGAGAATGAAATACTGTCATGAACTACACTGTAAACTAAATTCCAAGGGATATCTAAAATAACAGCACCTACCTTGTTCACTTGCATAATGCAATAATTCTGTCATGACAGCATCAGGGGTACTGGCATAGAGGATAATCTAACAGCGGAATCTGTGTCCCTGTTGCACATTCTTCTTCATGAAGTGTATCAACACTTTCAAGCTGCTTTTAGAAGCTGCTGTGCACTGGTATTCAGTCTCCACAGCATTGTTGCCGTCTTAGAAAGCTGTGTATAGAATGACACACAAGCAATGTTGTACTGTTTTGTGTTTGTGTCTTAGGTGTTTGTGACCGAATGTTGTTCTGCTGTTTGCGCAAGTGATGTGGGGTGGTAAGATGGGGATCAGAAAGAGCAGGTGCTGTGTCACTCTAGAGCCCAGGCTGCCCTAAGGACTGAGACAGCCTTAAAGGAAACTGAGATTCCTGTTGCACTAGGTTTCCTCCTGTTCAGTTCATATTTTACCCTTTCTTGTCATCATGTCTGTGTACGTACCATAAATGCATTGACTGACCTGACTAGTGCATATGGTGCATGGGCTGATCATTCCATCTGAGAATTAGCTGCAAATGAGTGTGACTGACTCACTGATCTCCCCCAACCCCAGCAGCCCGCTCCGCACACCATTCCTGACCTTTGAATATTCCTCTTTCCAGGTGTCTGCACCATGGGGCAGGGGGACCGCTTTGTGCAGGGCTGCTCTTGGCTGGGAGCCCTGTCCATCAAGTGACCTTGTGCTTTGGGGATAACGTGCTCAGGGCGGACCACCTTGCATGGGATATGCAGGGTTGTGGGATACTGCGTGTGAGCACACTGGAGACTCACGTCTCTCATGCTGGAAGTACTCTCCTTCCCTCTTCTGCTTTTTGTGAGAGGCTTCCAAGTCATGAAATGAGATTAAATTTACACCTGTGCAGAGGACCAGGCCCACATCTGTGTGCTGTTCGGCCCTCCACTGACACAATGGACTGACAGTAGGACTGAGATGACTAGTCCTCAATAGTATGCAACTTTTGGGCTCCCTCTGTCATGGAGAGCAGTTCGTCTCGTGATGCGGACAGCAGGGCATTGGGATCCATCCAGCTCCCTGAACTTCCAGAGGCAGTGTGAATGTGTGTTAAAAAAGAGAACCTAAAGGATGCAGAATTAGCATTTTATTTGCCTGAAATGAGCCAGTTCATCCCTCTCAGTCAGGGTAGAGAAGGACTTCTCATTATGAAACATGGCAGGAAATAGGTCTGCTTTTCTTAAGGAGGGTTCTTTGCCAAAGGTCACTGTGAAGAGATGGCTTTTTTGCTGTCCTTGTTGATAAGGGGCAGGATGTATTTCCTCATTTCTCTGCTTTCCTATGTGTGCTGAATCTGCACTCAGTGCTGAGGAACAGTGGAGAGACAAGGCCATCCATTGTAAAGCATGGCTACATTCCTAGCCAACAGCTTGGAAATGTGCTTTCTGGTGATGGTCCCCGTGTGCTGAGTCATGCCTTGGTGGCTGGGGACACCATAATAGCTGGTGTCCCCCAGCACATCTGTTTGCTCTGTGCAGAGCCAGAATGAATGTTGCTGCATGATTCTTCAAAAACAGAGAGCCCAAGGGCTGCTTTTCAAGGACACCCCTATCAGCTGGGCATCTGCAAGCCAAGGGAGAAGGCCCTAAGCTCAACTAAATGATGCGACATTCCAAAAGACAGCATATGACAAATACATGAGGTTGTGCTTCATCTCTTCAAGGGTTTTGGAAAGCTAAGGGCCTCCAGGTACATCAGTGCTCCATGTCTTTCACAGGAACATAGCTACAGCTGGCGAGGGAATGGCCTTTCTGAGGACACGCTGGGGTTCTCTGAGCCCCCAGTGAGGCGCATGGTTCACTGCTTCCAGCTTGACTCCTGCAAACCAGGTTCCAGCCTGTTCCTCCCCACTGCACTCTGGCTGACGCCCTGCAAAGCCCTGTTGCCAGTGTTCTCCAGCACCTTGACACTGCCTGGAAGCAGCAGAGAGGCATTTACAGTGGCAAAATCCTGCAAAGCCATGAAGCCCCATAGCCCAGAGACACCTGTGAGCTTGCTGAAAAGTTTGACACTATCCTCTCAGTGGAACATATTTGAAGCAGTGGTGATGTCTTAAGCTTTAATTCCTAATCTGATGTGGGAAAAGATCCATTTGCCACAAAATTTTCTTGTTATGTGAATTGATGGGTCTCTGTCTCAAGCAATTAATTTATTTCCTCTGTTTTCTTATTGAATTGGTTAACGGTAGGTGGTAATGCATACAAAATTCCATTTATTTTATTATACAAATGCCACTAAATGAGTTGTCTGTGCATTAAAAAATGGACTTAGGGTTTCAAAGGGATTAGGATGTATTTGGCTAATCTTTTATTCTTGTGCTGAGCATTCATTAGACCATATTTATCACTATCTTAAAGAAACAGTACCATTTGAGATTTCAATCTGATCTTTTGTAATTAAAAGAAGTTTCTTTCACAGCAGTTAAGGTACTGGTGATATTGGTGCTATCTTTGGAATTCAGTGGAATAGTTTCAGCTGGAATGAGAAGAGGTGTTTAGCTCTTAAACAAAGCTTTAGGAGTCCCTCAATGAGTACTTTTTGGTTACAGCTGTTTGATACAGTCTGTAAGTGTCAAGAAAATAACAGTCAAGTGAAGGGGAAAACATCAAAAAAATGCAAAATGTTTAGGACAAAAGTAGAAAACTAAATGCTTAAAATTAATTTAACAGATACTATCTTTGCCACTTTGTCACTTTTTTTTGGTGAACAAATACAAGTCTCTGACGTTCCTCATGCCTAGAATTTTATTTGCTTTCTGAAGGTTGTAATCTTGCTGAGACTGCCCTTGTAACCATTATAGCATATTCTCAGCTGGCCTACATTATGTGTAGCTTTATGTAGTCCCTGGTCTGCTCCACATTGCTCCTGCTGGGATTCCTCTTTCTCTTCTACTATCACACATTTAATTCACCTACTATATGTAAATTTCCAGCCTGAAAACCAACCAGTGCAGGAGACACTGCCTCACTGTTTTCAGTGGTGGATATAGAAGGCAAGGCAATACTAAATGGCTTCAAATTGATTTTGATAACTTTTGTGTATGGAGACAAATATCCTAGTGTCTCTGAGGCTAAAGGTGCTCTGAACAATGACTGCAGTGTCAGTTGCTTTGTGGAGACCTTTGTTTTCTGCCTGGTGCTTACGATTCAGGTCTTGGAAGCTTTGCCTTCTTCAAGAACTTTCTCTGTGAGCAGCTTGAAGGACTGGGTTCCTCTGCACAAGGCTGGGTGCATGCAGGTGAAATGCAGGTACAGAAGTATCCAAGGCATTCAGGGATGTGCAGACAAAATGTGAAATGAAATGTCTTGAAGAAGTCTGAAAGCTGTCGGGGAGGAAATGGTAAGAAGTTGATTTTGCACCTACTTGTGGCAGTACCTGCAAGCTGAGTGGTGCTGCCAAAGAGAATTTGGTGCCACTTTTGCAGAGCACTGTGAAAAGTGCATTCCCATGCCGCTGCTTCCACCCAGCTTGTGCTGTTCCTACCCTTCCCCCCAAGCACATGGCCAGCCCCGCTGGAAATGAGTCAGAGGTGTGCAGGAGTGGACATCACTTGGCCATAGATGTGTTATCAGTGCTTGTTTTTGTCCCTGTGGTCCATCCATCTCAGAGTTCACCTCGAGACCTGTCTGGGCAGACCAGATATTCAATACTGGAAGAAAAAGAAGTGGCAGAATATCCAGGTGCAACGAAAGGCAGTGAAAAGGCAATGGAAAAGTCTGGCAAATACAATGGAAATTTTTGTCTTTTTTTCTAAAGAAGGCAAGCGTAATCCTTATCCTTTAATGTCCTACTTTGTTTTACACCGGAATTAGAAAATCTTTTCCATTTGTTTTAATTATCTGCAGGCTTTAACTCTGCCTTTGAAAAGCATTTTTGCTATGACAAGCCTTGGTCTCATGGTGAGCAGTGCTAGGAGAAACAGCTAACGCAAGGATTTTTTCTTTCCCTGCATGCAGTGTTTAATCTTTCTAATCTTTTAATGTGAATGTATTTTTGCGTTTTGTAAAATGAAAAGATTAGTACAGTTTCTTCTAAACAGCAGTTGATAAACAGATTTTTTTAAGTATATCTAGATTTCCACCTAAGTGTGAATTCTCTGTACTGACCAATTCATTCTTAGAATTAAACCTCCAAAAGGCCAACACTCACTCACTGACTTCAACAACTTTGTTTTTAAAGAACAGTTTGTAAAAAAACTAGGTTTTTGTTAAATATTTTGTTTATTAAAAAGATTACGCTATCTTGCATAATAATAATAATTCTATGCATTGTGTGATTCAGTGATGTTGCTCTTGAAATTTTGCATGTTTTCTAGATGTTCTGACATTTGTATATTAATGTGGTACTTGTAAAAATCCTAACCATTGCTGCTATAATCACCACCATTTTAGGTAAGTGAAAACTGTACTGTGAAGCTGTGCCAGTTAGCAGGATTTTGTGTGTCATGCTAAAACTGCATTCTGCTGATCATTTCTTGGTTTATGCTAGTATTTAGTGCCTTCTCTATAAGGAATCAATATGTTGTGGTAGATGGGACGTGCCAAATTTCTAATATCTTGTCTGCACAGATGATCACTTACCAGCTTGAAGCTTAAAAAAAGAGAGTAAAAGGAAAAATAATATTTAACTCTCCATCTTTCTTTAAAGTGTCTTCTCACTGATTTTTATTTGGAAAGCCTTTAATAGAGCTGAAAAGAAGCCAACTTCTCCTGCCACACCTGCTGCACCAGCAGTCTGCCAACTATGAGGGGTATGAGGGAATGTGTAGTACCCAAATGTTTCTGTTGGTAATGGAGCTACTGAATAGCCAGGCCTGCTCAAGTAATTTTGGAACATGCTAAAATGCTATTTAATTAAAGCACTCCTCTGATTACCGTAAGAAACTGTTAGCTCTCATAGCAGTTGTGAGCTAGCTCTTGTAAACAAGTGCCAGCCTGGTCAAGTGGTGGATTCCACTCTCTTCTCTGCCTCTACTGAAGCCATGCATTGCTGCCAAATGAGACTTGGATGAAATTCAAGCCCAAGACTTTTGGTCTTGTTCTTTCCAACTGCTCCCATGGCAGACAAGTCCTGTTTATAAAAATTCTGACATTGCATTTTCAGTTTGTCTCCTACCTACCCTCTGCCTAAAATCTGGCAGTGTTGCAAATACACACAAGCATAGGCATTCCTGTAGATCTTTGTAAGATTTTGACAGGCTGAAATTGTATAGTACTGTACTCATACAACAGAAGCAGGCAAGAGGGAAATGTGAGATGCTCACCTCTCTGGTGCATTTCCCAGCCACCAGCCGTGGTTCACTGTACTTAGGCTGGTCTTTAAGATAGGATTTTGTATGGAAAAAAGAGGAGACTGGCCATCAGTATTCCATCTCTATTGAGACGTGAAAGCCTGTTACACATCTTGAAAAGACTTTTCAAATCAAAATAACAAGTTACCAGAAAAACTGCCTGGTTGGGGAAAATAAGAGTACATTGAATTAATCCTTAAAAGTATTGGTCTGAAGTCATCTCTGTCTCCAAGCAGGAAAATTTACAGCCCTTGTGATGTAAAACACTTGCAAAAGAAAAAGAAGTTTATGCCAAGATTTTCAATGTAGTTGTTCCTTTTAGTGATATCCAGGACATTTACAAAAAGCAGTATTGAAGGAAGCATACAGAATACACTGAAAATCATCCTGTGTACTAGGTTGCAAGCCAGTCCCCCACAACCTGATGAATTTAGAAACCCCAGCTGAAGATTAAAACCTTCCACAAGTGATAGAATGCTGAGAAGCCTTTTGCAGCACCTCAGTTTCTATCAGTTGGAGGGAACAGGGCTCTCTTCAGAAATGTTAGGTCCTTTTATTGTCCTTTAAAAACTGGAAGCTTTTTCAGACTCATTTTACCAGATGAGGAGCTGGGTGGGACCAGTTACAGAATGGTTCTCCATTGTTTTGGTTGTCTAGTAGCCGTTTACATATGAACATGTGCTTCCACTAGTGTGAGTGAACGGCTTTCACGCCACAGAACTCCTGCCTATGTGGCCCTAATATTAAATATTCAAGGCATGGTCTCATATCCTGTACTTCTTCTATTTATAGGTCGATCAGATTCTCAGTGGTCCCACCATTGCACTAATTGTCTTACCAACTGTTTTTTTTAGCTTCTTCTGTGTGTTGGCCTAACTCGCCTAAAAACCAGAGCCAGATTCCTGCAAGACAGCAGTTGTTTTTCCCCCAACTTTTTATTTTCTGTTGTGAAGCTAGGTATATCTGCATTATCTCCAGCTTAGATTCAAGTCAGAAAAGCCATCAACATCCGTTTTTCCCACTTTGCACGCTGAAAATGCAGTTAGGGTTCTGTAGGTGCAGACCTGATCTAGCCTGTGGCATGTCAGTCTCTAGTTGCATTTGTTTGCTTTTCACCACAATTAATCAGTTTCAAGATGCAAACCAGGTGATATTAGTGGTGTGCTGGTTTAGATACCACCTTCCAATCACAGTGATTCCTTCAGTGTACATACTGTCAGCCCTGTAACTGCATTTTGTCTGATGTACATTATATTGCAGGACCAGCTTTCCTTTTTCCTTTGGTATATAGCTTAGCCTGTGCTGCTGAAAGGATCCAGGAAAGCATTATCCATCCAAACCCCAGTGGAATTTGGGACTTAGCTTTTTTTAGAGCCCCTTGCAAGCCCCAGCTGTAATCAGCTATTCCATGTAGCTTTGTCGAGGCGGACATAAAAGCTACACTAGTTGTAATCTGTACTGGAGAAAGGTTGAAATTTTCTCTACTGCTGTTCTTATACCTCTTCACAATGGCTGTGGCCTAATTTAAGATTGGCTGCTTAGCAAACAATGACAAGGCTGTCTAACAAACAATGACCATTCAGACAGTAAAACAATCAGCTATACAAGTAAAAGTATAGTTGCTACGTATTATCCACAAGTTCTTCCTTGTACACTCTCAATGTCCCATTACAAGAACATCCTCCCCTTGTGTCCAGAACATCTTCTCTCATTGATATCTTCTTGGCCTTCTCTGTGGGTTTTACTAAAACTGCAGAATTTCACTGTAATATTCTCATGGGTAAATTCTGACTGGTTTCAGGTCTGACTCTGTGAGATTGTCAGTCCAGCTGTCAATCTCCTCAATTTAAGGTAGATATTTTAGTGTGAGGAGTGCTGCATATCTACCACTCCAAATGCAGTTGCCTGTACACAGGGCACCTCCTTACACAGATCTCTTGCTCCTGAATTTGGGAGATTACATAAACAGCAGTTTATTAGGGAGAAGTAATATTTTGGTGCATTTTAATGCATTAAGCTCTGCAAAACTAGGTATCTGGTGGGAAGGGGGAGATTACTGGATCATTTTCTGAAAATGTGAGCAATATTGTCAGCTAGTCCATTTTCAGTTACCTGTTTGACCCCATTGTCCTCAAATTACCCTATTTCTGTACTTTGACAGCAACATGAGAAAAACAAGTTAAAAAGCTTTGTGGCTGTAAATGAAGAAAGATTTCATAACCTACTTTGAGCCTCAGATCCACAATGGGGTTTCCAGGGCTGGTAATTTTCTTACTGATCAGCTGGATGAGTTTTGACCCATGTGAACGTCACATTACCATACCTGCAGCATATTTTTAAGAAGCAAACTTCATACAGGGTAAGGTCCTTCACAGGTGAAGAATGATATGGTCAACAAAGTTGTCTGTCACTTGTGAGAACTGTTTTTATTGTTGTGATGTATTTTTCTTCTTCAAGACATTCCACTATTCTTTAATGGGGATAGAGTAAACAAATGTGTGTTGTACTGTTGTCTGCCACAATGTCTCCTTGAAAAATGTTCTTTAAGTATTTGAGTGCAGAAGTGCCCTCAAGAAGAAGATAGTAAAGAGACCAAGAGGGTTTTTTTAAAGTGGTGTTTATGAGTTTGCTCTCTTGCTTAGTTGTCAAATAATTAGGCTTTTGAAAAGTATGGATTTAATTTGTGCTAATTGGAGTATGACATTCACTGTCACTGGTCTGTAAATTCCCGAGATATTCTGATCTTCATTGCACTTCACCTCCATTTTTAATCTCTTACAATAATCTTTAAGAAGTCTGGTTTTGCTGCATTAGAGATGGGTTTCAGTGTCTGTACAATGTTTGCTACTATTGTAATGTGTCTTCTTATTTTTGATTTTTAAAATTTATATTGGTACAGCCTTAACTTACAGAAATAAAGACCATTTAAAATAAATCAAAATAGTTGTTGATGTCTGTGATAAGTGCATGCTTTATTCACAGTATTTTGTCTGTAATTAGGTGTAACAACCAAGTCTCATGTATTTAATAAACTGTTTTCTGCAAAGTTGACTCTTTTCTTTAATCAAGTGAAAACAATTTACATGGGCATTTCGGAGCATGTTGTATGAAAAAGCCCAAGCTCTATCTCATGCTTTTCAAGCATGAGTATCTGCATAGCTGGGGAGTTCCCATGCACCTGTGGTGCATTTTGATCAGCAGAGTGCAAATAGGCTCACTAAGAAATAGTTGCTGTCATACCCTTCTAACTTCTGGGGTTGTGTTTCAGGAAAACATTTAAACAATTGCTTAAGTAAGTCCTTCCCTATTCAGGAAGGTACTTAAAAGCAAGCTTGACTTGTACCATGTGCTCATTTAATCTCAGTATAATTCTCAACATGAAAGCCTATATCCTGAGAGCCATTTTGGAGAGCCTTTTGGAAGTAATTTTCTTCAATTCCAAGGCAAAATTTGGCCTGAAATTATTTATTTTGCACTCAGAATTTCAGCAATAAGATCTTCTCTCCACATTGTTTTGTTTTAAAGTTCATCTAGAATAAAGTATGAATCCAAGAATATGCATTTTTTACGACAGTTGCTTGTCAGGTATGAAGTTGTTCTGTTCAAGAATGCAAGGACCAGAAAACTAGAGCTAATTAAGCCCCTATATTGTGAAACATCACAGATGCAAAAAATCCCTTAAGAAATTCCACAGAGCTACTCTTCATAGGATGATAACTCTGTTGGAGAAGGTCAGAGTGTCTTGAGTTCTGCCAAAGGAACATGACAAAAAGGAAAAAGCCAAATTCCCCTGGAAACTGCCATCTAGAGAATACAATGTGTGTTGTTTTTAGGACATCAATGCAGGATAGTGCAGGAGAGTAAGAGATAAGTGACACCATGGGTGAGGTATAGAGGAACATGATTTTCACCAGGTATTCTGGGACTGCATATCTATCCCCTGGCAAATTCTGCTAAAAAATTCGCCTCTTGATTCTTGGTGCTAGCAGCTGTACTGTGCTTAGCACAGCAACATGTAAAAAGTATCCTGTCAAAGATCCTGCTGTTGTCCCAGTGACGAATGGAAGGAAGAAAGGAAGGCCTTTGGATGAAGAGACAGAAAAGTGAGGAATGGACAGGTGATGGCCAGGGGCTGCCAGCTTCTTTCACTGTCTGTTACATGTGCACAGTAAACCTGTTGGATTAAGCTTTGGAGCTGGGATTAAGCTGTCTTCACAGAGGTTGAAATTAATGAGCTTACGCTTGGTCTGAAAGTGAGTAGGCAGTGGGTGGTTAATGGTTAATGTGTTTAATGCAGATTCAGCTAATCATATAGACAAAATTCTGGTAACTCAGCAGCTTTCACTTTTCCCTTTATACACTGATTAACTCAGCTTGCCACTTTAAGAACTGCCATGCTCCCACAGCCAGTGGAATGGCTGGATAACCAGCAGCAGTGTCCATGTTCTGGGTGCAGTCTTGCACTGTCTAGGCCTTTGGTGTAGCAGGGCAAGCAGCGCTGAGGAATTTGGCTTGGGCAATCTGGAGTGCCTCCCCAGAGTGGGAAGGGATTCTATACCACAAGAGTGATAGAATCTCCTGAGCTCAGTTGTGGCTGAATAGATCTGAACACTGCGTCCACGACAGTGCTGAACAGTATCATGACTGCAGAAGTTGCTTAGGGACACTATGGCATGTTGCCTCTTCAGATAAGCTTTGAAGGTGGCAAACTGGGGTTTGTAATTTGCTGGTGGCTTGCTTTGGAGTATACACCAAAGAGAAATGGGAAAAGGCAGCTGTTCTTGAAAGGATCCACAACATTTCCTTGTGGTGTAGCCTGATGGCTTACTGTGTTACAACCTTCACTACTGATGGCTTTCAAGAAGACTAATTAGAAAGAAATGGAAAAAAAAAAAGATGGCTAGGTAAGATGGCTATGTATGAGAAGATATGGCCATTTGTGTATGGACACTTTGTTCCAAGGTCCAAATTCCTACAGGAAGAGAATGCACATGCAAGACTGGCAGCACATGAGATGCTTATTGCTACTTCTCTAAAAACTGTAAGGAAATGACACCTGGAGAAGCTTTAAGACAAAATCCTGTATCTAGCATGATATGAGTGGAGTTCTTCAAGGACAGGTATTTTGACCGATGCAGTCTAACATTTTTGTCAGTGACATGGACAGTGGGATTGAGAGTATCCTCAGCAAGTTTGCTGACAGCACTGAGCTGTGTGGTGCAGTTGACACACTGGAGAGAAGGGATACCTGAGAGGTGGGCTGGTGCATGAAGTTCAGCAAGGCCAAGTGCAAGGTGCTGCACCTGGGCTGGGGCAAATCCCAAGGACAAACACAGGGTGGGCAGAGAATGGATCAAGAGCAGTCCTGTGAGAAGAACTGGGGGGTGCTGGTGGGTGAGAGGCTGGACATGACCCAGCCATGAGCACTCCCAGCCCAGAAAGCCAAATGTGTCCTGGGCTGCATCCAAAGCAGCGTGGGCAGCAGGGGAGGGAGGGGATCCTGTCCCTCTGCTCCGGTGAGACCCCCCTGGAACACTGCATCCAGCTCTGGGGTCCCCAACATAAGGAAGATGTGGACCTGCTGGAGCAAGTCCAGAGGGGAGCAATGACAATGACCTGGGGGCTGGAGCACCTCTACAAGGACAGGCTGAGACGGTTCTGGGGAAACATTATAGGTGTCTTCCAGTACCTAAAGGGGTTCTAATAGAGAGCTGGAGAGGAAGTTTTTACAAGGTTATAGGGTGATAGGATAAGGGGGAATGCCTTTAAGCCAAAACCGTATGGGTTTAGTTTAGGTATTAGGAAGAAATCCTTTACTGTGAGGGTAGTGAGACCCTGGCACAGGCTGCACATAGAAGCTGTGGATGTGCCACCCTGGGACTTGAAGCAGCCTGGTCCAGCAGAATGTGTCCCTGTCCACGGCAGAGAGTTGGAACTAGATGATCTCTAAGGTCCCTTCCAACCCCAACACTTCTATGACTGTATGATTTTCACCTCAAAACTCCTAATGTACTACAATAACCTTTAGTTACTCTTGTCCCCATGTCTCCTAGTTTTGCTTGCAGGGGCTGAGAAAGGCTGGAGCCTGTGGCCGTGTGGGCACAGCTAGGCTGCTACTCTACACTACCCACATCATCGCTCGGCCGTGTGGCTTCAGCAGCAGAAAAAGTGAACATGCTGCGGAAGCAACACTGCTTTGTTCCAGTTCTTCCTCAGGGAAGTTTCCAGGACCAGCACTGCAGACTTGGTCCCTCTCCTGCCACTGCCAGTGCCTTCCTGTCCCTCAGGAGGAATGCAACCCTAAACAGCAAGCACCGCTGAGCCCAGCAGAGCACCACAGCAATGGAGCGGGAAGAGCCATGGGGAATGGAGGTGAGTCTGAGCCTGGCCGAGCCCAGCCGAGCCGAGCCCAGCCGAGCCAAGCCCGGCGGAAAGAACCCGAGCCGAGCTGATGCTGCTGAGCACAGCCGAGCCCAGCGGTCAAAAGCAGGTGACACAACACAGACTATTCCGGCTTTTGGGGGGTTTGTCCATCATTGTTTTTCACTGTCTTGCGCTCAGAGACAGAGAACGCCATCTGAGGAGAGCATCTGCCATCTTGACTTTGTCTCAGCAGCCACACGGACTCAGTCGAGGTGGTGAACGCCTTTTGTGTGTAAAGCACTTTCTTTTTGGCATACTTTTGTTATTAGTATTGTGCTGTTATTGTCTGTTTCTTATTTCATTGCTGCTTGTTTTCAATAAATTGTTATCTCAACCCATATCTGCCTTTGTCCCTCCCTCAGTGGAGGAAGAATTGGGGGAACTGGAACAGCTTATTTGGAGTTTGATTCCCAGCTATTTTTAAACCACCACACGATGCAATGTAATGAAAACACGACTGGAGAAAAAACATGCTTCAAATATGTACCTAGGGAAAGGCAGGCAGAGGCATTGAGTGCTGAGGAGATAGCATGCTGCTAGCCATGGAACCAATAACTCTGTCATACAAGATGATGCCATTTATCTGCAGTTGGAAAGAGATTTCTGGGTGTCTGGACCTTGGTGAGGGACACTCAGAAATGTCCCTAGAGGCTCAGGGTGGCCAGAAGTTCTCATGTGCAAAGGGTTGCATGAGAAAATGATTGAGCAGACAAACGTCGCCTCTCCTACAAAAACAGAGAGCTAAGCTGTATCCTCTGCAATGCCTTCTGCTGTGGGGGCCACCTCTCCGCAACATCGGCATTCTTCCGTCTCATGGGTCTGGAGCCCCTCCTGGAGACAGGTGTTCACACAGTTGTAAAAAGTGGTTATGAAAATATTCAGCAGAGCAGAAATGGGTCAGGCCACATTGGTGCTGCATCAGGCCCCTGGTGCTCCAAGCTAGCAGGAAGTGTGTCCTGGCTCACCCAATGAGAGCTGGCCCCTAAACATCATCTAAAATTCTTGTTCTTTCTGGACAACAGTGGGATCTGCCAGGAGCCTGTGGTGTGTGTCAGTGTCTTTGCTGCACATGCTAGCACAAAAATGAGTAAAAGACAGTTAAAGATGAGTAGAATCTGGGAATTTTAGGAACTTCCAGATGCTGCAGATATCTTCATCCTCTTTATTTAGAGTGGTTGTGGGGAGAGATTAGTATGTTTGCCTCCACAGAGGGAGAATGAATACAAATGCTGGCTTTTCTGATGTAGTGCCACTGAGAAGGTGACTGCTAATTTGCATTTTGAGCAGCAAAATGCTCTGTGTGAGGAACTGCCTTTGCTCTAGGGGAAGCGTGCAGGGATGGAAAGAGACATCAGAGCTGAGAGTTAACCAGTTTTGATGGCACCTTACTAGCTCATCTGGCACCTTATTAGCTCCTCTTCTTCCCTCACCAAACACGTGCACAGTGCAACTCCCAGCATCAGCGTGGAGCGGAGCATAAGGTGTCCAGACATTTACCATGTGCATTTCAACTTAAGTGGTCTGGCATGGAGCACCCACAAGCCATCAGATAATAGCACTGTTGTCTGCATAGATGTAGGGTGTGTGCGTGTTTCGGCAAGCAAATAGAACTGTTTTCTTCCTGTATCATCTCAGTGACAGAAGTTTGGCAAGAGGGCTTGTGCCTGCACAGATGGCAGTGTTGTGCGATTTTGCAGGGTTTCTGCCATGAGTATGCCATCAGCTGAACCAGAAACAGAGATAACTTTTCCAAAGGCACCTTCATTACTGAAGGTAATGAAGCCCAGGTGCTGTGTGTTCACATGGCTAGCCCACATCCCCTGAAGTGTGATTAGAAAGTAAACCTCCCAGGAAGATCCAGAAAGAGGGAGACAAAAGGCATTTTAGGGGTGGGGGAGCAGGACTCAGATTTAGGTGCAGGATCTCCTCCTTTATCAGTTACTCATGCACCTTCAGCGGCAATGAGTTTGCACAGGTGGACTGTGAGTTACACACATAAAAATTCATTCTTGTGGGACTTGATGTAGAACCATCTAGTGCTGATGTGATTGTGACACAGAGCACCAGCGACTGCATGGCTCTTCTGGCTATAGAACATGTGTTCCTGGCTGCTTAATCCTTTTTCAAATTCTATCTGACAGGTCCCAGCGAGAACTCTTGTGTACACTCAGTAAGGGTGTAGTTTTGTTAGTACGTCCTGGTGATGCCTCAACAGTACTCCAAGAACTCCACGAGGTGTTCAGACATGATTTCAAATGCTTGGAGCATCATCCAGCTGCTGACAGGCAATGCTGGGCACAGAGATTTGTGGTTTGGTAAGCAGCCACTGAAGTCAGCAATGAAGGCAGGATGGGAGTACCTTTATCTTTAAACAGAGCCCGTGAACTGATGTGGTATTGAACCAAGATCCCAGTCTTTCCAGGAATCTTCCACACTGTCTAAGAATGAAAGGGATAAACTGTTTTCTTCTGGACCAGAAAAAAGCAAGTTATGCCAATTTAAAAAAAAAAACAAAACCAAAAAAAACAACTCCCAAAACCCCAGAAGCAAGGATGCTGTATTTCCTGGGGGAGTTGAAAGCAGGATAATTCTTATTCCAGCCTTCTGATGATACAACACCCTTACAGATGGTAGCTGATACATGCTTGCCATCACAAAACCGTAATTTTATTTCAGTTTTATTTTGTTATGCTAAGACTCCTTTTCTGCAAGCATTAGAGCTGCATGCTGCTCGCAGCAGCCATTGCTTTCTGATCTTGCTACACAGCCAAGCCCTAGAGCTTGGACAAGGTCAGGACAAGGTGTACAGTGGGAAGGAAAGGAAAAACCAATATAGAAGTTAATGTGCATCACTGTGCATGTGGTATGAAGCATTCCTGAGTGGCCACCTGTGTACCCTGCTCTGTTGAAGCGCTTCACTGTTCCTCTTCAGGATGGAATAGAACTAGTAAGAAGCTGTTACTGTGGGCACTATCAAGTATCAGAGCTCAGCTCAAACCAGACACACCAATTTTGAAAATCTGGAATGTGGAGAAAGTGGGAACTAGGACTTAACTTCCTGGCATGTGATAAACCCTGCCTTGGGAAGCCAGAAGCAATCTAAGTCTCTATCTCTTGTTGCAGTTCAACAAACTGCCTGAATAATACTCTGATTCAAGAAACAATCACCATAATTTTCAAACCAAGGCCTGTCAGAAGTTAATTAAGTGGGATTAATTGCAGTGTGAGAATATCAGTGAGGCTGGAGCTGTTATATCTTTCAGGACAACTGGTGTTGTTACGATTAGGATCTTGATTTTAGCAGGCTGTTACCCAAAATGCTCTGGGTGCTCTCAGAAGCAGTCCTTGGATGAGTTACTGTGTCCTTGAGATGGTGAGGAGCTTGTGGGGAGAGGTGGGGCTGAATGTAACTGATCCATGGACTGGGCAGAGAAACATGTAGGGGGCAAGCAGTGCCTGAACAGTCGCTGCAAGAGGGTTGTAGCAAGACCCAGGGGCACAAGAGGGCAAAGCTTTGTCAAGGAGACTGCTGAGAGAGACCAGCTCATCATTTCCGTGAGCATTCTGGGCTTTCTTAGCAGAGCTGTCCACCTAATAACTCACCACACAGAGCTCATCAAGTGGCTGCCAGGCTGCACATGGACAGAGGAGGAACATTTGCCATGAGCAAAGGTTTTAAACACAGCTTAGTTTAGAAAAAACACTTGCAGCCTACCTTTCAGATGGAAGGAAGTCCTGTTTTTGTTCACTGACTAGTTACAGTGTGCAGAAGAAGAGGGGAGTTCCCTTCAGTTCATGAGACTTCTGCCCCTCGGCAGGCCTGCACAGCAATGTGCATTTATGACATGTGCCCTCTGTGTAGCTTTTTTCCAGGAATCTTTCCTAGAGTCTTCAGGAGGAGGCCCTGGGCTGTCAGGGATGTGCATGCCACAGACTGAGGACTCCTGTTGCAGAAGAGTCCAGAGCTCAGAGGATTAGACAATGTGCTTGCATTGTTAGCCTGTGCAGGGCTCATCTGTTCATCTTTCCAGCTTCATTTTCTTCCAGTGGGTCCTTCAGCTGGGTTTATGCAGTTCCTTTACCTTTTATATACTATACTAACAGCAAAATCTGCAACAATACAAACTTATTTTTAAAATCACATCTTCCCAGTGTGCAGCATTACACCTCTGGGGCTGCAGTAACAGTCAGCAGTGGCCAGAAAATTGAAGGCTAGAAGGAGAAATCCAGCATCTCCTTCCTGTTGACCTTGAGTGTACCACCTCCTCCCTTTTCCTGCCACACTGAGATAGGCACTGTGGGGATTGCAGTGCATGAATATTCAGAGCAACCTCTCACTGCTAAATTCATTGGGCTGCTAAATCCCATTAGTTTCAGCTCTATAAAAAGTAGACAAAGTATAGTAGATATAACAAAATTATAGTGGTATCGTAAAAATGCATTACTCTTTCATAAAGGATATTAAGTGTCTGAACATCTTTTAGATAGTTCTCCATCAATCCTCTGCTTTTAGTTGCTGCCTGTGGGGCTGAAGCTCTCAGTTTATGAAATGCACACTGCCTGTCTTCATTTAACTCACGGTATTCATCACGATGCACCTGCCTTTGGTCCACTGAAGCAACATGGTCTTATTTTGTTGTGCCTAATAGGGAGAAGAAAGTGTGTATGGGTGGAAAATCCTACTTGGCTAGCATTGCCTGTCCAGCTTGCGGTGGAGAGATGCACTGGCAGCAGTGTCATCCAGTATAGGAATTGAGAGAGTTTTTCCCTGGTGCCAGAGTCAATTAGAAAAGGAAAAAACTTTGCCTTTGCCATCTTCCCACGGTTTCTACAGCAAGGCAAAAGATGCTATGTTATTCCCTCTCTATTACTGGCTCTGTGTGACAGTACAGTTTTAGCTTTGCAGCAGCACTAGGGTAACTTCATGTTGGTGCCTCTGAGTTTTCAGCACATAAACTCATGAGGAATCATCAGGGAAGATCATCTTTCCTAAATTCTGCACATTTTGTGAAAAACATGTAAGTTGCTACTAGTCAGCAATGGCGGCAGCATGTCACTAGGAAGAGCTCCTTTTATCCCCTTTCTTTATTTGTTTTCTAGCATATTCAACTAAGCTCAACAATTTAATTTTGATGATGACTTCAAGTACTTGTCTATCAGTACTGTGAGCCACAACACCACCAAAGCCACCCCTGTGCTCTCAGTGTGTGGAGATACTGGTGCGTGACCAAAGGACTCAGAGATTACCTGGGCATCATTAAGGTCAGGAAGCTTAGAAAAATACTGGTTTTTTTCAGTGCTGGAAGCCAGCCTCTGGTGAAATGAAGTTATCATAAAGTTTAAAAGAGATGGATTTTCAGCCTTCTTTATGTCCTTGTGGTCTTGGGGATTTTCCAAATTTCTCTCAATAAAATTGTAACCTTATCTAATTCACACCCTGTTTCCTTCGTGGTTGAGCCAGTAGCTTTGAAACCCAGGGTGGTGCTAAAGATTTCTTTGTACATAATGCTTGTGCACAACCTTAGTCTCATGCCCTATGTGACAAAATTTCCTGCTGTTACCCTAAGGTATGGTTTCTGCTTCTAGAGCTAGCCAGTGCAATCTCGAGCATTTGAGAACTTTTCCCCAAAAATGAATTCCCAGAAACATCAGTGTTCACCTCACCCCAAAATTAAGGACTTTGGCCAAGGTACAAAGCATAAAAACACTGCTCACGTTTTTGTAACTAAATTTCTCTGTTAGGTTGATCTAAGACATTGGCAGGCAAAAGCAGCCAGATTGGCAGTCTGATTGCAATACTGACATCTCATGGCTAAAAGAAGTTGCTACTGCTTCTCTTTCTTATTCTTCCTTCACCTGCTTCTCCTCCTTCTTTACCTGAAAAATATCCATTTCCATGTGTACCATGGTGCTGTGAAAGTACAGAGTATTACACCCAAGTGGTAGGTCACACACATTTGCACACAGTCACACTTCAGTGTGACTGGCACCTTCATTCACTTCAAAAACAGCCAGGAATTTGGCTCCTTTCTTCTGAATCTTGACTTCTACAACTGGTGTGAAAGTAGCACCAGCAAGAGAAATGCATCTGATTTGTTTGAACACCCCTTACACTACAGGGTTTCATTGCAGCCTCTTCTCAAACCTCTAGGGCTGCCAAGAAACAAATTTCTGGGGAAGCATGGAATCTGTTGCAGGGCTCTTCAGAGAGCACAGAGAAGCCCTAATGTGTTTTCCCACCTGTGATGCATTTCCTTTCTGAAAATACCTTGACACATCTTTCTCGTTCCTCTTGTTCCAGATCCCAGCAGTGAAGCCGAGTGAACCCCTGGAGGAGTTCTCCATCATCATGAAGAAAACAGATGGGTCTGACTTTGTAGCCACATCCTTCTGCACTATCCAGCAAGGCTTGGACCAGACCCTCAAGAATGCTGGTGGCTGCATTCTCTGCCCCCAGCAGCACCTTCAGCTCTTCCCACCAGGAAGCTGAAGGATAAGCCTAGGGTCCTGAACAAGGCTGGCATGTCTGGTGACTGTTCTCACAACAATGTCTACTTCTTCCTTGACAAAGAAGATGCGTGAAGGACAGGATGCCTGAGGTGACAGCCCCATAGCCCTGCTCTCCACGGAGGTGAAATACAGCAGCCAGTACCTGAACGTGCAAACCTTGCAGGAGCAGGCAGGCATAGCATTTGATGGCATTGATTTGCTCAGAGACTCCAAGAACAGGTTATTTTTGCCAGAATGGATAGCAGGAAGCAAGAAAATGGGCAGAACAAAGACTGTGTTATGGCCAGGTTTCCCATGAGCACAAGTTCTGCCCGTAGTGCCTTCTCTAAAAGTACCTGTGCATACAGGGGCCCTGGCACAAAGGGAGGCCGAGTCACCTCTCTACCTGGTGGCTTGGGAGCAGGTCAGTAGCATAGGGAATGTCTGCCATGAGGAGCCAAGGGTGGGGATCTGCTCCCTCACAGCTGTCATCCCCAAGCTGGTGAAGAAAGCTGGAACACTGTGAAAATTCTGCTTTTGTCTCCTTCACTAAGGCTTCCAGGAAATTTTTCCGTCTTAGCATCTAAGATAGAGCAACTCTGCCCTCTGTCTGCTCTCAGAATCCAGCATCCCAAGAAGTCACTTTACGATGATGCGAACAAGTTGAGCTGCTTTCAAACAAGAGAAAAACGTGGAATGACGGGACAGGGCAGAGGAAGGTGCAACATGGTGTGGTCCCATTTTGGAGATGAATATTGCTTTCTTCTGAAGAGCTGGGGAGCAGAGGTTTCCTTCATCACTACCAGGTCTTCCAAGGAAAGAGCTGGAGGAGAGTTTTTTCCTCATTGGAGGCAGTACATGTATATGATGGATTTTCCTCTCTAGTAAAAACAGCTAGGAGAAAGGAGACTGAGTTCTGGGGACCAAGAGCTCCTGAAGCTCAAGTGCCTATGCTTTCAGAGCCACAAAAATTACTTTCTTGTGAATCGTATTTTTTAATGGTTCACAGCTTTGTACACTTCTTCAGTGTATAGTAAATACAGTTCTTTTTCACTACCTGATTATTTACACTAGATCTGTAGGCCGTGCTATAAACTACTATTGGCTTTACCAATAGTAAACAAACAGATAAAATTAATTAACAAATTAATAGCAGACAAAAAATGGCATTCCCGAAGGACAGCATTTTCAGTCAGTCACATATAAATGGTGAGCACTTAAATCAAAAACCAGCAGTTTGGGGCTGACCAGGTTTTGAGGGACTTATATTAAAAGGGGCTTGTATCAGAAGTCAAATGCTCAGTCTGGCATCCAAATGATGTAATTTTCAAAAATCGGTGATCAGGTGTAAAAATAATTGCCCTAAACTCCTACAGCTATGGTTTGGTCCACTTTCTGTTGAGAGGAAAAGTTCATTTCAGCTGGAGCTGTGATGAGCCTTTAAGTCACAAACAAAGACAAGCTGGAAGACAACACAGAGCTGGGGAGCAATATTTGATGATGTGCAATCAGCTTCTATTCTAATGGAAAGATATGGCTGGGTCTTTATCTACCATGTTGCAGCACTGTGCGAGGATTGGTGACATTTACCATGCCCGCTATACGGACATTGATTTTTCTAGTTCTCTACAAAACCTCTCCCCTGCCATGTCTGAATAAAGCAGAATTCGATGGCATAATTGTTGATCATCATCTGACTACTAATGAGATTAAAGTATTTCAACAGATATACTTGCAACTGGAATCTGTAAGTCACCAAAAGATCATTACTCCTTCACCTGAGTTTGAATTTTTTTCAATTCTAAATCCAGTCCCTAAATGCAAAAGAATTAAAAACACAATTCCTACCCATTACGTTAATTATCAACATCATAAGATGCAGGAAAGTTAACACTTGCTGGTAAATAATGCATTATATGTCAGACCAGTAAGAACCCTAGCTGCAATTCAGTGTTTTGCTTTGTTCTTCATGAACATGGTCTTGGTTTTGAAAAGCTGTCATATTTATAGAGGACTGCAAGGTGTATTTTGTTACTCACTGTAAATATTACCTATGGGGATATTTCTGAAATCAATTTGACTGTCAGATAGAAGACTGTAATTTTCACTATAGTGTATGCATTAGGAAATCCCATCGGTAGATGTCCTGCCACTTGAAACCAGTATTGTAGGAAATAGCTGCCAGAAAAGGAAAACAGAGATAGAGTCGGGGAGGGGGAAGGAGACCCAGCACTGGCTTTCATTGCTGTGTCAAAAGCAAGCAAGAAATCTACAGTGACATATCTACATGAATCTATAATGGCATACTTCTGGGGAATGCACAGTGCATACTGAACACACACTGCAGAACTAGGAGGCAGTGAATTGCTGTCTGACAGAGATTTACGTCCTCTGAGTGAGGGAAAAGTCCTATATGACTTCTATTTGGGTGTGAACTACTGAGAGGAGATGAAGCCTTCTCCAGTTTGTCATTATGCTTGTCCTGACCATGCATAAAAATACTCGCTAGCACAGAATAGGCATTTTCCTGACACACCTTTCTCAACCTCCCTCTTTGGAACTGATCCTCTTCAGATAGACACTGAATTCACTGGCTTGGACAAAACCAGCTTTATTACCTTGAAGGTCAGGGTCTCATCTGGCTTGTGTGAAACCATGGGTCAGCTTGGACCATTTATTTATTTTTCACCGTTTATCCCAAGGAAAGGAGCTCCAGTTGGATTGAGAGCACTGCCTTTGCAAGCATGAATCCAGGCACTTTCCTGTGCTGTGGAGGTCAGGTTCACATTCCATGCCTGGACAGAGCAGTGCACAGACTGCTCCTGTGTGGTAAACTCTTACCTCTGGAGTTTCTGGTTGCCTTCTCAGATGGTGTGAGAAGCACCAGCACAGAGTAAGATTATTTTGAAGTCCTAAGATCTCCCTTGGTTCTAAGATCTCTTGGTTCTAATTATCATTTTGTATTTAAGGTGACATTTGCACTTCCCAGCATAAAGCTGGAGTGAGAGACTGTCTCAGAGGAGCAGAGACTAAGATCTCTCCAGAGCTAAAAGGATGGAGGTGCTCCCACACACACAGCGCAAACCTACGTTCCAAGGCAGCACTGGCGTCTCATCTTGCTGCCACATGGCCCACAAAAGAAATCCTCATCCAGTCACCACTTACCTGCTTTACCTTTTTTTTCTGACCCTTACAGTTCAGTGGCAAAAATAAGTTTCTGGGAGGACTGTGCCTATTGCCTTTCACTGGGTCAGAGCCTGAGGGTGTGGCAAACTGACCACATGCAGGGTGCACGTGCTCTCTGTGGGTTAGAGCAGGGGAGCCTTACATCCCCTTAACCTGTCCCCTTAGAGGGCTCTGGGCTGAGATGGCTTGATGTGTGCTTTATCAGGTGCTGTTGTTGCTTACCTAATCTTCATCCAAGTCAGCTAGCATCCCTCACTCGTGTCATCAGGCTTGTGCTCAAGCTGGAATCAGCCGGCACTTCGTTCGACTCGGCTTGCAAAACTCTTCACAATCTACGTCACTCTTCAATAATAATAGAACTGTTTAAGTGCTGCAAAAATACCCCAACTTCCTCATCAGTGAATCTCAGTACTTTCAGGGTGATGCTGAGCTATCCAATAGAGTGGCCTTTCTCATCTGAATATACTCTGAGGGTTCCCAAAAGTAATTTCTGATCCTGGTCTTGCTTGCGTATGTCAGAAGACATAATTACATCTTGTTTAGTAGTGATACAGAGCCTCATTTAAGCACGTTTGCTGTGGCATAACCAAGTAGCTCAGGTAAGGGATATTGCAAGGAAGGAATGCTGATGGGAGGGAAGGAAGAAGTGGAGCTGGAGGAGCAACACTGTATCTGTGAGAGATGAATGTGCCTAGCGCAGGAAAAAATGGCAACTCTGACAGGGGTAACCCTAGAAAGTCTTAAGAAAATGCTGACAAGACTTGCAAAGACCAAAAGGATATAATAAACAGGCCAGCTACAATCACAGGCCACACTAGTGTGGAAGGACTAAAAAATAATAATCACAGAAACCACAATTGCCGTGTTTCCTGCTTTCGGGCTCTGCTGCTGTGCTGAGTTGTCTTCAGCCATGCTGGGGGAGGCAATATGCTGACTTAAGACATGGAGGATATCACTAAGGTGAGGTTTTGGATGAGCAATAATTTATTAGGGTTGAGACTATCCACTCTTGGCTGAACATCACCAGCTATCCTTAACATGTGTCTGCATCACCAGAAAGCTGTGCTGAGTGCTGCTGGCCCCACACTTTCTTCTTACATACTGCAGGGATCAGGACGTTGTACTGACATCTCTGAAACCCTGTCTCTGAGTTTATCACTGGAATAAGGTACAAAGTAGCACAGGGGATATTACTATAAATGGGAGTAATTTTTTTTGTGGTTGCTCTAGCAATGCTTAGCTGAGAAGAAGATCAGTAACAGAGGCTGGACCAGCAGTTATTTGTGCCTATTAATGACTTCCTGTGCTTAGGAACCTGTCTTATGTCAGGACGCTGCTGTGCCAGGTGATGAGCAAACCTCTCAACAAAAGATGGTCTATCCAAACCAACAGGACAAGCAGGCTTGTTTGCTGACTGAGAAAACTGACCAGTTCAAGGTATTAAATTGGAAGTGATTAGGTCTGAATCTGACAAACCAATCTGTGTGTGAGTAAGAGACTGGCACATATACCCAGGCCCAGCTCAGAGGGAAAAGTTAGCCTTTGCAAACCTCAAAGTCCAGGGAAGCAGGCTATGCTTAGAATGGAGTAGCTTCAAACCAACCATTCATTTGCATAGGACATAAACCACCTGGTCCTTTCAGGTCCTACCTGGGGTGCTGGCACTGCAGCCAGTCCTACACAGACCAACACACAGCGTTTTGCCTTCTCTGGACAAACAAGCCCTCTGCTGGGCAGAGTTTGAGAACTTATGATTCTTGGGGTGTCTCTTCCTGACAGGCTGTAAACACTCAGTCCTTCTGACCCATCCCAGTTGTCAGCCAGCTGTGCACAGCTCTTGCTGGCAGAGAAATATGGAGACAGCAGCTTTGCCTTGGGCCCACATCCGGCCATTCCCACTTCCACAAGTGGCCACTGACTACCAGATGGAGAAGGCTTAGAGTAATCCAGAGAGATGCTCTAACATACTTCTACTTAGGGCATGCAGTGATGGCTAAACCCCAGCACGATGGGCAACTTTATCTAGTCATTGTTGCAAAGAACAAAACACAAGAAAGAAAGCAAGCCCTTTCCAAACACCGAGTATAATGTTGCTCTCTTTTGGTTTCCATCTCCCCTACTCAAAATTTTAAACATAAAAGGCCCAAACTCTGACTTACTTTGTTGTGTTCACCATCTGAAAAAAGCCCCAAAGCAAATCTAAAACACTAGTTATCAATGCAAGCAAAGACAAACCAGAAACCAAAGAGCTCTGCGCCTTCTAGTAGGGGTGATGAGCCAGCTGCTGGTGTGGGATGCAGAGCAATAGTCTCCAGATGATGCCTCACTCCAGCTGACTAACCAGGAGCTAATCCTGACAATTCCACTGGCTTTCTGTGTACCTGCAGGCATTGGCACCCCTTGGCATTTTTTTCCATCTGCAAAACTGAAGGTAACAGTAACTTAGTTTGCATCATGTGAGGACTCAAGTAGCACACTGAAAAAGCCTGTGAAGATGTAAAGATGTCTGTAAATCTAAGTATATTCTTTACAATGAGGCACCTTTCTCTACTGAAATTTATGCACTACCAACCAGTCATATACACATGCTAATGTACAATGCAATGTATGTGCATAGTGAAGGTGGCAAGTAAGCTTGTGATTTGTACATTCCAGGCAGATTCTGAACGACTTTCAGACCCTAATTACAAAATCTTTATGTAAAAAGAAGCATCCACTGACACCTAAGTATCCAGATTAGAGGCCTTAATGAGAACAGATTGAGAACTATGTCACCACCTTTCATAATTCAATACCTGAATGAACCTGGCAGAGTGGAATAGCTGAGGGAAGTAATTTCCTCACCGGTAGTTTAACATAATTTTTTATAATGTCTCACTGAAGTAATCAAGCCTTCTCTATTTAGTACACAACTTCCTCTCTAAAAAACTTGTATTAAAGGAAGAAATGTAAAGATCATTTCCCTAGAAACATATGTCATTTGGTTCCTTCTATGAAGATCAAGAACTAGGAAACAGCACGGTGTTGTCCTTGCTGTAAAATGCCAGAGGCAAGCTTTGTGCCTCCAACAAATGCAGAAACTCACTGAGCAAGCTATTAACCTAAGAGCATATGAAAACTACGTCACTGACTAGTCATCAAACTTATGATTCCCTCCAGAGAGCTCCGTATTTTAGCCCAAGAATTCCCTACGGCCTCCATAAGTGTTTCAGAACACACTGATCACCAGGCTTTCCAGACACAAGGGTGTTACTAGCAGGTGCTACAGAATTTTCCCTGTGTGTTAGCAAAACATAAATCAGGCTCACAGAGCTCCACACGGGAAGACTTTTCCAGCTGGGTGTCAGACAATCCTTCTCCCTTTCTCCACCTACTCCTTCAGAGGTGTCTCTGAACACAGACCACCCAGCAGACCAGCTAACTTCTATTAACTTTTCCCTTAGGATTCATGTGTCTTTTTGGTTACCATACGTTCCCCAAAACATGGGAATCAGCTTCAGTTTCAGCAGAAGGACTGACTGTCCTTCAAACTTGGTATTTGATTTGTCTGGAGGAATCGTTACTGCTATAAATTTAACCAACAGGAATCATCCTGTTGCTGTCTCAGCCATTCTCCTGATTTTGAATGGATTAGATACCATTATGCCTAAGAGGATGCACTGAAATAGTCACTGCCTCCTTATGTCTGTGACTGCATACCACACTGTTTTAGGCTTATTTCCTCCTTCAGCCCCTGTGCTCTACCCCTGCAACACTGCAGATTCTGTAAGAGAAGCCATAAAAAGCTGTGCACTCTTAAGACTTTGTTGTCTGCATTTCCTTCCTTCATGTCAAGCTCATGTTCTCTGTAAACTGGTTGATAATTGATACTTTCCTCTTCTCTATAGAGGCTGGGACAAGCCTGGCCTCCTCATGAATTTCTACAAGGCTTGGGTTGGAGCACTAACTTCTCTGCTACACAGCAAGATGGCAAGTGACCTCTAGCCTTTAAGTTACAAAGATGATTTAACAGAAGACTAGAGCCATCTGAAGTGTCTACCTCAGACGGGACTCCTTGTCATGAACAGTGCTACCCAGCTGTGTCCACAGTACTGGAAAATTACAGCTGGCTTGTCCAGTGCTGAAAGCACATGAAGGCAAAAGCAGCATTATCAATTTTAACTGATTGAGCACATCAAAGCAATTAGAAAGATCTAGGCAAGCAGCATTAGGGGATGTAATTTCTTTCCAATACTGAGTTTCATGGAGTATTTTGTGTTCTGATACAAAGTCCAATACGACATCAGGTACTAATGATCAGTTTCATTCCAGTGCTTCTGGGAGCTCAGCAGAATGAAAATACTATGGAAAAATGGAGACTAAAAGCACATATAGTAAGAAACCACACATGGTTTTACAGGCCAAACTTCCTGGGTTAAATCAGAGTATCCAGACCCTGTAGTGGTGGGGAAATGGTGGGTGACTTTGGAAAACAAAGATGTGAAAACTTGTCTGGTGGAAGAAAAAGCCAGAGCTAAGAAAGAAGCTGTGGTTCACTTCTTTTAGTGCTTCAGTACATCTTTGACCCCTTTACCTCATCTGTTCTTGAGAAATTACAACTCTGCCGTCACCTAGAAAATCTGGCCTCACTGTTAGCCCACTCTGTGAGCTGCCTCCACCCCACCATTCAGCTCTGACAGACTCTACACCAGCCTGTGGTGAGTGGGAAGGCTAATTACCACGGTAGCAAATGAAGTAAAATGACTTGGTAGTCATGTGTGTTGGGGTACACAGGTCAGCACTATATTACAACCCTTCAGTTTTCATGTGAGCAACTTAGTGGCTACTGCCAGAAGCAAGAACATCCCAGACACTTCCTGGTTCACATGTATTCTAGCTAGTAATGATTTGAATTTGAACATGTGATTCCAAGAGGAGAAAGGGTTTTGCTGAAATTACTCTACAGGGATAGATTAATGTGTTCAATACTGATTAACACTAGGAAAGAAAGAGTGGCAAGACAAACTGATGCATCTGACAGTAATTGCCTGAGTATGTCATTTCTAAGATAGCTGCTTCCATATACGTAATTCGTATATTTGACAGTTAATCCTATCTACATATATCACCACAACCCTCACAATTGCAAAAAATAATTTGAGACATAACTTAAAAATAACACAACAGCTGTGTTCATTTCCCACCCCCACTTTTGAATACCTTCACTCTTGAGCCCAGGCCCTGAATTTCCAAACGCAGATCTTTCAATACCCAAGGCGAAAACAACAGAGCCAACAAGTGTCAACTCCTTCAGTGGAGCAACAGTAACTTTCCAAGGGAGAAAGGATTACTGTTTCATTGCCTGTATCATTTGCAGTCGGTGCAGCAACACTGACAGATTCTATAGGTCAAATTTTTAGCGCAGAGCTCCTTTAATGTTAAATTCAACTCAAATATAAAATCCACACTTTCTTCTGCATCTGCTTTAACTTCTTTGCCTGTGTATGTTCCCAGATTGGACAGATTCATAGCTGCCTTTTCTACACTGAGATTTGCAGATTTTTTTCTTCAAAGCACCTATCACACTGCAGAATAATGAATAGTCAGGACAATTTCATATGGTAATTTCATATTCACTCTTGGTAATTAAAAAGCTACACAGAGCCAACCACTGAAAACAGGAGTGACTTCTTTCTCCACTGCCCACAAAAAACATCATCATTCCTGTGAGTCATCGCCATCAGAATCCCACCACACCACCCCCCCCCAAAAAAAAAAAAAAAAGCATATGGTATGAATAGTTCTTGTTAAAATTGCCTATCTTTAAGCTCTATCAGACTGGCTCCAGAAGATTCTCCTTCCTGAAAATGTTTCAGTATGCTCCAGTTTCTGCAAAGGTCTGTACTCAGCTGAGGTAAATGAAAGCAGCAGCATTTTCCTCATACCCGCACCCATCTCTTGGTACTTGTTCTGTATTCATGATTCATGCAACTATTAACAATGAATATGAACAGATAGTGCAGTAGTGCTTACTGGGTTCAGGCGATCCCCTGCATATGGAAACAGGATACCCTAGATGTCCCTAAGGAAACACCAACTACAACCCTGGAAACTTCATGGGACAGCTAAGATTCTGCAAAGAACAGAGCTGCTTCAAATGAGCACCAGTTTAACAGATGCTTTCTGATTTATAGTTTTCACATAAGTTCTCCTGTTCTTTTCTGTTTTCTAAAAGTTGTCTCCATAGGCAAAGCAGTCAATGTAGTAGCATAACTGTAAAAGCAAAGCTGTGGAGATACAAGGAAGTCTATGTAAGGACTATTTTTCACTCTAAGTTACTTTATCCTGGTAGCACAACCACAGTTCCAAAATAATTTACCTTAAGATCAACAGAGTTTCTTTCAGCAGGAAGCTGGAATTGTTTACCACAGACAAAAACACCAAGGAAAAAAGTATAAAAAAATAAAACCCACTGAGTATTGAAAAAGGCATGACTAGAAAAATTTGACCTTTTAAATGGAATTGTTTTTGCAGACAACACTTTTCCATCTGAAATGTCCAGAGAACTTATGACTTTTTATTTTGTCTGTAAAAAGAGTGTTTGAAACGTTTGCTTTTTTCCCACTTTAATTCATGTTCATATTTCACAAAAGAAGGTAAGAGGCAGGCACACTATAACTAAGGACTTGAGACCAGATGATGCTACAATGGCAAAGAGTACACTAGAAATGTTCCTGCATAGGAGGGGGTGGGGGAGGAAGACTGGCTGATGCATTTGATAAATTCGTGTCTGTTTTGATGGACAGAAGTAGTTTTTGTTACTCATTACAAAAATCATACCTGTACATGATAAAAAGAAACACAAATGCTGACAGATTGTGCATCTCCTGGTGACTCTGGTTCGGACATTTATTTAAAGGAAGCACTGAAACAGGGAAGAACAAACCCTGTGCACTTCAAACTCCAAGAAAAGTCTTGCATTTGACTTTGACCTGACAGAGGAACAGAAATACAGGATAAAAATTTTTCAACAACACTACTTCCCCATCACTAGAGCTCACACTCCTTAATGGCATTCGCAAAAACCCAGAAAAAAGTAAGTTTTAAGATACATAAAGAAATTAAAAGGTCAGACAGCTCCCGCTATGGACAAAAATCACATCTTGTAGCTCTGAGACGAACAACACTCCTCATTCTGCCTCAAGTCGAGGTAAGACAGGAAGAATAAGATTTCCAAATGCCGAGTCTTGAGTTATGAAGTATCCTGAGGAATGTGCATGTGCGTGCTGGAAAGAGAGAAGTATTTGTTAAACCATAATTCCCTGCAGCACTGGCATGACTAAGACTTCATGGCTTCTGCAGCATTAATTATTTATTTCTCCCAGTCTGCTCCTTAATTCTTACAGTCAAATTCAAACCCAGCATTTTAAATCAGCCACATCAGAATAGGGCCTCAATACAATTAACTTGGACAGTCTCTGCTGATCTTTTCAGCCAACCCCATGGAGGTGGGGCAAATCAGCTCCTGATTGGTCTTCTTTGCCTAGACCCCATGTTTCCACTCCTTTCCATAACCAGCTTGCAAGTCTTGGTTTATGACAGCTGCTACATGGAATGCCACCAGACACACTCCTGACCATGGGACACCAGGATTCTGCTCGTGGTGTAGATATGCTTGTTCACCTGAGGGAGGCAGCTGGTGTATGGCTCTGGAACACCCTTGTGAAATCCTGCATACTGTTTCCCAGTTCAAAGGCTGGACTTCAGCAAGTTAGATGTTCTGCACATTCCCTCCCTCCCTCCACCACTGGGGAAAAGCCCTGCTGGATCCCAAATTTAGCCTGAGCCTGCAGTGTGCCCTTGGAGTGATCAACTGGCCCAGTGGGCTGCACCAGCAACTGCACGGCCAGCAGGCCAAGGGGAGCTATCTGAGCTCAGTTTGAGATGCAAACTGGAGGGAGTTCAATGGAGACACAAAGAGATGGCTGTGGGGCTGGGTGGAGCTCTCCATAACCAAGCACATGTTTCACTATAACAAAAGAGACTTCACTTATGACAGAGAAATGTGAGACACCTAATGTCTAAAAGGGGATTTTTAATATCTCTAAGGAGCAGGGCAGCTCTCTGAAGGGACGCACATCTGAAACAGAGCCAAGTTAAACTCTGACGGTATCAGCTCACCTGCAGTGCAGCCTTCTGCTGTGCTGCAATGTGCTGTTGCTCAGCATGATCACGGAAATCCTTATTCAGAGGTGATCTTGCAAGTGCAATGCTGGAAGAAAGATGATGGTATGACACAGACCACAGACAAAACACGTATCCTTGCAATTCTAGCCATGGATACCATGATTTCCTCAGCTCTCAATTTATTTCACTCATGGCTTGACAATTGTCAGTTACTGTTTGGAATTACTAAATATAAGAGAAAAAAGGGTAGAGTGACCACAGCTGCCATTTGAGCCATCATAAACAACTCCTGCCAAACTAAACCTGAAGCCTATTGTGGATTTTGTTCATGGGTTGAGTCCCACCGAAGTCAGTGAAACCACTGGGGTGCAGTGTTACAAAATGCAAGGAATTTCTAAAGCAGCTTTGTGCTTTCACCACTACTCAGTCACCAAGTGACTGTTCTAAACAGCTGTGATAAGCACAAGCACTAACAAGAGCTCTGCAGACTTCAGTAGAAGAATAATTCTTTGGTGGGAGGACAGCAGTTCATTACCTATGATAAAGGAGCTTCCTATTGATGTTAACTGAAATGATGATCCCTTGATAATAGCTTGGAGTACCTAAAACTGATCTAGCTTATCTCAGTGTAGCATAAGGTTTCAAATTAAAATTTATTAGTGTTTTTTCTTGTCTTTCATATCTTAAGACTTGTCTGCTTTCTTAACCCAAAAACACGACATAAAAAGCATCCCCAACTCTATATAAATAACATGGAAATCAGGTGAAGGTTGCCATCAGGATTGTATTGCACGGCAGTTCACAACTACCTCTGAAATTCTCACTGGAGACTGCTGCTGAAAACCCTGCTCTTAGCAATCACAGAGACAAAAGTACCAATGATGACGATTCCAAGCAAACTCTTCAACTGAATTTCACCAGCAGCTTCAGTGTCTATAGCTGAGTTAGTAAATCAGTTTTTGAGAAACAGCTATGCTCATGAAAAGATCTTTAGCCAAATCTATGCCTAAATGCATAACAAAACCAAAACGATTCAGAAAAATTTTTGCTTGTGGCAAGTACTAAGATAAGCTTCACTGCTGGAGAAGAGTACTACTCAGTTTATTTAAAACACAATTATTTTCAGTTATTTTCTGAAAATGAAATTTTCTGATTTTCATTTAATCTCTACCCTCTAACTTTTCAATATGATTTCGGTAGATAAACTTAAAGCTTCACCATAAGCTGACATTTTTAAAAAGAGGTCTTCTGTTCTTGGATAAAGGATTTTCACATGCCGAGGCCAGAAATCAATTAACTCGTTCACTCTTACACTGTCCTTGCCACTGCTGTGCTTCAGGTACCATCAGGCTCTTTTGGTCAAGTTTGCATAACTTTTATTGTCTCAATTCTGACAACTGTGTGATCCAAGACCTTTGGCACAACATCAAAAAACTGTCAGCTTCTCAAAAATCACACATCAGCCCACCATGCCAAAGCAGAGAGTTTGACTGCTGCTTTGTAGGTTCCACCCATGCCCACCTTCAATATTAGTAAGTTCTAATCCTGCTCACTAGAATACATTTCCTTAAAGAGAGTAAACAAGCACTCCTTGAAACTCTGTCAGACTTATAATGAAGTATGGAAACACTGTTGCCAGGAGTTGTACATAACAGTATGATATTCTGATTTTCTTTCCAACAATTTTGCTCCAGTAACAACTACATACGGTTATTGTTAATAACTTCTCATCTCACTCAGAGGTCAACATCAGGCAATTTCAAGTATTCTGCATGTTTTTTGACATTATGACAGAAATAAAAGTGCCGTGGAATCTCTGAAAAAAAGACACGGGCAGCACCCAGACTGCAGTCAGAATATTTGACACTGGTACAGGTGTTGCAGGTTACACTGTGACTAGAATATAGCACTGCACTCACTTCATGCTAACCCCAAAGTTTAAGGATCTCAATTTCTCCACATAAATTACTGTATGATTTTCTAGTTACTGATTTATGACAAAAATCTCCTCTTTTTGTCTTGTATGGGAGAAATGCAAGTAACAGCCCTTTAACTCCGATTAGATTATTACACCTTATGGTGCAGAATCATCCTTACAAGACAGCATCATTTATAGGATTATCTGCTGTAACATAAACTGGCTTTGTCTTGCACATAGGGAGTTTCAAGAATAACTCACTCCTGCTGTAATTGTTCTTCTCTAAACACACAGAATCCTGAACCTACTGGTCTGCTACTTCCATTCCCCAGATCATTTCAGCTTAATAATGAAATGTTTTCTCAGTGTCTGCTTCCTGATTTTTCTTCATGGTAGACTTTATTACACTTGAGTAAGCATATCTGCTTCTCTCATTCTCAAATAGAAATTATGTAAGCCAAAACTCACACTATGTAAACAATTTTTAATACTAGTATGTTCCTAAAGAGCAATGTCCCTCTGTCTTGTTATTAAGGATGGTCAGAACACACGTCTGTTAAATATTTATGTAAGTTTACAGCTCACTAGCTGTTCGGTTTCTTCCCTTGATGTAATCAGTGATGTCCAAACAGGTCTAAGAACATAAAATACCTGGCTCCAGGGTGATTTGTGGAAGACTGGTTTTGCATAAGTAACTTTCTCTTCTCCTTGTCTAGTTCTGCCAGGATTGCAACCCTATTTTTATTCTGGAAACCTGGTGAGAATGACAGAAAAATATTAGAGATATTTATTTGACTTCTATGGCCCAGCTCTAACCCTGTGGAATTAGAACTCTCTGTACAAAATTATTTTAAGATGAATACACTAATCTTCAAAGCTTTGTACTCATTTGAAAAGGCTATTAATAAACAGGCTTAATTTTTCCTTTTCTTATTTTACAGCATGCAATAGCTTCCATAAGCTATCATGCATATTAACACATACTAAAAGAGAGGCTTTTAACTCAAGTTACATCATATCCCTTCCCAAGCCGACTCTGGAGCTACAATCAAGGTACACTATCAAATAACTGCCTTCCAAAAAAAAAAATAAACTTACCAGGTTCTAGATTTAAAATGTAGTCACTGAATGTTCAGCTCAACAATAACAATGGAGTAATACACTCATGGGGCCTAATTTCTCATGTTAGTGACCTCAGACTGTAACACAAGCATGATGTATGTAACAGGTAAGAATGAGCTAATCACAAAGCTTGCACATGTGCTTATACAAATATCTTTCACTCAATCTATGCAGAAAAATTTAAATATACTGATGTCCTTACCTATACACACTACCCTTATTCTAAGTATGATCAAATGCTGGAATAGAGAAGCAAAATTAAACTATTAAGCTGACTGTACACAATTTAAGACCGTGGCCTCCATTTGCTTTCATCATTCTCCCAAAGAGATCTTGAATACTAGAGAAGGGGTCAGGAAGTATGGTGACTTGAGAGAATTTAAAACTGCCCAAAATAGCTGCCACCTATGTACTTTTCAAAGTTGCCTTCTAAATGCAAACATGGCAAAACTGCTATACCTACACCGGACTCATATAATAAAGGATCTCACTGCAGTCCTCAAACAAACCAGGTGCACAAGTCCCTGTTGTACAGTATGTGCAAACAGCACAGCTGAGGACAACAGCTCCAGACCTGACTCTTACACACCTCTGTGCCATCAAGGACAGTCCTCATGTCACAAATATACACTTTTTGAATTGCTGATTTGCTGCTGTTCTATAAATAACAAGTTATGACACCATCATAAAAAAGAAGAGACATAAAAGGCAAGTTCTCCTTTATTTTCTCCATACAAAAAGTCAAAGATTCCCACTGGAAATTGCTGTGTGCTGTGCCCCTTCCCTGGGAACCGTCTTAGTGACAGCACTGAAACATGGTAGCCCACTAGCAATTATGACAGCCAGAAACAGTAACTCTTAAGGAGAGTATTAGCATGTCAAGGTAAAATGGTTTCTTTTCAGTAGCTGCACTCAAAGTTCATCCTCTTTGACAAACCTTGTGTTGATGCTTAATTACATAATCCAGTATTCCTTTCATCTGCGCAGCTAAATGAAGGAAACAATTACCAGAGAGAAACCTTCAAGTCTAAATAAGAATCTGCATCTGTACTGCCTTGCTATCAGTCACCTTTTCCTTCTACCATGCCTAACATACACACCCATAAACCTCAGTGTCTCAGGAGTTCTTGAAAGGAGCAGTCTTTTGATTATATTGTACTGCGGTTTTATGTAAGATCACCCACAAAAATTTCGACGTTTGTTAGTAAGATTTCAAATTACATTTAATTAACTGGTATTTTTCCGTCCACTAATCTCTCCTTCCCATGTGTCATTAGCTCCACTTAAACTCTGTTTTGTAAGAGTATTGATTCAGGTCTTTGATGTTTCTCTGCTCTTTGGGTATTGTACACCATCTCTTTTTTCGAAGACCTTGCGCTTGCAATGAACCTGAAACATTAAAACACAGCTGACATACAAAGGCTGACAAATCTTGCCAACAAGTTAGGATTTAATATCTCTGAGCTGCAGCTAGCCCAGACTTTACATTCTTGTAAATTCTGGAGACAACATGTGAATAGGATGACAGAAGCACCTCTAAGAAGGTCTGATCTAAAACAACCATGTTTGTATACTCATTCTACACAACTTTAATCCAAAAATCTTTATACTTGACATATTACTGAGCACCCTTCTGCTTCTGCTTGCTTATCCTGAACTGCATAAATCTAAATGCATGCTTGGAATTCAGACGATATGACAATTAAGGAAAGAAAAAGGAGACCACTTTTTAATATAAGTTGTTGTGATCTAAAAGAATAAAGATTAAATATGCTTAAATTTATCATGAAGCAGATGGTATGATTCAGAAAAGCTTGAGACATTTTTAATGCTGTTTTTAAACTGTGATCAGAAACTGTAGAAGATTCTGTCTTCTATTTTGAGTCTTGTTACAGTATTTTACGGCAGAAACTCTAGAGGTATTCAGAAGAAACCCAAGTGTGTTCTTCTTTTCTTATACCTCTACTAAAAGCTTTGTGGTGTGTTTTTTGTTTGATTGTTGGTTGTTTTTTGGACTAGTATTTTGCACTAGAGTTCAGACAGTGACAGTCAGCAACCTGCTGTGCTGAAAAAGTCACTTGTTTAAGAAAATTCATTAATGGTAAGAAGAAAAAAGCCTGTTTAAGAATGTGGAGGAGCACGTTAAACATGTACATGTTAGTATTCCTCAGCTGAGCAATGTGAAGTTCCTGCAGGTAAACTTTTTCAACACGCAAAGCAAAGCCTGTTCATTTAAAGGTTAACAGTGGAGGGGGTGGAACATAAGAAATCCATTTTACAGAGAAATTCTGGCATCCTTAGAAAGTAATTAATCATATCTGGCAATACATAAGCAAGACTTTCATTTAGATTCTTCCCTGTCCAGGAACCCAAAGCGCTTTCATAAAGACCAGCTTGCAACTCCTACAGAAGTTTCCCACTTCAATTATAAATAAGAGTAATTTTTCATCTGTAGGTTTGTCTGTTCTGCTTTCTAGTACAAAAAATGTAGACATGCAAAAATCAAAAATCAAAAATCAGAGTCTCATCTGTGAAAGCAAGTCAGATTTTCAAACACAGGAACTTCCATAAAGCTTTAAATTTAGACTTCCCTTGAGTGGGCTAATATTCTGAGAACTAACTGTTTGAATATTGCAGTTTATTAATATTTTTTCTGCTTTGCTGACGTGAGTCCTGACACAAAATGACCTGTTCAAGGCAGCTTAATAGATTAATGGCAGTGTCAGATGTCAAAGTGAGCACCTAGATCCTCAGATTACTCTCTAGTGTAGCAGATTCAGGACATTTAAAATTTAAACCTTTCTGACACCTCCATTTCTGACATACAGCATTGTATCTGTGCAGGACTGGAAAGATTACTTGCACCTATTTTCTGCACGTGAAAGGCAGAAAGCCAAAGAAAGCTGAAGGCTTGCTGAGTGATACCGGCAACTTTCAGAGCTCACAGCAAGCTTCTCTCTTTAACCTAATCTTAACACCTTATTACCACCCTATCTCACCATTATCTATGTCAGTTAGTTCTTCTAACTAACTCTGCATGGCAAGAAACAGCATTACCTTTACCTTTTTTAAGTGATTGCTTTTCATTGATTATCTTTTCCTTGATCTGTTGGTTGCCTCAAACTCACAGCACATTTAAGTTTTTTCTAAGATGCACTACTTATCATTTGTCCATAGATGTGTAACAGCACAAAAGAGCCCTCCACTACCTTGTGTTCAAGATGCATTTTTCCTTGGAAAATGTTTTCAAAGCTGTGTGTCAGCTCCAAGCTTTGAACACTGAAAGGCCCTGCATATTGTCCTGCCTTGCTCAATTCAGAAAGATTTAAGGCAATTTCTTTACTGAAGTGCATGTTGCTATAAATGGCAGCATTCACGAAGTGAGGCAGCACCCTCTTAAAAAGCAGAATATTCAAGAAGCACCTTATTAAACATGCAGCATTTGCGAAAAAAATTGAGTAATTCTACTTTGATGTCCTCTTCTGCTTATGATGACTGGCATCTCAAAACATCATCTAAGAGTCTGCTGCACACCAATACTCTCAGTAACAATTTACATCTGGGGGCTTTCATATACATTGTACGACAATGAAACAAAAGGCATACTGGTTATTCAGTAAATTAAGTTGAATTACTGAAAAATACATTAATATTTTGTCTGTGCCTCCAGAAAACAGCTACAGGCATAGCTGAATGTAAGTTATTGACAGCTTTATGGCTGCAAAGTTCTCAAGTACTATGCTTACACACAGACTCAGAAGGGGAAGGGCAAAGCGTGTAGATGATGACAAAATTCAGTGCAGAACAGCACAATCTTCCTTTTCAGACTCAGTGAACAGAGAGCCAAATCTAGCTGCTTAGATTGCTCTATGTGAATGCACTCACATACCTTTAGGCCAAAAGCATAAACAACTGCCAGGATATAAAGAGACTCTAGAATTGCTACAGCCTGAAACTTAGAATTCTGTTCATATTTCAAGAGCTTGTTCTTCAAACATACCAGAACTCTTCTTTTCTGAAAGGTTCAGCCTGGTCTGAAGCAGGATCTGTATTTTTCCCACCTTTGGGGACCTGCCTAAAGGAGAATTCTGTCCTGAGCAGCTACATTTCTCTCATCTCAGAGGGCTTCCTCTAGGAGGACTCACACACAGCATGGTTAATTCAGTCACACGCAAGGTATGCTCTGACCTTGCTGCACACAAACAAAGGCATTTCACAAGAGCAGCCTGATGAATGTGTGTTGCCTAAGTACTGTCAAGTATTGCAGTAGGACCAGTGTATTTCTGAGCACCTGGAAGTATTAGCTGTAATTCAGAAGCTGATTTCCACCCCTGTAAGTGTACCACTCTGGTCTATGAGCTCATCTGGTGGACAATGCACAGCGTGCTATAAGATCTTCCATTGCTTTTAAATGCCACAGTCAGTCTCATGCAATCAGTTCCATGTGGTACTAACGAGCTGAAATAAGGCTTTTCATTCAATTCTGCTTGGTTTTTCTGTACTCATATGCAGCTCACCACCAAGAGTGATTTTCTAAGAGGCCAGTGAATAAAAGTTTGGTCCACAAAATCTTAACTATTATAGTCCAGGTCTGTAATCCACAGATTAATTAATTTGAGAAAACTCAAATTAACTCCTAAGAAAATACCTGGTACTGATCAAAGGAAAAGCAGTAATTTGGCACAAGAAATTCTCACTACAGTCTACCGGTGTAGAAGGCTAGTGTTTAATTCATCCTTACAGCTCTGCCTCAGTAAGTGCTACCATTCATAACTGTTCTGGTGAGCATTTCAGTAAACTTCTATTCCTTTCGTTCATAGTGAAGAGAATGGATTGCTTGAACAGTACTAATACATATGCCATGAGGCAAGCTAAAAATGCAGTGTTTTTCTCAACCATTTTCACTACTAGACTGCATCTAGCCAAGACAGAAGCCCTGAACTGTTGTTTATATTTACCTGTTCCTTTGTAATTTTCCTAGTTGTATTATTTATAGGCTTATTTGGTAATTAAACTTGATAGTGTTTCTTGTCTGCTTAGCGCAAACAATTTTCATATGATAACAGTTCCTTTAGTGGGTCTGTAAGGGATATCTCAAATATAAAAGATTCCAAGGCTCTATTAAATTGTAAGGTCTGAAATCGTGAGGGAAGCAAAGGTATTCTGGCACTAAAACCCAATATATTTAAGAAAAAGCAGCTTTTAACTCTCTATGACAACATTCTATTCCTTGCAATGATGCTGATTTGGTATTCACAGAATAAAGCAAGATTTACCATTACGTACCAAAAACTTTCTCAGAGCTAAAATTCGCAAACAGACAGCTCTGCAATCTGCAGTACTCCTCTCTCAACACCTCACAAAATCTCAATAAGCATTCTAGAAACTACCACCTTTTTGTCAAGTAGCAAGTCAAATCTGTATTTTGGACCCACATGAGTCATATGATACCCCCTGAAGTATCATCCAGCAACACCCAGCTTTGCAGGACTTAAGGTAAGGACACAAACACAAACACAGATCCACAAAAAAGTCTCCACTTGCTGGGAAACTGAACCCAGAATTCATTTCTCATAACCAAGTAAGGGAAGAGCCGTATCTGGGAAGCTTTTTCCTCAGCTCTTCCATATAAGAAAAGCCTCAGAGATTCCCTAAGGTTTCCAGAAAACACCTCTAGAGGGCGATTTAAGACCCTCCTTCAAATTTATCGGATGACACTCTCAGACCCTCAGCCCCCTCTAAAGCAGATGCATTGCCTGGATAGATGGACCATTACTAATAAAAAAATTTTATTATTTTAAGGATGCAATTGAGATGCATCTTGGTACAAAGGAACATTTAATCGCAGTTACCATTATGGTTTTAATTGGCTTTTCCTCCTATGCCTGGGCTCTTGCTGCCTGTGACAGATATCACTGTCTGGGTCTTGCTGTTCCCATCACAATATGGAATGTATTTGATTTCTGGGCGTTCTCTGATGTTGAGTGCAAGAGCTGCAAGCCACGTGCAATGCCAAGTGTTGTAAGCGTCTGAAATAAGCTTCAGGAAATCATCACTGTACCACAGGCATGGTAGGTACTTCCTAACCCTGAGCATGACATTATGCTCACTAATTCAGAGCTCCCCAGCCATCAGTGGTCCTTTTTAACCATTAAATGTGTGTGTACCTTGTCCCAGAAGAACTGCTGTCATTCTGCTGCTTTCAGCCCCACCTCTCCTCCCTTTCTTCATCTTTCCATAAAAATAAACTTACAGTTATGCTGACTTCCCTGACATTTTGCACATAGTCTTTTCCTTTGAATACTTAGATTAAAACCAACCTTGTCCTGAAGGATTTGCTGCCATCCTTCAATTTTCAGCCCTTGTTTTATTCAGCTGGAGTTCAAACCTTTTAACCCCCACAAATATCTGCAAAACAGGCACAATACAAGATAAACGTATTCCTTTAAAAAAAGAGCTTGGATTTCAATCTGTTAGAGACATCATAAATAAATACGGCAACTGTTAGAAAGTACAAGACAAACACAACATGTGTGTTGCTTAAAATGTCTTATACAGTTTATATTGTTCTGACTGAAACTTTTGCCTTGAAATATCCAGGGCTGTGACCAATCCTCATTTTCAGATTCTAGTAATTTCTATAAGTAGTAGTAGTCACTTCTCCTAATCTCTATTCTAGTAAAAATAACTTCTAGAGTCATACACGCATTTTCCCAACCGAACTTCTTCCTGACAAGGTACGTCAGACTACATTTCAGAATCACATCAAACCTTTGCACTCCTTAAAAGCTGAAGCCTTGGAAGACCTCAGTTTAGGCTCTAACTCAAGAAAAACTCGTTTGATGAGAGGCAATTTAAATCCCAGATACAAGGTCAGCCAAAGTTGGCTGCAGCTGTGACAAAACAAAAAAGGAGGCCTGCTCCTCGGCCATACGTCACCTCGGGCCACCATCAACTTCTGTTTCCATCAAGGTGCCAGGCTGTAAAGTGCAGTGGCGAAGAGCTCTGGCTCAGCCAGGCGGAGCCGAGGGACGGGAACGCTGAAGCCTGCAAGAAACCTGAATCGGAAGTCACAGTCAGACTTCCACAGGAGACCGGGCCACTGTTACGTCCTGGACTTGTGGGTCCCTGAGCCGCAACCCTGCAATGAATTAAGAACTCAGTGACAGTATTAATTAAACGCAGTGACAGCGGCCGGGACGGGTTTCTCCAAGAGCCATGGATGGCCTGACCCACTCCCGCCGCTGCTCGCCTCCCCCCACACGGCTCGGGAATGGGCTCTCCCGCTCGGCTTTTCCCTCCCGCCCACAATGGATGCATGGATTCCTCGGCTCTCTCCGGCCCGGCGGAGATGCTCCGCCCCAGCCCGGCCAGCCCGGCCGGCCCGGCCCGGCCCGGCCCGGGCCCCTGCAGTCCCGCCCGCCACCCACCTGCCCGAGGGCTCGGGGCCCCGGCTCCTTCTCCCCCGCTCACCCTTCCCGCAGCGCGCCCGCGCCGCCTCCGCCCCCTGCTCGTGACGCGCGCACAGCGCGACGGCGCCCGCACCTCCCTCACACTGCCCGCGCCCTCCTCTCTTCCCGAGCCCTTCCTTCCCTCTTGCCGCGCCCTCCCTTCCCACTTCCCGCGGCGCTCTCGCCCTGCTCGCGCCCGGAATGGTCGCGCTTGAGCGTGTGGAGGCGCAGGCAGTCAGCGCGGAGTGTTGCGTTAAGCGGTGAGGCTGTGTCTGCTTGTGTTTGCTGCTCCTGCCGTGGGCATTCGGCTGGGCATGGGAGCAAGCGCCAGGGGTCACACTGTGGGGACTCCAGGCAGCACCGCGGTTAAATAGTAAAAAACCTCACAAGTGAAAGGGAAAGGGTTACAGAATCAGGTTGGAAAAGACCTCCGAGGTCATCGAGTCCAACCTGTGACCCAACACCACCCTGTCAACCATACCATGGCACTCAGTGCCACGTCCAGTCATTGCTTAACACCTCCAGGGACGGTGACTCCACCACCTCCCTGGGCAGCCCGTTCCAAAGTCTAATCGCTCTTTCAGGGAAGAACCTCCCCTGGAGCAGCTTGAGGTTGTGTCCTCTTGTCCTGTCCTTTCTTTTTCTTTAAATCACTGCCATGCAGATTGTGTTTGAACACAGCAGCAATATTTGGCATGAATTACAGAAAGGTTTCTTCATGGAACTACTGCATGGTTTGCTTTTGGAATGTCAAGTAACAACTGTGTAGATGAGGATATCCGATTAAGTGATCTGGTCTGACCTGGAGAACAAATCTTAGTCTTAAAGCAGCGATTTGAGACTTTTTGTTTTATGTCCTTTTGGGTAAAATACTTCTGTTTGAATCAAACCAAACTGAGTAGTGATTTGAACTGTGGCTCATCGCAGCTGTAGCTTTGATTGTACATAAATCAATTATTAAGGACTGCTATAAAAAAATAAATAATTGGAAGACTGCATACAGATGGGGCCAACACTGACCTCTCTGTAGCCAAAAATCAGCCACTCTGTCTACTTCAGTTTTATATGCATGGTTTTTTAAGGCACTAAACAATGTTCATGAAATAAAGGCCCTTTTTCTTCTTTACCCAAATTTAGGGATAAGTACAGGAAATCAGTTACTTTTTTTATGATTTAGATCAAGGTGTCTATGTTGACATGCTTTTACTGCAGGATATTATATTTTTTGATATTAAGGTTTTGATGATGTATGTAACAGGCACTTCTGAGCAAATGACACTTCCTTACAGCAAGGATGATACCGAATCTGGTAGTCAAACCTTCAGCATGCTGCAGGACATTTAAGTTCATCTGCTTTCTTTTTCATCAAATGCTAGAAGTCCATAACCTCCTCACTCTTCAGGCCTAAAGTGGAAAAAGAGCTTATTAAAAACTGTTTAGTTACGATGGAATTATTTATATTGGTAAGAGCACACATAGGGTGTACATGGTGCTAATTGTCACATGAATCCATTAGCTTGGACAGCCAAATATATACAGAAATATTGAAGGCAATTAACAATTTCTTAAGATCTGCTGTAGCCAGCTTTACTGGATCATGAAGAAATAAATTGCATTTTTGAGAGTGTACAGGATACATAAAAATCCTGCCAAGTAGCTATAATAATGGATTAATTTATCTTAAAATAGTGTGCCTTAGTGTTATACACATGGATTCTATGTGATAGGCAATATTCTGCTAACCAAGTATGCTATCTCTTCTTGCATTGATACTTTTCAAAGACTCACTAAGTCTGTTTGACATTTGTAAAACTGAACAAATTTGTGTCTGGAAACTTGTAGTGTCCAGATGTAGAATTTAGTTACCTGGATTGTTTGCCTGGTAAAAGCAGTGTATGTGTGTGTGTATGTATGAGTGTATGTGTGTTTGTGTAGGGGGTGTGTGTGCGTGCCTGTACCCAAACCAGCAGACAGTCTCAGGGAGTTTTCTGTTTGCTTTAAAGCCCTGTTGATTAATACTGTGGGAAGCAAACATTGCTGCCATTCCCACATACTCCTATTATTGTCAACTGTTCTCTTTGCATGAACAGCTGACTGAGCACCTGCCCTCCTAATTCTGTTTTGCTATTGTTTTTTGTTTTGTTTCATTTTGTAATTTCTCATTTTGCCTTTGGAAATGTCACATGTGCTTATTTTTCCTCTTTTAATTATTCTCCCTTGGATGATCTGCAGACCATTTTAACTAGACACCTCACTTGCAATCCTTAACTGCTGAGAAGCAGGGTGAGTGAAAAGTAGCACAGCACCCAAGCTAATAATCCTACCTGGTGCAATTCTCTGTGTTGTCATGCCGGGACTGAAGATGTAAGTGATTCTAAAAAGCTGTAGTTTGAGGCAGACGGGCCTAGCTGCTGCGCCCCTCTCTACACAGCTAACACGGGTAAGAAGAATTAATTAGTGGACAGTGGTTCTTCACTGGGGAGCAAGAAAGGAAAGTAGAGAAAGAAGAAGCAGCAGGGCAAGGAGGAAGAGTCATCAGCAAGGAAACTCAGGTGAAGAGAAGTTGGGACTCATTAATTCTTCATTTCTGTACAAGTGTGAATATTGATCATAGTAGTAACTTCAAGCATCTCTACAAAAACATGGTCATGCCTCAAGTCAAATGATCACTTGAGTTTGGGAGGAGTTTCATATCAATATCAATTATTTCCTCCTTGGGTTGCAGAAACAGGAAGAAGTGTTTAAAGGAATTCCTTTAAAGGTGTTCCTTTAAAGGAATTATGTCTAATCTCTGATGCGTTATAATACTTTTGCCTGAAATTTCTCCTTCGTGTTCAGCATAAGCAGATTTTAAAAATATAAAATAAAGTGTGAAGTGTGTCTTTGGGAAAGCCATTACAAAATCTTCAGTTTAAAAAGAGGCTGTTCTTGAACACTGTCTCACAAATCTTGCCATGCTGTTCCTTGAGGCAATAAAATGCTGTTTTTCAGGCTGGCTGTTCTCATCATCTTGGAGTAGAGGGAGCTGTGTATCCCATTGTATAAATGAAAGCTGTATTAAACTGAATGTAATCCTGAATGAACATAAACTGCAGTATTTCAGAATGACAGTGGGCAGTTCTATTCACTATAGGCTGAGGTAGTGATTTACATGTTGGGTTTTTTCCCCCATAAGTGAAAACAGTACGTGCATGATGTCTCCTTGGGTTGAACCAAGATCTGCCAGAATGCTGTTTTTATTTACATATGGCAGTGCTACTCATACATATCTATCCTAAACACTCACTTTCTCTATTTATTGCATGTGTCACACACAAACCCCTTCAAACAAACAAACAAAAAAGTATTTTGAAGAGTCTTTAAACATTTTAGACTGGGGTTTTAGATTGGGGTTTCTAGATCCAATTGTGTAAAAATACTGTATCCATAGTTATAGTCTTTCTCCTTGATTGGATTTTTGATTTTTCATTTTATAGCCATTTAGCACAGACTTCCACTTTGTATCACAAGTGTCCTTTGTTCCCACAATCCTGTTTATGGCAGCCCCATAAAACTTGACAGCTTTGAAAGCTTTTGATGCAGCAAAAGGTCATGCGTTATCTTATATGGGTGCATGAATGCACAGGTGTTGTGTGCTCGTGACTTGAAACTGATTCTCTCTCTGTAGAGACTATTGAGCCCATACATAAGATTTAACGTGATGGAGTCAAAAGCCTGCCCTCTCCAATCTCTGCAGTTCAAGGCATGACATCTAGTAGCTTATAGAAGGAAGGACCTTTTTTGAAAAGAGAGTTGGATTTTGGGGGGTTTTTTACATCTTCTAGAATCGTCTTGTTCCATAGTAGTTTCATGTGTGCCTATGTTTAGGCAGACACAAATGTTATCCTTGCCAAGGAAGACCACAGTAGAGAAAAGATAAAGCAGTTGAGGAGAGGCTGTTGACAGCAGGGAAAAAAAACTTTTACTTCCCTTGACCTGTCAAACCAGCCAAGCCTGCCAGTATCTCTGTGGCCTCAAGCCTACCTTATTGTTTGTACTGTCTGGAGTGTGCTATTGAGAATCCTAGAATTTAGTCTTTACATAGAATACTTAATCAAAAGGTGGGGTTTACATGTCTAGTAAATAAATAGAATGTGAACTTAGTCTCCTGATATTAATTGTAAACCCCGTTGCCATTTTATGTCTCATTATCTGGACAAGAAGATAAAGATGCATTACAAAAAGAATGTTAAGAAACAACTAAGAGTCCTTGTCAGGCTCACACTGAACACTTATAAAGCTATCTGCCGTTATAAAAACATCCTGTGTGGTATTACTGGAGTAACTGGCACTCCAGAACAGCAGTGCAAGATAGGTGCTATCTTTAAATTTGTAAATAGGTTATTACTGGAATAACTGGCACTCCAGAATAGCAGTGCAAAATACGTGCTATTTTTAAATTTGTAAATGGGTTTTCCTAAATCATCCATGGATCCTTCCTCTCCCTGTTTATCCTAGTAAACTGTCCTAAGAGGTAGCTTGCAGGACTTTGATTTCAGTGATACAGAGACAGAACTATGTTTTTCAGGAAAAAACATGTGAAACCAGTGACATTTGTCTTGAATTGGTGAGATTCTTGGTCCTCAAACTGACCATTTGTCTTCTTGCCCAGTTATTATTACACACATACCTCTCTGTTTCATCCTGCTTCTGAGCTGAGAAGATGTAAACATAATAAATAGTTATGACTTTGCTAGGAGAGCATGCCAGTTTTTTCAAGTTAACTTGGGTTATGATGTGGGCATTGAGTAGCAATCTCTTTTCAGCCTGCCACTGATTTTGGTTTTCACTGTGTATTTTATTCTGGTTGCATGTTTCATGTACTGAATAGTTTTAGCTTGGTTGATGTTTAACAAAAAGAATATATATTATCAATATAAGCATCAAGCAAAATATTACAGTCGTAAAATTATACCACCAGAGTGGAGAAGGATACATAACCATGTTTTTAATCACTCATAATTTCCTAGCAGAAATAAGACATTTATTTATTTCACTGCTGATACTAGAAAAATACACACTTTCCTTCCTCCGTTTTTAGCAGTACCTCTTGTGCCTGCTATTGGAGCCAGATGACCACGTGCTGACACATTTAGAGGTTCCTATTTGTGTGTAGAAAACAATACCTACAAGAAGTCAGCTACATGGCATACCTTTTTTTTCTGTTTCATTCCATGCACAATAGATTTGGAGTTCTTTATGACTGCTGTTCATATTGTGTGACTAGTTCTAATCAAGGTACAAGAGTTCGCTCCTAACTCTAATTTCAAATTCAATGTTCTATTGTTTTTTTTAGGTTCCAGTTCTTGAAATCAACTACATAACATTGTCATCTTCCATGTTAAAAAAAATAGAAATGGGTTTCTCTCATAGCTGAAATCACCTAGTCTGTGATATGAACTTGCAAAGAATACAGCAAAGGCCAGACAGTTGTATGGATTTTTAAGATTATACATTTAGAGTAAGTTTAATCTATTTTAATATATCATTTATGATTTTTGAAGTCTTCTCATAGAACATAGAATGGTTTGGGTTGGAAGAGACTTCAAAATTCATCCAGTTCCAACCCCCCTGTCATAGGCAGGGAACCTTTCACTAGACCAGATCACTCTGAGCTCCAACTTGGTAATCTTATTTCTCAGTATCACAGTTTGCTACCTCAGGTATGTATCACTGTTAAACCTAGATTGCTGTCTGTACAAATCTTTGCAGATTTGGTACTCACCGCAATCAGAGGGAGACAGACATCTGTCATTAGTCATTAAGACAGTTAGGGTTATATCACTTACTCTGTCCATTTTTTGGTTTTTTAAAGCATGTTATTATCATAAATTACATTGAAGTGACCTAGTGTCAACAGCCAGCTTGACTTTGCATCATGCTGTGGTGTTGGAATTCCAAAATTTAACGTGACTTTCATACCCAGAATTTAGGAATATCACCATAATAATCAACAAGTTTGTAATTTTCCTGTGTAAGAGCTCTTCCACTAATGTCTTCTGAACTTCTTCTAACCAGATTTCAGCTTACTTGTATTCATAGGTGCAAAAATATTCCTGAATTTTGTATTTACTGATCCAGTTAGTTATTTGAAAATGTTTCTAAGTATTCTATGTCAGAAATGAGTACGGATGACATAGCAGAAACAGGTAACACATATGAAAGTAATTAATAAACAAAGGCATATATTGCCCTATCACAGTAATGCCTTGAGGGGCTACCTAGAAACAGAGACTAGACAAGAGTAAGGGAATAAAGGTAGATATTTATTTGAAAGGCCTTCAAAAGTACCACCCTGGGGAGCCAGAGGCTACTTCCAAAACAGACCCCAAGATGGACAACAAGTCATGAGTTCGTCACACTTTTATAGGTTTGGTCCATTTGCATATCAGCATAAATTCACCAATTAAAACTTTAGCTAATGACGTAATTTTTTCAATTTCTCTTCCTCTCTTGTGGCCCTAGTTTACACCTTTGGGCCTAGGACAGTCTGAGTGTCCTTGAATAGCAATAACAACAAAGAGAAGCTTTGTTGTGTCTATCTGGCGTAGGAGAGCAGCTAAGAAGCTACAAGTGTCACGGCGTGCAGTGGTCGTGAGGTGCCGTGACCTTCCTGAGAGTGTTCCTGGTGGAAGGGGAGCCGCTCGGTGCTAAGGCCACACAGAGGCACAGGCACACACCGCCCGATGGTGTGAGAACACACACACACGCATATACACACACACATACACACATACACCACACACACACACACACGCAATCTAGACAGCGACGATCAACAGTAAAGAGGTGGAAAAGGTCTTCTATATGGGGTTCCAACGACGAGGGTTTACTGAGGGTTCATGCATGGAGGGACCCAGAAATAGAAAAAAAAATGAGAGCCGTGTGTACAAGCTTTATATATGGAACTGCTATGGGCGGGCAGCGCATCAGGGCCAATGGTCCAAGGGCAAGGAGGTGGAGTGAGGGCAGGGTCACTGTACATGGACCAGTGAGGGAACTGGAGGGGCTGAGCAGGGGGACAGGAGCCAATGGGAGAACCTGGGAAGAAGAACTTTCCAGAAGGAAGCCAAACAAGGTAACAAAGGGAGGGAAGCCAATGGGCCAATCCAAAGTATAGAACCAGAATACATCAGCATAATAACACAAGGCACCACCGTCTTGGAGGTGGACCTGGATCTAGGGACTGTCCCACCAATGGACCTGCCCTATCCTTGGGCCAATCAGCACACTGGTCCCGAGCAGAGTGGTTTCACACACCACAGCATACAAGAAACTTCAGAGCTACACACTAGGAGATACAAGATTTGAAAAATACAAAAGTTAAAACCTAAGGCATCAAAAGGAAACTAGATCAGGAAGTGAATCTCTGGAGCTTGGAACTTCATCCTTGTATACAGGTCAACTGAGAGGTCACCTTACATAACCTCAGAAACCAGACATAATGACTTCTGTAGCAGCACTGAATCATTCAGGCTGGAAGGGATGTAGGGAGGTCTCTGGTCCAGTCTCTTGCTTAAAGGAGGGTCAGACGTGAGATTATGCCAGATCGTCTTGAGAATCTCCCAGGGTGAAGACTGCACAACCTCTCTCTGCAATCTGCTCTGCGTCTTGGCTATCTTCAGGGGGAGAAAAGTCGTTCCTAACATCCATCAGGAATTTCCTGTTTCAGTTGATGTCCTTTGTCTCTTGTCCTCCTGCTATGGTCTGCTGTGGTAAACCCACTACCATCTTTTCCACCCCCTCCCTAGAAGATGCAATTAACTGCCCTTGAAGCTATCTGCTCCAGGCTCAAAAAGCCTCAGGCCTGCAGCTGCTGCTGCAGATGGTCACCAACCATCTCAGTGCCCCTCTCTGAACTTGGTCCAGTTTGTCAGCATCTTGTATAAATGTCCCATGATTGAACACAGGATTTCTGATGAGGTCTAGTGAATGGCAAGCAGAGACAGATAAACCCTGCCCTCAATCTGCTGCCTGTGCTGCCTGCTGTTTAGGCAGCCTGGATACCACCAGTCTTCCCTGCTGCAAGGATGTAGCAGCCTTATACTTGGCTCACTGCCCACTAAGCCAAGGTTTAATGAGTAGGTCATTTGTACTTGCACAGAGCTAGGATGGCCCGAGGTTTCCACGCATTAGAAGGTGTTGGTGTCCCCAACAGGCTTCCTTTGGAAAAGAATTGAGTTGGAAACACAGCTGGGTGAGGATGCTTAAGGGAAAGGAGAGGAGGAGCTCTGAGTAAGGCATAAATCTTTGAGACAGGCTGTCACAAAACTGAAGGGAACCAATTCCTGAGCAGTGTGGCAGATACACAAACCTGCCTGCTGCTTTATCACAATAGTTCCCACTTAAGACTTGGATAGTCTATAAGAAAGTTGGGATGCATGTATTTAAACTGGCTAATTTGTACTTCCCTTTCTTGATAGATAAATAGGTTGCTGTTTCTGAAGTGTAATGAACAAGGAATATTTCACACCTGCTTTCTCACTGGGGCCTGGCACTTGGTTTGGACTTTTGATCTTTGCTGGAGTGCAAACATTATGCAGTAAGTAGTTATTTATAGTAAGGATTTATGATTTTTTTCCATATTTTTTTCCCATGAAAAGAAGCGTTTCCTTTTGTAATGATATTCCATGGTGTTGTGCTCTCATGCTTGTCCTGCTGTGTGGCACCTCGCAGTGACACCTGAAAAACTTGCTAGCTTAGCTTTAGGTATTGATGCTGCCCTTTTTATTGCAATGGTCTGTACTCCCCAGGAAAAGTTACACACAAGTGAAATGTTTACAGCATCCAAGTCTCATCTGATCACATACCTGTATGTTTATCTTCATGTATCTATCAGTAGCTTGAAGGGATTGTGACATTCTTAGAGTGATATATCACTTTCCCCAGTAGCATGTTACTGTATCACGTCTAATTAGTGCTGCAGCCATTAATTTGGAAAAAAATAATTTATCAGCAAAATTTAGCTGCTTTATCTCCTTTATCTCAGGGAACATCTTAGACCAGACTATGCTTTTTCTCCTATTTATTAGTTATCCTGCAGTCATGAACACTTTTTCCACACGGTTAAATGCAGATAGATCACTGAATTTTTGTAATGCATAGATGCTGTTAAGACAGATTTGCATGGATCGCTTCTACAGGTCTTGGTGTATCTTTCAGCTCATTTCAGCACGATGAAACTTTCTACAACAAAACGAGATCTCTCAACGTGAGATCTCTGCGACAAAAGTAAACACATGGCATCTGTGAAAGCATGTTTCTGTGCAGGCTTTTCGCGTGCAAGACATCTCCCAATGTATTCGCTTGCGGTGCACTCCCACCGTGAGGGAGTCCCGAAGGCCGGGCCTTGTCCCCTCCTGTGCGTGGCTGGGGTCGGTCCTGCACTGCAATCCGTCGGTTTACAAATTTCCCTTCAAACATGAGCGTAGTTTGAGGTCGGCGAACCGAGCCTGGAAAAGCAGAGGAGCTGGACTGCTCTTCTGGCACTTAACCCGCCGTTCGACACCGTGCAGCGACATTGCCGCAGTCTGCGGTCACCATCGGGGCCACTCGGTGGGGCGGTGCCTCCCCCGGCTCGGCTCCGCTCGGCCCGGCCCAGGCCGGCCCGCCGGCGGCTCCACCAGACCCGATGACTCCCCCGGCCCACCCGGGACCCCACGAGTCCCGATGCCTCCTCCGGCCGCCTCGCCCCGCCCCGCCCCGCCCCGTTC
>VYXC01006004.1:105519-180585 GCA_013397175.1 Platysteira castanea | reverse complement strand
GCCCCGGAGCATCGCCGACAAGGGACGGCCTGAGGGAAGGGAGCGCGTCATTTGAGGGGGCCTGTGGGGTTGAAGGGGTCTCTGCATTGAAGGAGAGCAGGGAGAAGAGCTATATGTTTCCCTGAGACATCCCTTTCCCCGGCTTCGTCTCCCCGCCAGGAGATGAAGCCCTAGGCACTGCTGACATCCAGTGCAAGAGCCCAGAGCAGCTCCGGGTGGAGGAGGCATCGTGTCCCTTGCTGCGAGGGACCGGCTGGGACACTGGTGGTCGCGCTGTCTCCAGAGGGTTGCGAGAGGCCGTATGTTACTTACTGTATCTGCCTGTGGCTCATAACGTCTACAGATAGGTGTAGATTTTTCAGGAATTGCTGCAGCTCCTTTCCCCTTCCTGTAGCCGTCGCGGGGAAGGCTTGGAGCTGGCATTGTTTCCTTATCATCAACTTGCCTGTGATTGTCCTTTCCAGGCTGAACTCCTGCTCAGTTCTTCCCAGCACTAATATAGACGGTGCTCTGCAGGAGTATCTATGTCCGTTCTCCCTTCCCTAGCTCTGGCATATGTTCACAAGACGCAGGTGAACTCTCTGAAGTGCCTTCCCCGTGGTGATAATTCGGTAGTGGCAGTACAGCACTGCTGATACTTTAGCTACACTTGCAAGGACTTGGTATCTCTGTAGACAAGACTTCCTGAAATTTTTAAGGTAGGATTTCCTGGGAGCAAGAACAGCAAGGGGTGATACGGGCTCGAAAGCAGTTCTGGCACGGCTGGTTTGTGCATACAAAGTGTTACTGAGTTGTTGGTGGCAAGAAGTGCTTCTTTTATGGCTGTTGTCCTGGGGAGTATGGAGCTGCTTCTGGGTAGGGTGGATTCCCTGTGCTCCAAAAGCCTTGAGGCTGTCAGCAGTATCTGGCCTGATACACTCCCATGCTACAGGAGAGTGAGTCAAGGTAGCCTGGCCTCTTCCATATTTCACCATCTACTGTGTGCAGCTGTGATGTAGGGGTTCAGCACTTCTTCCTGCCCATGTAAGGAGTCCTTTCCTTGAACATTTGCCCACTGTTGCTGTAGTGAGAAGCAAGGCTTACCTTCTCCTCAGGAACTTATGCCTTCATCTAAGAAATTAGTCAGAGTTGATGACCTGCTGAGAAAAGGGTATATGACTAAGGCAGGGGTAGAAATTGTGGAGGTTTTTGTCTGTGATAGATTGGTTTAATCATGTCACTAGGTTGTTGTCTGGTGAACCTGTAGCAGTAGAAATTGGCAGCTGCCTTCATAGATCTTGCAGCTGAGGAATTGCAGCTCTTAGCACGGTCCATCCACATTGCTGGATAGCTGGTGAGAAGCAGAGTTCTGAGGAGTAACTCACACCCTATAACATCTTTCCTCAGTTGTCTTAAAGAACTTCTTTGCTTTTGGAGTGCAAGCAAGCTTCTCTCTGCTTTACTGTTTTGAGAAGTGTATCAGTATTCCTGACAACCTGGGAGTAGAAATAACTCCCTAGCCTTGGGCTGTGGTCAGCTAACTTCTTAAGTTCTTGCCCACTTTTCCCACCAGCAATAGAAATGAAATCCACCTTCCCGTACCCTGTGTGTAGTACCATCCTGTCCTAGGCACTTGGCAGCATAAAAGTACTCTAAAAGGCAGAGCAAAAGCGGCTGTGGTAAGTGATATTTAGACTTGAGAGCAGTTCTGTGCTTGACCTGGAAGTGGCACTAGGCTATGATCCTTGCATAATAAAAGGATATCCAGTAGGAAGAGAATATCATTTTTTTCCCCTTCTAGCTGAATTAGCAGAAAAAGCCAAATGTCTTATCGTCTTGATGGAAGGAGATCAGCAGCTCTTTTGTGTATGGGATGTCCCTTCTTCAGCTTAATACTTCACACACGGGCAAGAAAAAAAATGTGTTAACATCTTTCCCCTTTCCAGAAGAAAAATTCAGTAGACAGGTGTTCCTAGCTTTAAGTCAGTGCTTGCACTGTGTATTGAGTAGTCTACAGAGGGAGTATGGTATGAGGAGGTAAACAGGTAAAACCACTTTTTGAGTGGTTTGTATGTCTCAGTCTCAGAATCATGGAATGTTTTGTGTTGGAAGGTAGCTCAAAGATGATCTAGTCCAACCCCTATGCTGTAGACAGGGACACCTCTCACTAGACCAGGGTACTCATAGCTCCATCCAGCCTGGCCTTGAGCACTCCCAATGTTAATCTTAAAAGTCTTAATCTGTGATGGTGGGTTATTGATTTTTTGAGAGACTGGCTCACTAATCAACTAACAGTGCAGAGTAACTTCAATAGCTGAGTAACAAAGGGAGGTCAGCATTCAAGTCTGACTTAGGCTTAGAACTCTGCAGCTGTTATTTGTTGTTTCTCGAGTAGGAGCTGTTCTGACCTTCTCTCTGGCCTTTTGGGAGAGTTTGGTGGAGATTGGTACTGCACAAGTTTTGGTCCAAGTCTCCTGCTTCAAAATGTTTTTGAGTCAGATTCTTTAAGGACCATTGTACATATCCAGACCTATGCTAGGATATCCCTTTGGGAAGAGGGCTAGTGACAATAGCTGGCCTATCACCATGAAGTGGATAATTTGCTTTTTCTGGGTTCCTCATGTTTTCTCTGAGCACATACTTCCTAAAATCTGCTGCAAGCTACAAGTACCTAAGACTGAAATCCTCTGAGTGGAGAAAGTTGGAAAGTAAAGAGAGGTTTTCTGCCCATAAGGTGCTTCGATTTTGACTGCCACAGATGTGTAGCCTGAAGTGGCTGAACCTCTGCCATGCTTTGTATTCTTTAAAGCATGCTTTTCTTACTTTTTTTTTGATCCATTAAGTAAGATCACCACTTCAGAGTCAGAGAAACCTGGGGGACAGGAGCACCTGCCTGTATGTGTCCTTTTGGATTTTGATTCAAATATGGGATTAATGTAGTAGTTCAGAGCCTGTGTAACTTTAAAGTCTCATAAATCTTAGGTTGCTGTTCAAGAGCAGTGGCTAGTGCTACTAGAGCAGTAGGTCATGGGAAAGGGAAGGAAAATCTTTTGTGCTGTTTGCTGAGGCCATCTAAGTAGACTAGTCTCAAGTTTCTGAATCCTAAGAAGAGGGCTGCAGAACTTTTGTTGTCTGAAGTAGTGTCTTCATCCTGACTTGTAGTGGGCAATAGTTTTAGGAACCAGGACACCTTGACTTTTGACATCATCTGACCTCTTAAATGAAAAGGACATTTTAGCTAAGTACTTGACTTTTCACAGTGATGCTGCAGGAAACATGAAACACTTGAGTTGTAGGTTTTTGTTTCTAAAGCAGTTATATATTGGCCATGTGTTTCTATAAAGATCTTTCTGTTCCCCTAACGTCATAAAACATTGTCTTGACACCTGACCACGATGAGTGTCTTTGAGTCTATTCTCCCTTCATCCTTGCTAGCTTTCAGATAAGGAGACAGCTGAAGCTGAACCTGAGTGCTGCCATGTTTGTTGCATTTTGGGTTTTTTTCCTTTTATTTGGTTGGGTTTTTTTAACATCAGGTGAGAGGAGAAACATGCAGCAGAAAACAATTCCTCAAGTTGCAAGGTAGGGTTAGTTGTAGAGTTAGTTGTAAAACTGAGGTCTCTCTGGTTTAGCTTTTGGAACACATGCAAGATATTTGAGATCTGGTTTTCAGAACAGATCCTCTGCTGAGGAGGGCAAGACAAATGGGGAAGTGTCTGTGGATTTCTCTCTGCCTTTTCCTTTTTTAAAAAGGAAGGAAGTTCTGCTTGCACATGACTACTTGACTCCAATGCAAGAGTTTGTCACTTTCGATAGCCAATCTGCTCCGTGCAGTAGGACAAACACTTCGACAGTGAGGAGAAAGGCAGTATTAACACGTTACTGAGTTCAGAGCAGAGGTGAGAAGTAGATGGTATTTTGCTGTGTGAAGAGTTGGATTCAGCCCCCCTGAGGCTGTGCAGATTTAATAGGCTGCTGCTAAGAGTTGGGAGGGCCAGGCTGTGCAGAATTAGAAAGAAAGTGTTCTATATGGCTTAGTTTTGCTGTTGTCTAGCTGTGGTCCCTTTAGACTTGTATCATCTAATAAGAGTATCTTCCTGACATGGTGGTATTGGCTATTCCTGCTATGATCTGCATTGAGACTGGCAGCTATCTGATAAGAGTCCTGATTCACATCACTGGTTTCCTGCCAAGGGCTCCAAAAGCTTTCATATCCCACATGTCCTAGGACTCAGACTCCTCTGTCCTTTTTCAGACATCTCTGACTGCTTGTTACTGTACTTGCGGCCAACTATTTGTAACTTTCTCAGCTTTCTTGGAAACTCTGCATACCTTACATTTGCCTCTGTTAACTCTATACAGCTGATGGGAGCTTCAAGGCTGTTGTACAGGTAGTATATCAAGCAGATAACCAGAGCTGATGTGGAATACCAGGCTTGCAGTGAATGCATAGCTTGAATTTGCTAGTTCATGGAGATGGACTTTAAAACTCCTACTGCAAACTTCAGGTTACTAACTGAAAACTATTGTTTGCATGCTCCTCTGCTTCCGTTACCACCCTGGTGAATTCCTAGACTTCTTATTAGCACCTGATCAAATATAAATACTTGGTGTTTGCTGGAGTGCTGTTACATAGAACTTATTCTGGAAGGGAGCCTGGCGTCTCTCCAACTCAAAAAATGTACTGGGAGTCTGAAGCTCTACTTCCAGCCTCCTTGCTTACTATTTTATAATTATTGCTCTTAACTTTATCCACCCACAGATGAAACCAGTTTGCAGTATAATCTGAAAACTTAAAATAGATCTGCCTGAGCTTATACAAACTTATTCCTTCTCTAACTAGATGAGAACTTAGACCGTCACCATGTATTGTTTTCAAAGGAAGCTGAGGGTAAATTCTCAGTTGTGGGGGAGACTGAAGACTGCAGAAAGTCAAACTGAAGTTAGTGAACTTGGGACACAGTGTCAGTATGGATGGGTTGATCTCTGTTCCTATCTACAGGGATGCAAAAATGACAGTCACAGTGAATTTGAGGCTGGAATGCCCTTCTTCATATTGTCTAGTCCAACCTCTTGACTCAGATAGAGCAGGCTGCCCAGGATGTTGTGAACTTGTTTTTTGAACAGGTTTCTGGGCATCCTGTTCCTTCATCCAGTCACCTACAAAGTACAATATCTTTGTCATGTTTAAGCAAAACTTCCATTATTTTAATTTTCACTAAGAGGAGTCTGTCACTTCCTTCTGTACACCCTTCCATCCAATATTTATCCTTATTGATAAGATTCCCTGAGCGTTATTATCTCCAGGCTGTTTGCCTCCTTGGCCTTGAAGCATATTATTGGCTCTTGGTCAACTTTTTCATCAGTGTCTGTGGGATTTTTTTTCATTCCCTATGCCAAACTGCATTTCAGTCAATCAGCCTCCAGCACACACTGCTGCATGGGGTTGCTCCTGGCAGGTGGAGGACTTAGTGTTTCCTCATGTTGAATTTTTTGGGGTATCGTACAGCCCATTTCTCCAGCCTGCTGAGGTCTTCCTGAATGACAGCACAAACATCTCATGTATCAAGCACTCTATACAGTTGTGTACTGTCAGTACACTTGCTGAGGATGTACCCTGTTCCATCATTTAAGTCATTAATGAAGGTGTTAAAACAGTAGTGGCCCTAATTCCCTCTGCTGATGTACACCATTTGGAATTTGTGGAATCACAATGCTTTGAGCCCAGCAGTTCAGCCAGTTTTCAGTCCACTTTGCTGTACATCTATCTGCCTTTTACCTCATCAGATTGTCTAGGATTGTGCTATGAGAGATTTTGTTGAAAGTCCTCTTAAAGTTGAAATGAACTGTGTTAAGCTCTCCTCTTGCACACCAGCCCAGTGATATCTTAATCTCAGGTAGGCATTGAGTTCATTAAGCATGACTTCCCTTAAGTCCTTGCTGCCTTCTCATCACCACGCTCTTTGTGTGTTTGGAAGTGGTTTCTAATATTTGCTTGACCATTTTCCAGGGATTGAGGTGAAGTTGCCTGTCCTGTAGTTCCCTGTATCCTTTTTGAAGACAGGAATGAACTGTGTTTCATAGGCCAGAAAGCTTCTAGGTACAGGCACTTATCTGCCACATGCTTCCTGAGTAGGCCATCAGCTCTCAGAGGTTGTCATCTTGTTTAAAGGAACTGCTGTCTCTTCTCCTGTTGCACTGTGTGTGCATGCTCTTTTCTAGTCGTCTAATTAAAAGATCTTACTTAAACCTAGCACAGCTTTCAGCATGTCATCAGTGCTCTATCCACAGTCAAGCTGCTGGCTGAAGCCAGTTTCCTATCTTTTGTTATAGCGGTAACTAGAGCAGCTTTCTGTAGCTATTTAATCTCTCAAACTTGTAGTACCACTTGGATAGGTTGATTCCACAGTATCCTACTGAAAAGACAGAGTGTTTGTCTTTTTTTTCCTTGTAGCCACTCTGAGGTTTGATGGTGTAGAAGCAAACTATTACAGCACATTGGTGCTCTTACTTACAGTTGCCTTCACTTGTAGAAATGAGAAAGGGTGCTTTCATGGTATTTTACACCATAGATGCTCTAGTACTGTTTCAAAACTCAGTGGTCTCTTTATGAAACATAACTACAGTGAGTTTCTTGAATTGGCAATTCACCTCTCTCCTGAACAAGATTAACGACAGCTACCAAGTTGGAACAAACACTTGCATCAGCGTAACTGTCTTAGTACCATTACTTTTTCATTCTCTCCCAGTAAAGCTAATCATAGCTTCTACTGTATAACAGTATTACTACTTTGTGGTTCTTACTTCAACTTAATGGAGGGAGGGGTGTATGCTTTGAGGTTGAATTCAGTGTTCCACAGCTTTCATAATATTTTCAACAGGATTGCTTCATACATAATGAGACGGAGTATTGAAAACAGATATTCAGAGCATATGTAGAGGAACTTGATTCTTCAGACGAGTTTCAGAAGGATGAGGCTTGGCAATAACTTGTCAGCCATGGTGGAAAAAGTTATGCTTGGTGGTCAGGAGGAATCCTCAGGGCTGCCTGTGCTGGAGCGCCTTAAACTTACCCAAGTAGCTGGATGCTTTCTGGGCTCATTCATGGATAGAACAGGATAACCACTTGATAACTAAGTTCTCTTATTACAGTTTTGTGGGCACCTCCTCCTACTATCCGTGCCTCAGGCAGCATGTCCGTGTAATCAATGGTGGGAGGGGCAAAGAATAGAAGAACAAAGGTTTGCTATTGACACACTTATCTGAGAGACCTCCGTTCCTAGATTAATGTGCAAACTGTTGTCCTGGTGTCTTCTAGCACTGTGCTGTATTCTTGTGGTATCTTAAACAGATGGTCTGGCTGTCTGTCAGGAGCAGAGCCAGTCTGCTCCTGCTCTGAGTTGAGAGACTAGTCTCTGTAAAGTAGGTCAGGAGACAAGGCAGGGAGCTCTTCTGGTGCAGTGGGACTTAGTGCTGCTACAAGAAAATCTACCTGCCACACCTGAAATGCATCTTTGAGATCGTAACTTGCATGTGCTTTTAGTCTGCAGAAGACTTTTAACAAGTCAATTAAAAATGGCATTTTATCTTGGGTATTTCTGAGAAATAACTTTACTGGCTTCTTCTCTGCTGACCTTGAGCAAGATCTTAAATGCTGAGCTGTACTGACTCCTTAAGTTGTGACTGAGTTGACTGCCTGAGCCTGGGTGCCAGTGCAGCTGAGATTTCCAAGTTCTTGTGGCTGGGGAAAACTGCTCCCCAGCAGGATGTAATGGGGAAGAGAAGTCTGAACTCTGCCATGGCATCTACATGTAAAGTAAAATCTGTATAGTTACTCTTAGTGAACTATTGAAAAACAAAGGGGAACAGTTTCTTTCCAGTTTCTAAGGGCAATAACTGACAGCAAGGTAGCTACTTGGAATACTGCAATTACCAATTGCAGATGGAAAAAAAATGTAGTAAGCTGCAATTATTTTGATAAGTTAGCATTTCCACGGCCAGTTCAGCCTAAATGGCCTTCAGAAAGGGCAAGAAGGGAGACCCAGAGGGAACTACTGGCTACTCAGTTTCACCTCAGTCCCTAGATGGGTGGTGGAACAACTAATTCTAGTAGCCATCTTTATCCACAGAGAGGATGGGAAGGTCATCAGGAGTAGTCAATATGGATTCACTAAATCATTCTTGACCAACCTGATTGCCTACTGTGAAGAAACAGCTACATGGATGGATGAGGGGAGGGCAGTGGATGTCTAGCAAGGCTTCCAGCTCTGTCTCTTACAACATCCTCATAGGCAAACTCAGGGAAAGTGGACTGGATGAGTGGACAGTGAGGTGGATTGAGAACTGGCTGAAGAGCAGATCCCAGAGGTCATAATCAGCAGCACAGGCTCCAGTTGGAGGCCTGTTCCTAGTGGTGTCTCCCAAGGTTCAGTACTGTGCCTGCTTAACTTACCCATCAGTGGCTTGGATGAAGGGGCAGAGGCCTCCTCAGCAATGTCACTGACAACACAGAGCTGGGAGGAGTGGCCGATACCCCAGAGGGCCGTGCAGCCCTTCAGAAGGACCTGGACAGGCTGGAGAGATGGGCAGAGAGGAACCTCCTGAAGTTCAGCCCAGACAAATGCAGGATCCTGCACCTGGGGAGGAACAATGCCAGGCACCAGCACAGGCTGGGGGTGGCCTGCTGGAAAGCAGCTCTGCGGAGAAGGAGCTGGGGATTCTGGTTCTGGACAACAAGCTCTCTGTGAGCCAGCAGTGCCTTGGTGACCAAGGCCAGTGGTATCCTGGGCTCCATTCAGATAAGCATTGCCAGCAGGTTGAGGGAAGTGATCCTGCCCCTCTACTCAGCCCTTGTGAAGCGTGGAATGCCATGTCCAGTTCTGGGCTCCTCAGTACAAGAAAGACATGGAGCTCCTGGAGCGGGTCCACCAGAAGGCAACAAAGAAGATTAAAGGACTGGGCCGTCTTTCTTATGAGGAATGACTGAAGGAGCTGGTGCTTTTCAGCCTTGAGAAGAGACAACAGAGAGGATCTCATCAATTTCTATCAGTATCTGAAGGGGAGGTGTCAAGAAGATGGACCAGGCTCCTCCCAGTGGTGCCAAGCAATAGGACAAAGACCAGTGGGCAAACAGATGCACGAGAAGTTCCAGCTGAATATGAGGAACAGCTTTACTGTGTGAGAGGTGGAGCATTGAACAGGTTGCTCAGAAGTTGTGGAGTCCCCTTCACTAGAGATATTCAAGAACTGTCTGGATGCAATCCTGTGCAACATGCTCTAGGTTAACCCTCCTTGAGCAGGGAGATTGGGCCAGATGACCCAATGTAATCTCTTCCAACCTTACCCATTCTGTGATTCTATTTTTTGACTGATGAATTTATGGGACAAATTCTACTTTCTAAATTGGATAGGTCAAGGGGTCAAAAGAGATGTCACCTTCAGGTCTAAGTGATGTTACAATACCAAAACTGTTGATTCTCTACCAGATTTTTCACTGAAATCAAGAGGTATCTGTCTGAGTAGGCACTTAGGTGATATGGTTAGTGGAACTAGCTGAAATGGTTCTGAAAAAAAGACAATAATCTATACAACAGGCAAGGAAGAAGTTTAGTCAAGAGCTGTGGTCAGAGTGGTCCTCAAGGCATAAATCCTGTTAGAGAGTGTTACTGTCTTACAGGTACATTCAGAGCTTCTGCAGTGCTCCTTCTATGAAGCAATAAGCAGTAGGTAAGATGCTGCTGTGGAAGTGAAAGTGGTGGTATCTCTAACCCTTAAAGACAGGTTTCTGCTTTGTTGTTTTAAGTATCTTGGTTGAGGACAACTGCTACTCAAGTGTGTGGGAGCAAAGAGATGGCAAAAATGTGTAGTACTCTGATTTGCAGGAAAGTGTGTAAAATGTAAAATTTAAACTTGCGTCTAGATTATGCCTCAAATTATGGAGAGCATACCCTACTGTGAGAGTGACAACCTCTCATCTTGTCTTGGAGTGATCAGTAGTATTACTGGTGCATGGTCTATGGTGTTATTAGTGATGGGGGGCTTACAGCAGTGAAGGACATACTTTTGTCATGATTATCAATCTGTGCTGTGACTTCACACTGAATTTAAGTCTGAAAAAGCTCCCCTGCCTTAAAGTTTTCCTGTATAGTTTGCCTCACTTTTCCAGTCAGTTTGAGTGATGCTGTGTGTTCCTTGAAAAGGAATGCATTTCAGGCAGGTGTTGCTCAAGGGCAGGGAAGCCTCCTCCCAGTCACTGGTGCAGATGCGGTTAGCAGTAGGCACTTTCAGCTAACTCTGTGGCGAAATCACTGGCATCTGGGAATGGCAAGTGATAGACTACCCTGACGATACTCAAACCCATGATTTTCTGTGTGGAACTGTCACCTTTGCTGTAGCTTTTTAGATGCTAGTATAAGGCAAATTGAGTGCAAATCTTGAATACTGACAAGATGAAGTTGTGGGTTTTAGATTGTTGCCCAGAAAATCTGTGGAAATTTTTAATCAATGCCATTTTAATCAATACCATTTATCTTGACCTCTTCAAAATTTGTATGCTGACTTCAAGTGTGCTGACTAGCCTGCTCCTGGATCAGTATACTTCACTTGAAGCCATGTGTGCTAAATAACTTTTATATACCTTTGTGGCTGTGACAAGCCTAGACCATTAACTAAAAGGTGTTTCTCTAGAGAGATTAGTCTCTGTATCTCAAGTCCATCAGACTGAGATTAGTCTCTATAGATAGTTTTCTTACTGAGAGGAAAAACTGCATGACTGCTTTTCCTCAGTTTTTCTACTTGAATCAGGGACTGAAGCAGTTGTGCTGTGTGGGTTTTGGTTTAGGGTTGTTTTTTTTCTTCGAACAGATGAGCACTTCATTTTTTTATCCCTTTGAGAGCAAATGCCTTTCTGCTGGAAAATATCTTATATATCAGCGAATGTGATAGAGGGATATTGATTTAATCGCACCTGTGTAAAATAACTCTGAGAGCTTCATCAAGAGTACACTCCTCCAACTCTTCCAGGGCATGAGATGTAAACATGAATACTCTCCTCTTAAGTATCTTTGCCTCCGTTACTTGTGCAGTGATACCTTGCCAGTCTGACTTGCTCTCATGAAATCTTCACTGGTCTGCATCAGGAAAGCTAATGCAACTCGTCTGAAACAGAGAGCGTGAGGGAACCCACATCGTAGTGTATGCATATTATGTCTTGTTTAAATGAAATATTCACCAGGATACTACAGTGCTTTCCAGCCCTCTCATCTCTTTCCCTTCTATTTCTTCTCTGTTCCTCCCCAATCCTTTGCATCTGTTCACATTTTAAAAACTGAGCATATTACTATTTGCTCTCAAAAGACAAATTAACAGTTTGGTGACACTGGGTACCTAGATATAACAGATGCAACTAAACCTGCTTCTAGAGAGTGAACAGAAAAATCCAAACTTCTGCATGCTATGTCTGCAGAGCTTTAACACAAAACTGTATGTCTCTAGGAGAAGGCAGTTTAGTTTTGACAAGCTTAATAAACGGTTTCATCTGTAATCAGATATAAATCTGGTTTCTTGGATTGGGAATGATTCCTAGTCATATGCAGGATTCAAGTTTTCCTGCTCATGATCTGAAATCCTGGCTGCTGCTCTGCTATTCAGAAGGTCAGAGCTCAGCTTCTGAAAATGAAGCTTTAAACAAAACACTGGGTGTGTTAGGCTTGTTTGTTGACAAGGTGCTCTTTAACATGTTAAGACGGTTTGTGGGGTTTCTGTGCACACAGCTGCAGAATCCATATAACAAACAATACTCCTGAAACAAAGTCTTTGCATACAGACACGGAACTTAACAGAGCTAGAGGAGATTCATAAATCTAGTTCTTTTCTAAATGTTTCTAAGGACATGTAGTTTCTGCCATTTGTGGAGGCCTTTGACCTCTGAAGATAGACTGGAGTTGGTGCCTGTTGCTTTCTGCTGAGAACTGTAGAAGGAACCTATGGCTCTTCTAAAGGAGCATCCAAGTCTGCTGAAATCTTAAATTCTGTTGCTTTCCATCAGGTCATAAGCACTTTTGTACTACTTTCTACAACTTAAACTTAACTGCACTAATCGTGCTGGACAATTGCCAGCCTGGCGTCTTGCTTAGGAAGATAGATGCAGCTATGAGAGCTAACCTTGTATCTGGAACTTTTTATTTCAAGAGAACAGTTAATCCTGTGGATGTGTTAAAATACCTCTTGATGATCACCACATTAAGGAAGCTATGGCAATCCTGCAGTTACTCCTTACACTTTCTTGTTTAAACGATATGGGGATGTACATGTCAGCTTCGTGGCAGTTAATAAGTCAAAAGCATGTCTTATACCTTTACATTTTGCCTAATTAATGTCTGCTGCAAATAATAATCCATTTCATCTTCCAGGTGCCTGGCCTTAAAAGGCATTTGACCTTTCATGCACAAAGCAGCACAGTAACATGGCTTATTACTAGTACAGAAGGTCTTAACAGTTGTAAAACATCTATGAGACGTCACTCACGTTTCTCATTTTCAGAGTCTAATCCTGAACCACATTTAGGTATAGAGTCATGTTGCACAGTTCCCTTTCCAGACTATGGAGAGAGGCCAGCCTCTTATGGACTGTGAGAAGACAGCCTTACTGCCAGACTGTATGAACAGATAGTCTGGTGTGGTACTTCACACCTTCTTGTGACACTTGCCTTTGCCCTGGTGCATAGGAATGCTGAAACTAAGCTGTATTGTAGCTGAGTCCCTAAAGACTTTAGCAGCAGAGGGAGGAGATAGCTTATAGCTCTTGCTGAAAATGCTGTTTGCCAGAATGTTTCTGTGCCCACATTCTTGTTCTGTTTAGCTTAACTGTGATGACTTATCGGAAAACAAACCACAAAATGAAATAATCCATCCTGTGCAACTTGGCTGTTAACCTCAGAAACAAGGTGAGAAGCCTGTGACCTATGTGAGAAGGCTTGGAAAATGCTTGTGTCAACCATGTGGTGCCTCTATGAAGCTTGTTTCAGTGTTTCTCTGTGCAGCTGAAATACAAAGAAGCACTGTTCCAAGTATGATACCTGTATGAGCAAGAATACTCCCAGGCCTTAAGTGGTACCAGGCTGCAGGCCATCGTGATTAGCTGTTGCATCTTAAATTCTTACTTTTTTCAGGGATGCTGAGGAGCATGTCTCTGGGCAACTCTGACCTGTAGAGCAGAAATATTAGTTCAAATGAACACTAGAGCAAAGTTACCAGACTCATGGCTTGGCAGCATGTTGTACTTGGATGCCTATTTAAAATAATCTGAGAGCAAATTGATCTAGGCTTTATCTAGTGGATTTTTGGTTAGATGGACAAAATACTAATTGTACTGCTGAAACCTTAGAGATGAGGCATGGCCCTGTTAGGCTGGGGGCTTTCTGCCCAACCCTCCAGAGCCCACAGATTTGGTTCATAATACCCTACATACCTAAGAAATGAAAATTTGGGCTTGGGTCCTCAGCAACCCAGCATTGTTCCTCCTCTACTGACACATTTTAAGGTGAGAGCAAGAGGAATTCCTTCTTATTTGTACTTACTCTGAATTGCTCTTAAAATGTCCTCTTAGTCTGATTTTAGATTATTATTATAATGGAAGCCACTGACCTCTTTGGAGAGTATCATCTTGTTTCCTGTGAGTACATCCACGTAGACTGCACATTCCTTCCCATTACTGGAGAAGGCTATCAGGAGTTGGTACGTAGAACCACTTACCCTTTCCCAGGAGGGTAGGTCTAGCCTAGGCGTTGATTATCACAGTTCTTCAGTTCTTGTCAAACAATAACTTAGCACTGTCTTATTTGTCCAGCAGTGTCCAGAAGAACATCGTTCTTCTTCCTGGAAATGAATAGGGTTTTTGGCATTTAACTGTGGGGATATTTTTTTTTTAACTGTAGTTGAGCATGACTGCCTTGTGCTTTCCATCACAGCATTCTCCCTTCTTTGCGCTCTGTATCCACATTTTGATGCCTTAAATTAACTGGTCAAAAGCAAGTGCAAGAGGCTGGAACATGTACTACCTCAGACATGTGAAGAAACAGAAATGACTTTTAATAAACAAAGTCTGATGCTGCTGCCTGATAGAGAATGAAACTGAACAGACATAAAAGGGAAGTAAATGCATTTTCTTCCCTTGTTCTCTATCTAGCTGGTATTGGATAATAGTCTTGTACACTGAACAGATGCTTAGTGGGATCTTCTAATAGAATACTGTGCACAGATGAGCTAATTTAGGTGTACTGGAGGATGCAGAAGTCCTTTTCCTTTCTACATGGAGCTGGCCTGTACAAAAAATACTTGTATTCAGAACTTGCTGGGATGGGACCAGGGCTGATCCTGTGCTCTGAACAGGTCTGTGAAAGCCAAGTTCATGTAAGCTTTTATAGTGCCCTCAGGAATGTTTATATCTAAACCGCTTCGGCCTTCCAGTCACTGGCTGCCATTCTCCTATGACTTACTGTCATGTACTGAAGGCATGGAGATAAGAGTGTTCCAAAAACCATCTGCAATTGTTGTGTGGAATTGTTGTCCACTTAACATGACTCTGTCTGTCATTGTGTCTCTGGAAAATGAATGGCAAAAAGCAATGGAACACCTTGAAATAGAAGGAGAAAATGTACAGCACTCTGAATTTCAGAAGTGAAGCAATAAGGTTCTAGGAGCAGTACAGGCCTGGCTCTAAGGTCCCTGAGTTAGGCAGAGCTATTTAGGGTTAAGTGCACCTCTTGCCTCTAAACAGCAACATTTCTAAATGTCTCTTACTGTCCCACAACACTTGTTGAATGGGAGCAGTGGGCACATAGCATCACATAGGTTCAGGCTAACCCTCTCAGGAGGTGAGTTCATGCGTGCTTGGAAGAACTGTCTGAACCACGCCTTCTGCTTCTTCATGGATTCCTGCTTAGAGAGCAAAGCCACCTGGTTAAGCTGTACACTTGCTCAGGCAGGATAGGTGAAAACTAGCCTTCAGTTTGTGGAAACCTTAATATTGACTAGCTGCCTGTAACTCAGCAGAAGACTCCATGGTCTTCACTTCTCAGTAAAACAATACCTATGGAATTTTACACCCTTTTTTTAGTCTTCGAGGGTGGAGTCCTGGATGCTTTCTCTGGCATACTACTCCATGGGGGGAGGCTGCCGTCCAAAAGACTGAATACCAAGCTCCTGAAGTTTTTACTTCATGTGGATCCAAACTGCTCTGTAAATGGAGTCGTGGAAAATCTCCTGGGAAAAGATGACACAGGCTGGAAACTTCCCAACTCATTTTGAATCTCACATGCGGACTTCTAGTTTAAACAATTCCGTTGAATTTTGTATTTGGATGACGTGAACTTCTTGATAGATTTAATATCTGTTTCTGGGCAGGCTGACTGGTCCAGGTGTTCAGACAGCATGAGACAACAAACTAATGTGAAGCAGCCTTACCAGACAGCAGCCTGCATAGTTGGCAGGGTGCATCTCCAACACAGACAGCTAGTTCCTACTTGCCTGGCACTGTAGCATACCAAACACGTGCTGCTAAAATCATCTGACTTAGGTATCCATAAATTCAGGTGTCTTGGGGAATTCTAGAAACTTCATAGGAATACGTGAAGAGCCTGCCTGTGTGGTCGTTTTACAACTGTACACAAGAGCCTAGTATTTACCCAGCAGCTCATGAACCTGAAAGTCTGAATGTCACACTGTGTCTACTTCAGATTGTGATCCAGGCCTTGCTACACCTTCATCTGACCTACTTCAACAAATAACAAAACTGTGACACTGTCCTGGGGCAGCGAGGGACAGAGACTAAGGATCTTTGTGCTTTACTTTAGAAAAAGCTTCAAAACTTGGGAAAATTTTTATGGATGCTCTCTAAGAAGTGAAGAATGTCTTGACAAAACGTCCTCCATGCCACCTTGCCTGGCTACCAGGAGCAGCCTCCCCTCCTCTCTGCTGTGGGGACTGCTGAGCTTTATTGCAGACTGACTACTGTGAGTAGCAAGTGCTGTGACAAAAGGCTTTGTAAGCGGTAGGTAGCTGCTGTGACTTGGACATTGGTCTGTACTAAAGCAGAGAGGTACTTAAAACATGGATGGGCAGCTACTTGGTGCACTAAAGGTGGAGCTGATGCATGAGCCACTGGCACTAAAGTCAAATACAGCTTGCCAGCTTGTTTATATAAAACAGATACTACTAGCCAGTACTTCAGGTGTTTGTGGGTATGATAGTTAGAAAAAGGTAGAAGATAGAAACACAGATGGCTGCCTATCTCCTTTCCCACTAGGCACTGCAGAACATACCCCTCTTTCTGTGGTAAAAGCAGACCTACACAAATGATGCAGTCTTGTTTCCACAATAGCCAAAAAAAAAAAGTCCTCCAAGTCCCATGAAAGAAAGGCAGGGCAATTAATATGACAGAGGGGTAGTCTGCTGGTAGGATTACAACCTGAGATATCTTGCTGGGCATTTTGCTGTCATACTTCAAGGCCTGCCTCTTTCTAGCAATAGTATAAGACTTCAGCAGAACTGATCCTGCCTACTGTTAAACGAGGGTTCAGCAGCCATAAGCATTGTTTGTAATGCACTTAGCTAGGAGGTTCCACCCATTCAGGAGGAGAAATAGTTACTTTCTAACTTGGCTTTCATCTACTGAAAACTAGCCAAGTAGCAGAGTATGATGCCAGCTGTGGCTGCCAGGGGAGGGATGATCCTGCAGATGAGGCAGTATAGCACAGTAACACATCATCTGTCCTTTCCCCACCACCACAGCTAGGTGCTCTCCTGATCTTAACCACTGCTGGTACAGAAATTTTACTTGATGTAGGTCTGGAATGTTTCATCCAAGACAGAACTATCACAGCCTTTAACACCCGAGACATGCCGCAGGACGCATGACTGCAAGAACACGCTCAAGTGCAGTGAAGCGGATTCAAGTCTTGACAGACTTCTGCCCTGCTTAAAATGTGCAAGACATACTCGTATGGTATCGTTACCTCCCAACAGAATTGTTGAGGAAAGTGCTAACTTCATGCAACTAGCTGCAAGCTCCATCTTTGGTTCTTTCTCTAGATTCTTGTATTTTAAGCAGATTCCGTCATACTTTTAAAGCTCTCTTTTGGAAGAGTTTTCTTATAAGCTTTTGAGATCTCCTGTGGAACCAGGCTTAAGCTGTTTTTGCAAGTTAATTGTCATACTGGAAGCTTAGAATTTGACTGACTGCAGTTCTGGCATAGCTTGTTGTACATTAATGCTTATTGCACATGGGCAATGATGAGCTGTCTTTTCCTTTTGGAAACAGAAACAGCTTTGTCTCCAACTGCTGTGGTATCCCAAGGTTTGCTTTGCTTTTTACTCTGCTCAGCCAAATTCTCTAGCTGAACTGCAGATTTTCTGAAGCCATCTCTTGTTGTTAAGCTTATCCTGTCTACTGTTTATTCTGTTTGTGTAATTTCAACAGAACTTCTTATCTACTCAGTTATTGTGCCATTGCTTCCTCCTGTTATACGTGTTCTTCCTATACTGAATCTGAGCCAGATGCTTGTGCAGTTTGAGGTGTCTACCTCATGTCTGAGCTGGCAAGCTGTGCCATGCTCATCTTGATCTTTTGCCCTTTTGAGAGCATTTGAGTGCCTGCCTTCCAGTCTTGCTCACGTGCCAGTCAAATCTGAAACCTCTCATCTGTTTGTTGGCAGGCTCTTCTGTATATTAGCTGAGAAGATGTATCTAACCTTTCTGTTAGTAAAGAATAGTTTAGATCACCCCTTTCCCGAAATGTCTAGGCTAAATGGTTATTTTCTCTACTTCGTAAAGCAGCCCTCTAGGTGAAGAACAATGCCGCCACATTTCTGCATTACTGCAACAGACAGATGGATCTCTGTGAAATCCCAGTACTCTCATGATGGGTTTGTGACAATGACTGGTAGGAATTTAGCTGTTTTTAGCCATTATCAAAGGCAGACCTTTGTAAGTAACTTTACCTTGAAGCTCTTGCCTGTGATTCTGAACCTTTGGCTAAAGGAGCACTGATGAACAGAGGGAGTCTCATCCATACATGATTGCTTTGCTGAGATGATATATTTTGTCCAGCCACTTACAGATTGTGTAAAATTTGGTCTAAGAAGTAATTGTATAACTAAAACACTTTCAGTCAATGTGATGTTTAGCTGTAGTGGTGTTCCTCTGTTTAGCAACAAGGGAAATCACTCTGTGGATACATCTATCCCTGTGCTACTATTAAAAAGATGCAAACAAAAAACCTCCTCTCTTCTCAGAAAAAAAGAGCCATGGATTCTTAGGACTTTCTAATACTGTTGTCAGATGTTCCTACGTATTGTACAACTTGTCACACACTGTCAGCTCCCTCTGCTACAAAACCAGAGCAAGCAAATGTTAAGTTGCTGTGATACTTATGCAAGTGCAATAACCACTGTTACAGAGTAGTTGGTTTGTACTGAAGTGTGAGATTAAAGGTATGTGGATGTACCAAGTTAGCTATAAAGTTGTTTTGTTGGGTTTTTTTTTTCCCTGCTGCCAAGTAAGTTTCAAGGAATTGGCAGACTTCCTAAACCTTTGTGTTTTTCTTCCTAAAACAGCCACTTGCTGGATCTTTTGTCTTTTGTCTTTTGTCTTCTCTAGGCACTGAATGATACTCTTAGACTTGGGAGAATGGGAATGAGGACTTCTCCAAGGAAAAAGTAGTATTTTCATTTGCTTTAGGACTCCAACAGGGAGGTGTGCCTAGACATGGTGCGGGAGAGTATGATCTGTCACTGTTCTGAGGTGCAGTGATGGCAGTTCAGGCTCCAACTGCTGTCAACATGTGTGGAAGTTAATGGACTGGATGGGAGGTCTCTGATGAGGCGCTCCTTCATCCACCATAGGAGTCTCCAGAGGTGAAAGCTGACTGCGTTCCAGACAACTGAACTGTTGGCTTTGCCTGAGACCTGTCTTAGAAGTAGGTCTCTTGATTTGCCTCACTGGTTTGTTTTCTGTCTAGGCTGGCTCAGTCTCATCAGGAACTGTGGGTTCAGCAATGCTCTACTTCCTTATGAATAGAAAGTAGGTTGTGCCGGACTTAGGGGAGGTATAGTGATAATGTGCTTTCTCCTCAGCTTAATGCTCAAAGACTTCAGGGTGTTGCCCAGGTGTCCTGGAAGAGGGCGATCCTTGGAGCTGCCGAAACAAACAACCCCTGTAATGTATCAGAGAAGCTTGTCCATGATATCTTTGAAAATACTGTGCCTTAAATCTGTTAAGCTTATTGAAAACTTACTTTTTTTTTTTCCCCTCTCCAATACAGGATCTCAGTCTGCCCAATGGCACACCCGTGGACACTTCTAGCCCAGCCTCCTCCTCATCTCTCCTCAACAGACTGCAGCTGGATGATGACTTGGATGTGGAAACTAGAGACCTCTTTGTTACTGTTGATGATCCCAAAAAACATGTGTGCACAATGGAGACATATATCACATACAGGGTTACAACAAAGGTACAAAGCAATATTCTCTTTCCTAGTACTTCCTTCCTTGTGGAAAAACTTCAGGGCATGTTCTGGATATTTACATCTTGCACTGTGTTTTCCTATCGTAAGGACAAGAACTTAGTCTCTTTTGGAACCTTGTGAATGTGTTGAAGATGTGACTTCTCTTAGTAGAACTGTTACTTCAGTGTCTGAAATTGTGGAAGAAGCTTTTAACATGTCATCTTAGATTTTTTTTTTTTTTGGTCTCTGATTCCTAAATAGAACTGTTTGTAAACTTGTAAGGCCAGTCTCTTTCATTAACTTCAAAATTTGTTCATTTAAGTAATCTGACACTCACTTGGCTTGAGTTCCCTTAAGGGGAATGTGCCTTGTTACTGGTTCACTGTTAATCATCTCACTTTTTGTCTGTCCTTTTCTGAAATGCTTTAAGCTTGCTGCTGGAAGTGTTTACTACATTTCCTCTGTTACCCACTTTACTAAATCATAGTCTTAATCCTCAACTCTAAACTAGCTTTCATGCAGTTGCTGGTTCGTATAGCTGAAAGTAAAATGAAGTAGCCTAAGAATGCTACTGCCTACCAAAAGAGGCCAGAGATACTTTCAGCATTTATACTAATATGAAAGGTGATCTGAAAAGTCCACCACATTCACAGCTGAAATGTTTATTTCTCTTAACTAACTCATTCTCATGTTAATGAGCTCCTAGGTGATGTTGACATCTGCCTGGGGCACTTGTAGTTACCTAATGCAAAAAGTGTTCCCTAACTTTACTAGTAACATGCTTGATACACATGTCCAGATAGATTAACATTCCTCTGGCCCACTTAGATGGCAGTATGTACTGGAGCGAATATTTCCCTTGGAGATAAGGAACCTTTACAGGCCACAGGTAACTTTTTTCCAAATGTCCACCTCGAAATTTCACTTTCAGACTGCGCAGGAGAAAATGGGGTTTCTCTAAAATAGTAGCTATCTCTTGCTGCACATTTAACACAGTTCTGTCATTCCTTTTTACTCTGAGAGTCTTAATCTTGCAGGAAACACTGTATTTTAACTGCTAAAAATACTAAGAGGTATTGCAGAAAAGGTTTCTTTACTTGGGGCAGCTTAGCCTTCAGCTATTACTTGATTGGAAGGAATGGGAACCACAAAATGAGATGCAGCTTTCCACCGGCAAATGCCTAAAAATTGGCTAACGTTGTTTCTCTCTTAAATTAAGACTCAATTATTTCATCAATATAAAATATCTCTATGCAGTGGCACCCTAATAATATTCCTGTCATTGGAAATCCTTATGTTCAAGGGTTCCTTTCCTTTTTGAAGCAGAACTCTGAAATGTGGCCAAGGTATTTACCGTATTTAGATCAGGTGTATTACCCAACAGTATCTCTTCTTTTAATCTAAAAAAATAATTCTATACTTCTGATTTTGATGTCTACCTACCTGTCTGTTACTACTTGTTTTATTTTGGATCTCATTGTAGCACATAGATCTGCAGTATCATACCATTGCAATGCTGTTACGAAACTGTGTAAGTTATTCTTCTGAATCACCATGAAATCCTCATCTCTTTGGTTTTATTTCTTGGAAACTTTTGGTTAATCTCTGGGGTCAGAACCTCTAGCACTATCTACCATTTTTTAAGACTAACGGTATTAGTGATCTAACTCATTCTTGCCTTACAAACAAGGCCTCTTCGATGCCAAGCCAATTGCCAATTAGCCATTGTAGCTGAAATCAGTACTTAAACATGGCAGAAAAGCTGTACTTAAACATGGCAGGAATATCCACAGAGTGAGATGAGGAGCCTTCTCAACACCTCCTTTGCAGCCTTGCAGGAAAGAAACATCTCCTTCGCAGTCCTTGCAGGAAAGAAACATCTCCGTCGCAGTCCTTGCAGGACTTCTTAAGGGTCTCTCTGGTGCCTCTGAATGAGGAGGCAGGGGTGGCTGGGGTTTTTTTCTTCTCTACTGGAAAATGCTTCTGGAACCTCAAAGGTTTGGATAAACATAGGTCATCGGATGAGTTATTCTGAACACTGAAAAGCAGCTTCACTAGGTGCAAGAGGGGAGTTGCTAATGCTGTAATGTCTGGTTGTGGCTGTGGCAGGACACCACTATAGGGAAGAGTGTAGACCAACCAGTCTTGTTTGTGTTGTGTGAGGTTTTTTTCTTCTTTCTTTATACAAGTCTTTCATTGTAACAGCAAACAAAAAAAAGAGAAGTCTTGCAGTATGCCCCAGGCTTTTCATCTTCTCATACCTTTGTCAGCTGGTGGTAGTGACTGAGGAAGGGTCAAAACAGTGGCTTGCATAGGAAAACTTGGGAGTTTACTTGATCCTGCTTGTGTACCTGTTTTCATGTCTCCTTAGTAAGAGCCAGGTAGCATTCCCTAGCCTGTCCTTTGGATGAACACATTTAAAGAATGTAGTGGTAATCCTCCAGCTAACAAGACAGTCATTCAGGACTGACTCTCTTGATTCTTTCATATACTGTTTTCATCTTGCTAATGCAGTTACTAATGCAAGATAGTAAGCAGTTTCCTCACACAGGAAGGCTAGTGAAACCATAAAGGTGGGTGAAACTTGTGCTGGAACTTAATTAGTCTTGACTAATTGATGATTGAAGAGTCTTTGTGTTCTTCAGATAGACAGATACATGTCCTAGGGGAATTTTATCAAGCAGATCTTTTGTAGGAAGGAAGGGGGGAGTAAAGCTTGGCCTTATGTTGTGTAGTCATCTCTCCTGAGTGGAACATAAATAAGTGTACTTCTAACTTCAGTTTCATTGTACTTCCTAGGATGGCAAGGCCTTTTTCTGTGCCTTTTCCTACTGAGGTCTGAACAGCTGCGTGCCATTCTTCAGAGTCATGCAGTTGCTCTGCAGGCTTGAAGGGAGAGTCTTTTAAACCAGTCAGTACTGAAGTGGAGGTCTTGTTTTCACTTTCCTGTCCTTCTCCTCATGCTTCCAGTCCATGCATTGGGTAGATTACTTGAACACATGAAACAGCTTGATGCCCTAGAGAGGAGCAGGTGAAAATGGTATGAAGTTCCTTTTGAACAGGCTAAACTATTTGAGGCAAAAGAAATGCTGGAGTGCTGAGAACACCAGTGTTGTTCCCTTCCCCCTCTCTGGCATTCTTCTCTTTTCCTAGTTGGAGATTTTGCCTCAAACTTAAATAGTAACATGGAGGGGAATTCACAATCAAATCTAGTGAGTTAGAGAGCAGAACTAGGGTTCAAAAATACTTTCATATAGTCATCACAGGCTAGCTTTAGCTTTGGCTGCTAACTCCTTCCAAGAAAGACAAGAATTTTAAACAAGACCAAGACTTGGTGATTGCCTTAATACTGCCTCTAGTCAAAACTATTCCAGCAGCTGAGGTAAAAGAGTCTGTAACTCCGCCTGCTTTCCAGCAAGTAAAACTGAGCCCAGAGTGCTGCAGTGCTGACCTACTGGAACTGTGGTGGAATCTTCAATAAGTTCCTGGAAACATCTTGCCCATTATTTTTTGGGAGGTTCTGATCTGCCATGTAACTTTCTCAGCTTCCTTTGGAAGAGACATGTCCTTGCAAGATGAGATCTTTGAATCTTACTGAGAAAGAAGGAGGAATTTGACTGTGTCAAAAACATAGATGCTTCACTTGTTGTCTGTTACAGAAATTTCCCTGCCCAGCCATCCAGGAGCCACTCCGGCAGTCACTCTTGCACCACCCGAGCTGGGACCGAGACCCCTTCCCAGCTACACCCCCCACACTCACACAGTCACACCAGGTTTCCTCACTGGATTGATCCCAGCTTTCCCATAGCAGAGTCTCAGATGTCCAGAACCTCTTGGTGCACTAATTAAATAACAAACTAACATCTCGAGTTGGTGCCTCTGAGGAGGGACCCAGAACAAAGGAACCCCTGGGCTTTTATCCCCTCACCAGTCTAAGTGTGGAAAGGTCCGGGATGATCGGCTCCTGCCGTGTCTCAGTGTCCGGTCCCCTGGCTGGGCCACAGGTCCCCGGGCCCTTGCTGTGCCCAGGGTCGGCTCTTCACAGCCTCTTTGCCTGTGCTCCACGAGCCAGAGCTCAACCTGCAGCTCCCACTGCAGCTGCACCCCGAGCTACCTCAGCGAACATGTTCCTCAACACTGTGCTTGGAGAATGGCAAGATCCTCCTTCCTATTATGTGCAGTCTGGAAAAAATAACTTGTGCTAAACTAATGAACAGTTTGATCTGAGAGCCAAATTCAGCATTAGTGAGGTTCCATTAAAACCTTGAAGGGCCTTTATGTTCTGCTCAAATAGTCTTTGAAAAGCTTATTTGCTGTCTAAATTTGATAGCCTGTACAGTAAACACTGAAATGTTGCTGCTGTATTTTCATCTCAGAGGAAAAAAAAGTGATATATGGAAAACTTTGCAATTCCACTTGTGAAGTGAAGGCAATGGGAGCAGTTCACTAGAGGTGAATGATAGCTAGTGTATGGTTTGTGTACTGGAATTTAACCCTGCTTTCCTACTCCTAGACAGTCCTATACAGTTTTCCTTAACTGTTAGCAGAATAGTGGTTAATAAGCTTCTCAGTGCTAACAAATGGGAAACTACCTTCATCCTCATGGTACAGGATAAGATACTGTAGTGTGTAGCCGGTCTGATTACTCTCATTGACTCACTGTCTGATCTCTTAAGATGCCTTTGGGCAGTGACAGCTGGTTCACGAAAGCTCTGCCTTCTCCTAAGTAATTACTGTGCCCCGCCCCCGCCTTTTAAAAAAAATTCTATAGTAACGCCATTCAGTCTATTACTTCAAACAAGTGAAAATGATTCAAATGAAGTCTCAGAAGTCACATTTATAGTGTGGTACTCTTACATGTTAATTAATCCAGCGTTACTCTGAGGTGTGTGTAGCTGAGTAAAGCACAAATGTGCAGTGGATATCTAGGTCTTGGTAGTCCCTCATCTACAAACACGACTGCTCCAATTCATGAGGATTCATTATGTTAGTCCGTGGACTAACCTCTATATTGCTTATCATGGGTAGCAGGTCAAAGGAGGGAGAAGCTGATCCCGCCTTCTTCTTGTCTATCTGTCTATGCTTTCCTTTACTAGAAGCCAAGCCATTTCATAGGTAATAACACATCAGCTTGCTACTTACAGTATCCTAGACTTACTGTGCTGTTGATACTGTGTTCAGGCTTCTGATTTCACCTTAGAAAAAGATTTCATATGTAGAACTTGTACAGGATCCCCAGTGGTGACTGATGGGAGTAAAATGCAGCAACTGAAGGGTTAGAGTCATCCAGAGGGCAAGTGAAGAAGTGGATTGCATTCAAAGGCTGCTACTGGCTGGAAGTAGCAAAGCAACTGGGTGCTGGACTCAATGCCAGTTCAAAGCTGGTGTGTTCCCCAGAATGTGCTGAGTTTGATGCCTGGCTGCAACACGTAGTGTGCTGGCACTGCAAGCCATTCTTTGCAAGATGGACATAATGCTGCAAGTAACTTAATTATAGCTCCATGTGCTTCTCAGTGGGACATAACTACAAGGGCCATCTACCTTTGAATCAGGCCTAATGCCAGGCTCTTCAGCAGACACTCCTACTTGGTACACAGCTTCACGAGTGTTTTTAGGCAGTTGCAGTGCTGTGCAAGCAGCCCCATACAATCAGCCTTCCAGGCTATGTAGTGTTCAAGGACTGGATAAAACATTTGCCAGCAGTTTCTCTGCATACTTAATCTTTTTCCCCTCAAACTTGTAATGACTTTGCCCTGAAGAAGGAAAATATAAAAGATTAAATTTAATGTACTAATATATCTAATTAGGCATACACATAAACAGACTTGTTTCTTTGTCTTGAAAGTCAACAAAAATACTCCATGAAACCTCACAGTGGCTTTTGTTCTAATCTTTTAACCTTGGAGTGTGATAAGCCCATCAATTGCAGAATACAGGACAGTGGTGAAACACTTTTTCACCCATGGATAATGCATGTCATAGAATAAGTCAGGAAATATCTTTACTTTTAATTCTTGATTAAAGAAGACTAAAATAGTCTTGTCCTCAGAATGAATATCTCAGTCTTCGAAATCTTGTAACTACCAAGAGGGTAATGTGGTGCACAGCTCTACAGACTTCTCCCATAATGAGAACAGAACATGTAAGGAGCTACAAATCGATCTTAACACATCAGCTCCAAGCAATCATTTTTCATATTGCTGACTTTTCCACTGCTTGAAAAGCCAGAGGATCTTTCACTCCTGCTGGCTGCACAGGTCCCCGGGCTAGTTTTGGGGATTAAGACCCCCCTCCTGCAAGGCTTGTCCAGCCTCATGCTTGGAGGGATGGCTGTACTGCATTTGCTGCTAAGCTCTGAAGTGAGAGGCTTTGGTGCAAACTAAATATATCTTGTTCTTTTCCAGACCACACGAGCAGAGTTTGATTTGCCAGAATATTCTGTCCGTCGGCGGTACCAAGACTTCGACTGGTTGAGAAACAAGCTGGAAGAGTCCCAGCCAACGCATCTTATTCCCGTAGGTAGTAAGCAACAATCTGCTGTTAAGGCCAGTTGTGCCTCTGTCTTCCAAGAGTAATATTTGGATGATATGTGTCTAGATTTTAAAAACGGTACTTGATTCTCTTTGACTATTTAGAATTAAATATGGTACTTTATTGTCTTACAGTGGAGTGGAAAGAGCTTCCCATTCCTGACTGGTTAGGAAGCTTAGACTTTTCTTGAGTGTCACACCTGAGAGGTGAGCTTTGTCAGCCTCCTGCAGGGCAATACATGTGCTGACCTCAGTAGTTGTGACATAATACATTTCATCTGTTTGCTCAATTATTACATCTGTATTTTAGAGCATCTGGGGAATATGAAAAGCCACACGTACTTCAGGTTCTAGTCTTGGTTTTCAAGATGGCCTTTTGAGCTGGTTTTACAGGGTAATTTAAAACTATTTGTGCTAACACTTAATAGCCCTGACATTTAATAGCACAGACTTGGAAGTCTCAGCCTCTGGCTTGGTAGCTATTGCATGCCTTCAGTAGGTAAAAGTTTACCTAGTAAGATTAGCCAAACTACTGCACCCCTTGTTGCTGAAACTGGTGATTTGACCACCTTATTTGATGTCAGGAGGTTAGTACTACCTTATATTTTTTTGTGTGTGAATAGGTAGGAAACCTGTGAGATCACTACCTTCAGGCCTTTTGAACAAAGAAATTAAAAAAGCCCTATAGGAATTGAATTGTCAGTAAATAGCAAACACTACTAGCATACTTTAGTTTGCCTATCTGGGGTGGGTGATGTGGTGGAAGTTTCTCTGCCCTCCCTGCCTCGCTCAGCAAGGGGTAGGCTGTGAGAGAAGTATTGTTGGGTTGTGCTAAGGTCTTAATTACGCTGGGACTTGCCTCAAGTGGAATAATAGCTGAGTCTCTCAGATATAAGAAGTACTTCAGAAAATCATGTGACACCACTAACTGGCTAGCAAGTATGTTTAGTGAGCAGTAGGGAGAAGAAAGACGGTGAGCTTGGGAACATAAGGTGGAGGCATGTGTAATGTGTTAAGTGCCCATGCTCTTTTCTCACTCCGCATTCTCTGAACAGCTGGAACAATCACAGTTAAGTTTCTGCAGATTCTTGCGTATACTAACAGGCAGCCAGTTCTGCCTGAAGCCTGCAAGGCAGTAAATAATAGTCGAGTAGCAGAAGGTGAGTCACAGCCAGGGAATCAAGCTGCTTTGCTGTGACCAGGAATTTGTTGCACATAGAACAGCAAACTTGGTGTGAGTAGCTCCTAATACTGGACATGGAACCAGCTGCAGAACAAGCCAGTATCTTAGGTGCCTTTATTCTAGAAAATCTGGAGAAACAGGGACGTGCTGCCCTGTTTTACCTATTTATGCACAAGTTAGCAATTATGGAATCTCCTGTTAATCTCCTCCATGCAGGGTATGGTGGGGAGACTGCTAAATACTTTATGTGTTTATCGTCTAAAAATTGATGGGGTATAGAAGCTAAAGGCAGTTTCAGATGCACTGTGACTCAAGTCACAGTACTCTGAAAAGAAATTTCAAGACAATCTAAGACTATCTGTATTTGTAAGTATAGATACTGCAATCCCTGAAAGCCTTCTGTTTGTTAACAAATTATCAGAAGGGAGTTGTTTTCCTAATCTCAATATATAGTGATTGTGCCTAAAATTGTCCTGTAGCAAATGATGTGTCTTCTCAGTGCAGTGTGTCATGACAGCCTACACTTAGGAGCCAAAACTAAGCTCACTATGGGTGAGCTTTACATCTCTTCAGTTACTGATAGTTACATTTTCTGTAAAAGATCTGAGACATTCTAATCTTTTCTTTCAAAAAACAGTAAAACTGATCTCAGATCTGTCTCTAGACTAAAAAGGTAAACCTAACACAGCCAAGGTTCTTGTCCTTGGATGATCATGTTTGGATACTTGAATCCATTTCTGACTGCTATGTGTATTGATTACTTGATGCGTATTGATGTGTATTGATTACTTGAGATGGACCTCCATAGACCTAAAACAGAAACGAATGTACCTACTGCTGTATTGAAAGCAGGTTAGACAGCAGAAGTCTTTGTAATAGAGGTGCACTCTGCTGTAGGTCTCAAATGCTTAAACTTCAGGGATTATTCAGTGCCAGTTTGCGTGTGTTTGGTTGAACTAGGGTTCTTTAAACTAGTCTTCCTCTTTTTTCTTTAAACTTTTTCCTTTTCCTCCTGCATATGGTGCTGAGGTAGTGACTTGCTAGAGTCTCAGCTAAAGTTTACAAAGCAAAGGAAGAGAGTTTCTTCCTCCCTGAAGACTAGTGCACAAAGCATTATTCTTTTGAAGAAGTCTAATCATAGTGTACCTTACACTGGTTTAACTAGAATGACTGACTGATTTGAATGCTAAGCATAATAAGGGAAGTATTAAATTGTAAGAACCAAATACAGTGGTCAAAAAGTAGCTGTATTGCAGCTAAGTCATGCTGGCTGTGCTTTTCTGGGAGATACAGTCTTCATGTACAACCCACATCAGCTTGGGTATAGTGGGAAAGCAATACGTATAGACTTCTTTTTCTTTAATTATTTTTGACAGATTTTAGATGACAAAGACTCTTTGCAGAGGTGAGTCCTGATTCCTGAACTGTGTGAAAATGGCTGTCATTGCTAGCCTAACTATAAGCAGATTGGCTGGACAGACAGGTTCACAAGAACGAAATGTAGAGCACAATCTTAAAACTGATACTAATCTTGAAGTCCATGCTGTCTGTACATAAAGAAAGCAGATCTAGTGGTAGAGCTGGAGCTAACCATGCTTCATCTTAAAAAGTTATCCTCCATCCAAAGTGGTATTTCAGAGTGTGTAATCTAAGTGTATCAGAGGGGACTATATAACTAGCAAGTCTGGAGACAGTTTGGGCTTACGTGCCAAGCTGGGCTGCAGAGATGAACTGATGGACTCAGGGTAGTAAGATGTAAGGGTGGATGTACCATCAGGCCTTTGTCACTTACAGAAACATACTGAGGAAAGTCAGCTATGATAGATGACTGGGTATGCTTGTACTTTAGAAAAGATCCAGACATTTGCTGTGTCAAGCTGCCTGTTTGGTTTTGCTCAGTGTTCTCAACAAGCCTATCAGCCTTTTACAGGAGGGCTCTGTTCGAAAGTGTCTTGGTTTGAAAGACAGGTGTCTGCCTAAGGAAGGCAGCAGCCTCCCTTGGAATGGAAAAAATGCAACTCCCCTCCCTCCGAATTATTATAATTTTGAAATTAAGGGGCTTTCAGGCAAAGATATGGGGTAAAGGAATAACAGTTCTTTTACTAGTATATGTATATATACTAGTAAAAGAATATATACTTTTTTTTTTTTGCTTATATAAAAGCAATAATACAGAAACACNATGCAGGAAGGCATTGATGGGCCCATTAACAGAAGATAGTCCAAAGGGAGGAGGCAGGAAGCACCACCCCCCCTGGTCTCAGCAGCTCATGAGAATGGTAATAGAATATTTTTTTGGAGGGGCCCATCTTACACTATAACCTAGGACAGAAAGCTCTAAATTGGTCAGAGAGGGGGTGTGGGGACTAAGTAGAATAGTCAAATTTTCTGAGTTTCTCTAGACTGGGCAGCCTTGCTTCAACACGGGGCGGTAGAGGGGTGTGTGCACTTCTGTTACAAATAGCATGCAGCTCGTCTGGCATCTCTTTAGAGCCGGATCTTGAGCATGGATAGCAGTAGGGAGAACAATCTAAGCTATGTTACAAGTACTTAGTGTGAGTACTGTCTGACTTCCCTGGTGTGGCTCTCAGCTGAAGCCACTCAGTAGAATGGCTAGCTTTAAGCCAGACCAGCTAAAAGGTAATTCTGAAGACGGCTTGAATCCCATCTGATGCATGATTCCTGTTAGCAAACACAACGTTTCAGTTCCTGTTAAGACTGGAATTTGATTGCTTTGTTTGCTTCTGAATAAAAAAAGCAAGTTTTTGGTATTTTGAATCTTGTGCTGTTTGCTTATCTCTGACAGCCTCTTCCTGAAAAATTTGTGGTGAAGGGTGTTGTTGATCGCTTTTCGGAAGAGTTTGTGGAGACGAGGAGGAAAGCATTAGACAAGTTCTTGAAGAGAATAACTGATCACCCAGTGCTGTCTTTTAATGAGCACTTCAACGTCTTTCTCACAGCTAAGGTAAGCCAGTAGCTTTCAAATGCAGTTGTTGACAGGAACAAAAGAACAGACACCTTTGCAATCCCTTCTAAAATTAAGGTTAAAAGGCATTAACAAAACTGCATGTGGAGATGAGGGCTTCCTCTAAAATACCAAAGGTTTGTTGAGGACCCTGACTATTGTGTGTAATGGACCCTTATGTATGACAACAGTATGGGTTCCCTGTGCTTGAAGGGAAGAGGAATCCTCTGTGCAGATTGATGAATTGAATTCTCCAGACCTGCTTGTTTTGTAGCCTAGAACATACTCCTATTATGCAAGAGAGATTAAAAATTCAGAAAACTGTAGACTTTAAAATCTTTTTTTGGGGAGGAGGGAAGGGAGAGAGGATGAGAAGTCTCCCTTGCACAAAAGCTTGCGAATTTCTTGACTTTTTATCTTGACTGTGCTTTTTTTACTGCTTGCACTTGATGCCCTCAAAACTAAGCATGGAGACCTCATTCTCATTTGTTTTCAGCCAGCAATTTCGTGTTTATCTTCTGCATGACTCATGCAGGAATGGTGCAATTTTCTTTGGCTTTCTTTAGAACTGTATTTTAAATCAGACTAGGAGGATCTGCAGCTATGCTTGGGTTTTACCAGATAGGTGACTAGAGCTATAAAAGCACGCCTTTCCGGAGTCACGTTACTTTGGCTCACTTAAATGTGATGTTTGAGCTCACTTCAGGTTCATGCTCTGCTTGCTGTAAAGATTCAGTCCCCGGGGTTCTTTTATTTCCCCTCCATGGTGAACTTAACCGCTGAAACAAGCCAGTAAAGCAGAATTTGTTTAGCACCGTAAATGTCAGATAGCTCTGTTCCTCTTTTCAGCTGTCCAAGCATGATGCAGCTTTCTTAGCTGCTTTTTCGTCTTCTTCCACCCCTGTAAAATAAATGTCAAGGGCTTCATCCTCTGCTTTGGGCAGTTTGCCTTGATATTACAGAGCATCCTGGGAGGTGGGGGAAAGGACAGCTGTTCTGCTGACTGTCTCTAATGTTTGAACTTGGTCTAGTGGAGTCAGTTCAGTGTGCTAGGACTTCAGAATTCAGTTACTACAGGAAGTCATAAGATCACCTGTCTGAAAAAGAGAAACCAGCATTTCTTCAAATTCCCTGTTTGGACCTGTAACATACCAGAATACTTGAGAGAGTGAGTGAATAATTTTGAGTTTGAGGGTCTTTTCTGATGCCTGCTTGCAGCTAGAGCTTAGGACATGCAGAAAGCATTTAAATGCAAACATAACTGAAAATTATAGTTAGCTGCAGGTTTTCGTAATCAGACTTATATTTGACTTACGTTAAGTACTTGGAAGGAATACCACAGTGCATGTTTTGAAGATGGCTACTGTTTTTTTGGGGTTTTTTTTAAGAACACTGAAGATTTTAGTCTAGTCTATAATATGTCTGAATTCTTGATCTCCAAGCCTACTTGGTTTGAACACATCTCTTCCTCAGGCTGTATAGGATAACCTAGTTATAGCTCCTGACCCTGTTTTGAGATGTTAAATACTGACCTCTGCTGGAAGGAATAAAATGCAAAGTTCGCAGTTTACTGGCTAACTAAAACCATTTTTTTTCTGGTGTACTGTTAAGGTGAAATCCCTTGAAGATTGTAGGCAAACAGTATTGTTAGCATAGGTTTTCAGAAAGCTATTTTATGCAAATATATAAAGGAATGTCAAGGAAATTTACACTTTCTGTGGAGGCAACATGGATGCATCTGACCCAGCCTGAGCTACAGTCTCTCCTGCAGAGAAGCTTTGCTGGTCTCCCCATGCTGCACTTCTTCTGTGTGCAATCTTCACCTGCCTCCTGTGGGACCATGGAACTGGAGTGAGGAGGCTGCTTACCAAATAAGCGTGCAGTGTGTAGCTCTGTACTAGGTCAGGAGAACCAGCTGATGCATCTGGTTAATACTGGTATTGTGGCTATGGCTTAGAAGTATGTGTGGATGAATGATGTGAACTGTTTTGGTGGAACCAGAGCTGTTAATATGGCTGCTTCCCTGGTGAGAGTACAGGAACACGGGACAGTATGGCCACATGTGAAGTTGGGCTACTTAGTTATTTTTAATGTACTTCATACTATTCTTCTGGATAATATACCTCCATCTAGGGGTAGAGTTGAAGCTGTGCTCAGCTATGCAGCTTGTAGAAAGCCTTCGTCCAAGGCTGCATGTCACATGTAATCTCTTGCCTTCACAAGATTTGTTCTTGACTGGAAAGTATCCTTCATTGTCTTAATATTTGAACATGTAAGTGAGTATTCCTAAACATATTCTTTTTTTTTTNTTTTTTTTTTTTTGTTTTAATTCCTAGGATCTTAATGCCTACAAAAAGCAAGGGATGGCTTTGCTGTCAAAGATGGGGGAGTCTGTCAAATACGTTACAGGAGGCTACAAATTACGAAGTCGGCCACTGGAGTTTGCAGCCATTGGGGATTATCTAGACACATTCTCTCTAAAGCTTGGTACCATTGACAGAATAGCACAACGGATCATCAAGGAACAGTTGGGTAAGGACACAAGGTGTTCCATCGTAATACTTCAATCTGAATGCTCTGTGTCTTACTCTGGTTGATAGCATGATCAAGACAATTTGTGTTGATGATTCTGGCCAGTAATAAGTTACATGCAGGGCAAAATCTAATGCCTGTTCCAGATTTCAAAAAGGCCCAAAAGCTAACACAGTATCTGATATCAACACAACTCTCCAAATGTTTTTTAAAGTTGAACTTTTTATACCAACCTTGTATCTTACTAGAGTAATTTTTTGGAAGACTTTTGGAAGGTGGAAGAACCTGTAGATTCCACCTGGAGGAGTACAAATGGAAGTCCTAGACCAAGACAAGCTTTACAGGCCTGTCTTAGAGCTAAGTCTTACATATGTTTAAAAAACTAACTTTGCAAAGGTGCAAGAGTTTTTGTATTGGAAGTCTGTGGGAATGGTAAGTTAAGAAAGAGGCAACTTGAACTTGTCACCTGTGCAGCTGTAGAACTCTGTCTATTAAGATGCTAACGCAACACAAGTCTTGACTCCCTGTAGGGATTAATGTTACTCAGACTTGGTGCATAATTCATCCTGGTTTATGTTTGCACATCTTTATGCCTTGCTCTTACTCTGTTAATCTATTTTTCCATCTTGCAGAATACTTGGTGGAATTACGAGAATATGGACCTGTTTATTCAACCTGGGGAGGGCTGGAGGTTGAGCTATCAGAGCCACTGGAAGGAGTGTCTGCCTGTATTGGGAATTGCTGCACAGCTCTTGAAGAACTCAGTGAGGACATGACAGAAGACTTCCTGCCTGTGCTTAGGGAATACATATTGTATGCTGAGTCAATGAAGGTAAAGAGAGCCCTGTGGCAGAAAGTGCTGTCGTTGTGTTTGCCTGGAATTAGTAAGTTTGTTCTTTTTTAGCAGTGAGAAACGCTGGTAGTGGGAAAAGTGGGGAAGTAAATAATACATTAAGTAGGAGGATATTTTCACAGCCAAAACAAAACTAGGTGTGTTTAATAGCTGGGTGCTGATGGGTAGCATTATCTGTCTGCTCTGCTCTTCAGTCAAGCTAGGGTCGGTATTGTAGGGTGTACACAACACGTTGCGGAATTGCCCCTTCACTGGTGTGGCAGGTGGTACTCTGTAGGAGACGTCTTGTGGCTGCCTGGAATCTTTGAATGGAAACCAGTTGTGCTTCACCTCTTCACTACAGGGTCAGTGCCTGGCCCTACAGGAATGATAGCACTAGCAATGTCTGTCACTTGTGTGTAGCAAAGTTGGGTGCCTTGTTTTAGAACCATGTGTCCAAATGACAGACACTGCTTCCTCTGTGTCCTGGTTTGAGACAAATTCAGAGGAACATCCAACATGAACATCCTCTGATAGAAGGCAGGTTTCAGCCACCCGTCCCCCACCAGGTTTGGGAAAGAAATATTCCTTGGAGGAAAGTGAAAGGGAAAAAGACCTATTTATTTAACAAACACACAGGGAAAGAATAATCATGGTAAATAATAAAACCTCTTGCTGTGGAGAGAAACCTGGAAAGATTTTAGAGTCCTTCTGTGGGTGTGCTCTCTCTCCTCCTCTTTGGAGCTGGGTCTGCATGGGCCCCTCTGGGCCTCCTGGATGATGTTTTGGTGTTGTTGCACAGTTCCAGAAGAAAAGAAGAAGAAGTCAAAGTCCCAGAGAAAAGAAAGGTCAACTCTCTGTCTCTCTCTGGAGAAAACAGAGCCAAAAGCTGGCTGAAAAGCAAGAAGGGTGCTTCCTCCACTCCTCTTGCTGCAGCAGGAGAACACAGAGGAGTAGTGACCTTGGAGCACACAACTGCTTTGAAAAGTTAGCTTGTTTTTTTTCCTCTCCTGTGTCTCGGGCTCAGTTTAAAGTCACAGAAAGGCACAAGGTTCATGTCTGGGCGTAGAGCGGCGATAGGGGATAGAACATCATAAATTCACCCCAAGACACTCTGTCATCCCCAGACCCTAGGCATGATGTGTCTGTTGTTAAGTTCTGCATACCAAGTAACTGCTTAAAGATGGTATTCTGTGACTCTTAATCTCTCTAAGAACTTGGTGTTTTACTGCTTACGCAGATGTAATAGAAGCTACTTTAATGTGGGTTTTATCCTCTTGAAGTTGAGAAGTATTGGTAATCAATCACATCTAACGGGGAAAAGAATTACTGAGTAAAGTTCACTAAAAAATTATGTCAAGGACTTTAGTTTGTCCATCAGAGCTTTTCACCACATGCCCATGGCACAGTATATGTTAGCAGTCCCTCTATAGGGGACTAACAGACAAGTTCCTTCTGAAGACTTTCCACTTGGAACAACTGTTACAAGGATATGATACACACTCCTTTACAGATCTTATAGCCCATTATAAACTTACAGTCTGAACATGGTAGTCCTTCTCCATCTTAATCTTAATCTCATCCTATGCTTCTCAAACTGAGAACTGAAACACTTACTTGTAGATGTCTTTTTGTACATCTCCTGTGTGGCTAAAGTAGTCTTGCAGGTGGCTTTGCACTAATTCCCTGAGTATATTCTTTGCTTTTGTCATCATGGATTTGACCCCAGCATAAATGAAGTGTATTTTCTTTATGGATTTATTAACAGTAAAGTATTGCTTGAACACAGCGAGCTGTAGGAAGCCCTGTCTCAGGATGTTTGGACTGTAGGAAGTGGAGGTGGATGGAGTGGGCTTACAAATAAACAGAGCATGAGACTAGTGATTAAATACTTTAACTCAGAATGTCTGGCTTTTGATGCTAAAAATGCCTACCAAAGATGGCATCTGAAGGGGCAAGCTGAGTTGTGAGAGGTGCTCTTCACAAATATAGCAGAGGAATTTTTTTTAAGCTAAAAAGCAAGGGTTTCTTTAGCTGAAGAGGTACTTTAGGCAGATAATCACCACTTGGCACAGGCAGAGCGGCACTTGCACCTAGGCTTCCTTTTGGCCTTGTAGAGCCCTTTTATAATGGCACTGTCTCCAGTTACTTAACTGTCTAAAGTACTTCTTCAGCTAAAGAAACCCTTGCTTTTTAGCTTGAACTTTTTAAACTATGGACTTGACTTTCTAGTGCTCTTAAGGATTATGCTATTTAGTGTCTGGCTTGGGCATCTTACTAGCTTTACTCAGTCTAAAAATTTGAAAATCAAGAACAAAAACTATTGTTAGCCAAGACTATATTTTCCTTCCCTCTCAAATAGCAAAATTGAACTCTCTCAGGTTCTACAAAGTGCAGTTTTCTTCTGCTAGGAAACATCAGCGTGTTGCTTTTTCTGAAGTGGGCAGCTGCTGAACTGTCTTTGCAGAATCCATAACACCAAGGAAGTAACCAAGGTTAGTAAGGAGGTTACACTTGGAGTGCAGGAGGCTTTCTGTTGAAAGGGGCGTCCTCTTCGCTAGCAGTGCATTCCTCTTTGTCAGCTGCTGTGAGGACTGCTTGTGAGATGAAAGTCTGGGTCTTTCAGAGCACATCTTTTGCACAGGGTCCTTGATGGAAAGTAAGTCTTCAGGTACTAGGAGTTCAGTGCAACCTCGATTAGCTTTCGTTGTTACATGCTGTACCCCTGGTGCAGGTATGGGAATGTGATCTATAGAGCAGTCTATAGCTAGCTGAATGTCCCTCAAGTAACAACTGCCACATTATTGTCACTGTTCAGGGATGAAGAGGCCTTAATGTCTTCAGGAGCACTGTTGTGCCTGAGGGAACTGCACATACGGAGGCAAAGCTTAACAGTTCTGGTTGAATAGAATATTAGCTGGTCTGAGGGAAGACTGGTCTCTGGGTTTGTTTGAAAGATTTGCAGAACAGGGCAGAAGCTGGTGTTGTGGCCTTGAGTTAAAATGTGTGCTGCAAGTGTCCAGGAGAGACCTTTTCTAAACTCTGCTCAGCACTTGTTAGGCCACAACTGTGTTCGGTTTTTATCCCTACTGCACAAAAAAGATGTGGAGATGTGGAAAAGCTGAAGAGAATCCAGAAGAGAACCATTAAGACAGTCAAGGGACTGAGAAGCCTGCTGCATGAGGAAAGGCTGGGAGAGCTGGGTGTGTTTAACCTTGAGGAAAGAAGGCTTAGGGAAAATCTTATCACCATGTACCGGTATTTAAGGATTGACTACAGATATGATGGAAGCTCCCTTTTCATGAGGAGGCCCATGGAAAACCAGGGATAATCAGTGCAAATTACTGCTGGGGCATTTTCATTGAACACAAGAGGAGAATTTTCACAATGAGAACAATGGAATAATGTTCCCAGGGAAGTGGTGGATTCCCCAACACGGGACACATTTAAGATCCAGCTGGACAGGATCCGTATTGTCTAGATTGTGCTTTTGCCAAGGAAGGTTAAACAAGATAATTCTTGAGGTCTCTTCCAACCTGGTATTCTATCATTTCTATGACATGGCTAGGTGATGTATCAGTTCCTGGTGCAGTGAGGCCCGTGTCAGCAAACATGTGGTACCACATTTGCTGATGTACAGAGGACAAACTCTCCTATACATAATTCAGTGCAGATATTAGGACATTATATGACTTCTGTATGCTTAAAATTGCTAGAAAGGCTTATCAGATGATGTGATCCCCAGGGGTGTTCTTGGACATTACTTTTAATGCATGTTTAAAGCAAGCATCATATTAATGGGTAACTGTGTCTTTAAGGGCATGAGTAACTAGAAATCCTTTTGTGACATTTAGTCACAGTAGGAAGCTATGTGGCGTGCAAATAGGATCAAAATTGAAATTTGAGATAGGAAGCTGATGGCAAACTGAAGCTCTGTACAGGCCAAGGTAGAATGTTTCAACTAAATACAAAATAGAGAAGGAACTGCCTTGCTGAACTCAAGCTAAGTCTTTCATGTTCACACACCACTGGTTTAGTTCTGACCTGAAATAACTGAGGTATGCTGGTGGAGTTTTTTTGGTTTGGTGTTTGGTTTCTTCCAATTTCTTTTTTTTTTAACTTTTTGTCTCTAAGTGAGGACTTAACTAGTATTGCGTGGTTTGTGGTGATTTTGAAGATACTTGATGCAGAGCTTTTCATAATTGCTGCTAAAGCATCAAGGCATTGATCTAGAACTGAGAGGAGATTGCCTGGAAGTGCCAGAGGAGAATACGGGACAAGTGAAAGGGAGGGCAGTATTTTTCTCATCACTTACAAGTCAGCCATTACTGGATACTTAAAACTGTATTCACAAGCTCATTGTTAATGGTCCACAGGAGGTGGACTTGAGCACTTCAGAGGAATCAAGACACCTGTTCTTTGAATCCAATTTGCCAGTAACTGTTAATCATTGGCTACTCTGGTATAGATGCACCTTCCTGCACTAACTCCAGGCTTCTAAAGGCAAAATGCAATTGCTGGAGGCAGTTGTTTTTCACAGAAGAAATTTCAGTTGACTAAGGTTCAAGAGGCAATGCAAAGTAGAAATACCTGTTAAATCTCTCAGAGTTTTGTTGTATTGGTAACCTCAATTACTTAAAGGCCATCCCACATAGTTGCGTAGATTCCAAAAAGAAGGGGGAGTGTTGTGGTTTGTCAAGCAAACACAACCAACGGCACGCTTGCTTCTGGGACAAAAGGGAGAGTTAAGCTGTTGAAGGTGAATTTTTCAGGTTTGCCCTCTTTTTACTGACTAATCTAACAGTAGCTTTGTGGATTAGGTGCCATTCCCTTTCATCGTGGGTTGAAGTTTATAAGACTGTTGGTGGCAACATCTCTACTCTAGAGCAACTGCGCTGGTGACCTTCTCTTGGCTTAAGAAGGTGGAGGGAGGGTGATAATGATTCGTAGATATGGGATTTGTATGTCCTCAGTTAGATCTTGGCAAGACTGGCTGTTAGAGCTCTGAGGAGCTGCTCTTTTAAAAACGTAATTCTATAGGCAGCAGTGCATATGACTAGTCCTATGTTACTAGCCTTATCTGGAACTGTTAAAATGACTACATACCACTTTGTGTCCTAATGGGGCAATTCCTTCTAGGTGGCAGAAGGGAAGACTCAAAGCCAAGTTAGCTGCAAGAGAATTTGAAATTTACAGTGAGTGTTGGCTGACTTCTCTTTGAGCATTTTTAATAATAACTTTACATCAATTGAGTAGTTAAAAATACTAGTTGTTTCTTTGTGAAACCTGAAGTGGTAAGTTGCCTGCTCTTACAGACACAAAACTACTTATTTTTTAGTAAGACATTCTTAAAAAGACTAATTCCTGTGGTTGTTTTCAAATTGTAAGACTGTGGTATAACCTTAGTGAAGCTCTTTGTGGATGTGTACAAGCTAAGGGTAGCATCTTGGGCTCTCTATTTTGAGAATATTCTGTCAAGAAAATATTTACTGCTTGAGAAGCTCTCTCAGGCAGTCTCTAGTGCTTTTCATGTAAATTGTACTTTTCATATTTTTTTTTAAATTACACCAATGACCAAGCCTTGCAAACTAATCTAAAATAAAGGCTTACTTTTACTCTAACACCAGAATGTGACAGCTTGCTTTAAAGGATTATGAAGAGTCTGTGCAGGTGAAAAAGGAGCTGTAATATCTTCTCTGGTGGTCTTCCTGCCTCTTAGCCAATAGTGTTGTCTGTCTGCTGCTTGAGGATATCAGAAACTTTACATTAGTCCGTGTCAGCTTTGATGCTTTTGTTTATATGCTTTTCATGGTAGTAATAGGTCAACTGATGAATTAAATTTACTTAGTCAGGGCTATACTAATAGTTTCATGACAGGTTCTGTCTTGCATGCCTCCAGCTTGTCCAAATGTTGAATTTTGTCTGACCCTGCCAGCTGTTGGAGAGCAAGTGCTCTTTGTTATTGAAAGCTACTCCCTAAATGCTGTAAAATAGGACAAAGTAAATCTGAAAGTCTGACTTTAGGCTGAATTGGCACTGAAGATATATCACTTTAGAGTTCCTTGTGGGCTCGGGGAAGGATGAAGAGGATTCCTTTCACAGCTCTCTTTTCTCTTGCCCATAGAATGTGTTGAAGAAGAGAGACCAAGTTCAAGCAGAATATGAAGCAAAACTGGAAGCAGTAGCCTTGAAAAGAGAAGATCGTCCAAAGGTTAGCACTTAAAATTGCTCTACAAAAACAGTTTGCACTTACACTACTTCCTGAGAAGAATGGAGAAGTGGAACTTGATTTTTCTGGGTCTCGTGGCTTCTTTGCAGTATAAGCAGTTTCTGGCAGAACAGAAGTTTGTTGTTGGCAAGCTGGTGTGAAATAAAGACCTAGATATGAATATCTGTAACTTGTCTAGCAACTTTTGTACTACTGATGTCCCACAGTTCAGAGCAGGATGACTCTGTGACACTTCAACAAAAGCCAGCAGTCAGTGGGACTGCTCAGTGACAGGGTCTGAAGCAGTGGTAGAACAGTCCCTGGTGACTCAGCAGTATGCCAGCTGAGTTAAGGTCCTATCCCTGGCACTGTGGAACTGTATTGGCTGTTTTGGCTGTGGAAAACTCTATATTTTGTCCTTTCTGCTAGGGAGCTCTACCTGTGTGATGCTGAACAGACATGGCACGTGTCACTGGGTGACAGGTTTTGGCTGGGCTCTGTGCAAAAGCAAATCTGTAAACTGACATGCTGCCACCTGCTTCTGCGTGAAACAGAGTGCAAGAGCCTTTTCTTGAATCACTGCACCTTTGACTGATGATGGCAACAGAGTTTGTTCCCTTCCTCTGCTTGGAGGTTTTTGGTTCCTCTGACATGTTAATAATTAATGGATGACTTTCCAGTGTTACGACTACTGTTCAATAAGGTTCACTGTACAATAAGGTTCACATAGTATTTTGAATCTAAGAAGCTGAAGAGAACAAGAGCATAGAAATACGAAAGTGTTTTTCTGATCTTTTGTCTATAATGAACTACAAATAGTGGTATACTAGGTGTTTGGTGGTGCTCTTGTATTTGGGTCTACTGCCTGCCCCTCTGCTGACTGGTGTGGTATGTACTCTACTTCCTCAGTGTAGCTTTGTATAAACAGGTATTCTAGCAGTTGTATCTAGGATGGACAGAACTAAATCTAGCACATCCAGCACGCCAGTTGAGGTTTTGAGGCATTTGACTTTACCAAGATCTTGAAGCAGTGGAACTGGTGAATTTTGCTAATCTCTCACCTTTTAAAAGGCCTTTGGATCTCGTATGTCAGTGGGATTATTGTGTAAAGCACAGCATTTAAATCTTGCAAATTTTTTGAACACTTACATCTCCTCTCCAGAGTATAAGCATATTTTTTGGCAGCTCCTTGTACCTTTTCGTAACATAAGTAGTTTGTGTCATTTACAAGATGAAGTTGAACAAACTGAATAGAACTCCTTACATATTCACAAAATATTATCTCGGGGGTTTTCAGAACCTTTCAAGCCGGAGCTGATAGTTCAGAGCTGTGCCTAGCAGCATATCTTACATTCACTGAAGTCTCCTGGCTATGACTTGCTGGAAACTAAAAGCAGGCAGAGGGTGATGTGCTGCAGTTGTGGGATGGCATTTATGTTCCTTGTGGTATATTTGCTGATTTGGTAGAAATGATGTAAAAAGACCACAAACAAAACCTTAAGAGAACAAATGCCTATGTTTAGATCATGAAAGGAAGGCCTATCACTACTTGACAGTCTTTCACTGCAGGTCATTCTGGGCACATACCCAGCCTGGTATCACAGAGCTCACCAGACCATTAGATTGTTCTGGCAGTGAGATCATCAGGTTAGAGCTCAGTGGCCTATGAATGCAGAACACTTGTAGGGCTGCTGCGACTGTCTGTCAGCAGGTACTGCTCAGAGTGCTGAAGCTTACACAAAAGCACAGTGTGGGTAGTGTTTACCAGTAGCATCGTGGTGTTCATGTGGAGTCTGTAGCCTTTCAGTTTCTAACACGTGCAGTGGTGAAATGCCTTTCACCCATTTCTGACACATGCTGGAGCTGATTTTGCAGTAATCCAGCCAGCACACTGAAGGATAGGTGTGCTTTCATTTTGTGTGATGAAGTTTGCTTCTGATGATCTGTTTTATTCTTTCTACCTCAAGGCTTTGAAGTGTGGTGATCTGTGGGAACAGTAAATATGGCAGCGCAGAACTTGAAGTAGAAGGTGACCATATATTTTTACAGGGCCGGGGAGGGGGAAAGCCTTGTAACAGATAACTGTTTCGCAAGAACTAGGAAGGTAGAAATACCATATGCAAAGATTAGTTGTCTAATTAATGCTGGATTTTTTTCTGCTTTGGGACCATTTGTTACTTGGTAATGCTGATGTAGAGGAGTTTTAAAGTAGACACACCATCTGTAATTGACCACACTAAATTACAGATGCTAGGCAAGGTTAGCTTTTTAAGAGAACAGAATCAGCGTGAAAAGGATTAAATGTACATGCAGAATTTCTTACCATATATATACAATTTTATGCTCAGTTCTTGCCTGCATATACATCTCTCATCACTTGAAAGTGACTCACTAAAATAGTCCTGGGCCATTTAAGAGTGTGTTGGAGTTGGAACCAGTTGTCGCTTTGGTTTTGTGGCTTGAGGGGCTTTTAAGCTATTAAGTAGCTGGGAGCAGATATCAGTAAAGAAGTAGCAACTTCCCCCAGAATCCAGTCTACTTTCTTCCTGGTTCTTGGTTGCTAGCTAATATTTAGTGTCTCCAATAGTAAAAGCAGATAAAAGCACAGCATAGATATTTCAACTTAGGCCCAGATTTGATGATAAACATACAATATCTCTTTGCATTGACCTTGCACTGATATAAAGTGCTTAAAAGCTGTTAATTAACTTAAAATTTTGTCTTAGCTACCGAGTTGTAAATTAAGTTCTAGGAAGCTGCAGTTTTGTGAGGAAAGGCATTTGCACTCCTAAATAGGACTGCTGCATGTGCAGACACTGCTTTCATGATGCCTCTGGAGACTTGGTTGGAGTTAGTTGTTGCTCCTTAATCAGAGCACATGTGGCGCATCTGCTGACCACTGGGTTATTCCTGTAGCTCTAAACTCATACAGCTCTATCAGCCTGACCAACTGTGAGAAAGAACAGATTTTTGTATAGCTTCCTTGTGGTTTCAGATCCTGGCAGAAGAAGCAGAAAGCTGGTAAGTGCTTAGAAGCTAAGTTAATTTGATTTGGAAATCTTACATGGTTTTGCTTCCAGACTTCATAAGTATTTCTCTTGATAGCCTAGCCTTTCCCCTTAAGGTAGCAGAGTACTTCTGATGCAAGGCATACATGCCTTCAGGAGAGCATCCCCTAAACCTTCCAGTCACTGGCTTGGTCGTTCTTGTCTGAAGCCTATGAAAGAACTTCATCTGGAGTTGTAGCAGAGTGAATTCTGTAGCCGTAAGTATAGTGCTCAGACATAGTAGGGGAAAGAAGTATCTACTGAACCTCCAAACTGCCTGTAGTATAAATTCAGTTGTGTGAATAAAGGGGAACTCAAAACCCATGAGTATGAAGAGCTCCTGCATCTCAAACAGGTTGGTTTTTTGGAAAACAGATGTAAGACCTTCCCTGAGTAATCAGAGAGCAGCCCTAATCCATGTCCTGGAGAAGAAACACAGTTTGTGTGTTTCTGCCTAAATTGAGTACCTTGCCAAACTGCAAGATAGTAGCACACCTCTAACTTCCTGTAGGTATCCATGAAAAGCTTCTTATCTAGTCTGTTCATCCTCTTCCTTCTTTCATGTTCCTCAGAGAGAAAGGGAATTCTTTGATACAACTCACATGGAAACTGTTTGTGTCTTTAGGGCTACACATACTACCTTTTCATTTTTCAATATATACCTGAAATAGCCATGATGTTTTAACATCTGTATTTATTGCAAGATTTAGAACCTGGTAAAGGTATACAGGAACAATGCACGGTCCATAACTGAGCATAGAAACAAGATCTCAGTGCTTGTTTTATTGTGCTGGTGCCACTTAAGAGAAGAAACAAGCACCACAGAAACTATACAGAAGTAACTGGGCAGCAGTGAATTATGCATCCTGGCTATGGATTGTGAGGAAAACTGGGCTGATCTAAGGACTGTTGAAGGAACCACATGTTCAGTTCACTGAAATCAAGTACGAGGGGAGCCACCACAAAGTTCTTCAGATGTTCTTAATTCTGCATTTTGCCTTTGTGCAAGTCACAATTTCCAGAGCAAAAGTTCACTTCTCGCTTTGGTACCAAGATTCAGGAGTTTCCTCTTCTGGGGTCATGGGCTTAGTCTACATGTCCTTACAGGATTCCTATCTGTGTGGACCATGCAGCAATGAGAAGGGAGAGGAAGGTGTTTGTCTTTCCTGCTTGAGGAAACACTTGTAAATTATTCCTGTATTTGCCTGGTGGTATACATTATGTTAATTAAAACATAAGGAAGGAACTCCCAACTTAGTTGGTCTAAAGTGCATGTACCTTGAGCCAGCAGCTACTGTCAAAAATCCATTTAAATCTCTACCTCACCTTGCAGTAGGCTGTCCTTTGAAATGTCATTCATTGCTTTTACATGGTAGTGTGTCCAGTGTTGAGCCTAAAGGTCCATGAGCTCATCCATGGTGATGATCACGAGTGCTTTGCAGTTATATTTTGTTCAGGAAGCCTGTAAGATTCAAAGTGGAAGCTGGAAACTAAGGACCTAGAAATTTTGTTCTGCAGCTGTCAATAATTTTGTTATCCAGCTTTTTTGATAAACCTAAGTGTTTGTTAACAGTTATATACACACTGGTGTAAATTGGGAAATTCCTACTGCAGCTGTAAATGAGAAAGAGGAAAGCTTGCTGTGGAGCAAAGCTGCTCAGTTTGAGCACTAGGAACTGAGCCTCAGTACCAGCACTTACACCAAATGGTTTTCCTGTGCCTTTAACAAGTGCCTCCTCCCATCTGCCTCTGTATCAGGCATGGAGATGGAGAAGCACAAGCACTCACAACCTCAAATAGCAAAGAACAAATTAGGCAATCTCATATCCTCTCTAGTTCAGAACTGTGGCTTTTTCCCTGCAGCCATAGGTGAGTTGGTTCAGGATAACTACTGGATTGTGAACTTAACCCTTTCTTCTGTAGTTTTGCTCAGTAAGGTTTGAGCTAGTTCAGCAATCTAGCACTCTTAGTGACAGTTTTAATCTTCATTTCTTTTGCTGCAGGTACCCACAGATGTTGAGAAATGTCAAGACCGAGTAGAATGTTTCAATGCTGACCTGAAAGCAGATATGGAGAGATGGCAGAACAACAAAAGACAAGACTTTAGGCAGCTACTCATGGGGATGGCAGATAAAAACATCCAGTACTACGAGAAGGTATGTGTCAATGTTGGAGCACTGGCAGGAATAAGAGTAGTTTGTTTTCATCTAAAGTGGTGATAATTCTTCAGGAAATCTTCACAGTGTCTTGAAGATAAGAATATTAGACATCTGAAGCTGCTCTTTGTCAGCAGCTGATGAGTTGCAAGTCATGATCAAGTGATCTCTGGACTTTTGCAAGCACTTTATCTAACAGCATTTTATCATTCATGCTTGTCTGTTTCGTACTCTTGAATTTAACAAATTACTGAGGAGCAGCAGCAGTGGTGGTGAAAAAAACCCAGAATTGTATGTTCTAGTAATACTACCAGAGTAGACAAATCTCTTGATTCTGCCATTTATGAACCAAACTACATGAGTTAATGCAAATCCACAGACTCATACATAGATTACACCTGCTATGTATAAATTATTCTGATCTCTGTCCCTTGGTGCATAGTTCTGTCCCTTGTATACTAGTCCTGAAAATACCTAGCCTCAGCCCTCTTTCAATTGGTGCACATGTACCTGAGGTTTTTATTTTTTTATTTTTAATTAGAAGAACCTTGACATTTAACTGTTTATGCTTCCAGTCTAGTTTTCCATCGTGCCAGAACAGTGCAGCCCTATGCAGTAGTTGATACCATAGGATCACAGAATAGTTTGGAAGGGATCTTAGAGGTCATCTAAGTTTCAACCTCCTGCCAGAGGCAGGGATATCTTTCACTAGAGTAGGAGGTTCAGAGCCCCATCCAGCATATCTAAAACACTTACAGAGATGGAGTATCCACAGCTTCTCTGGGCAAGCTGTTCCAGTGTTTCCTTCTCCTAATAGTAAAGAATTCTTTCCTAATTATCTAATCTAAACCTGCCCTCTTCCAGTTTAAAGCAATTGTCCCTTATCTTATCACCACAAGCCCTTGTAAAAAGCTCTCCTCCAGCTGTCTCTCTTTAGGTATATTACATACTAAACACTACTAGAACTACTAGGCTAATGCATTGCCTAGTAAACATCATCTTGTCTGTTAATTTTTCCACATCTACTTTACAAGCTGCTTCCTGTGCTAGGTTACCTCTCTGTGTAATATTAGTATGCAGTATCTTTTCCCCTTCCAATGTCTGTCTTGTTCATAACTGCTCACACAGAATTTCCTTCATCTTGGTCTCTCTTCTAAGGGTGCTGTGGAGGAGGATATTAGACTCCACTGAACATCCATCAGTGCCTCTGTAATTGACAGTTAGATCTGTACACTGTACATTAAAGAAGTAAGAAAGCTTTTTTGGTAAGAAAGTGTCCAGTCACTTCAGGGTACACACCTAGAAGTACTCTATTCATTTGCAGTACAGTCAGCAAAATTAGAAGGAAGATGTCTGTCAACAGTGACTTGTGAATATAAGAGCTGCTGATGAGTTTGCCCATTTTCAGCATTCAATAATTTGGATTCCACAGTCTGTATTTGCCCAGTTTTTACTTCTGAGCTCTATGTGTTTGAAAGACAGTAACAACACACAGTACAAGGACTCTAGTAAGTGTATGTGTCTGGGAAAGTGACTCCAAAGCCCAGATTGGCTTTCTAATAACCCAGAAGCTACACTCCACTTACAGTTTACTGTACCAGGCACTACCAGTTTATCTGGAGTTGAGTCCCAGAGCTGTACTTGAATACACTGTGTCTCAGAATTAACTTCCCTAAAGGCATGTTTTCTTTCAAGTAAGTTTGCTGGAGGTGGTCTGTAATAGCTGCCATTATGTCCAAATCAGCCTTCACCCACAGTCACGCCACAAAGATGTAAATTTCTACTCAAAACAGTTTTTCTGCCTAGCTGAAAGCTGTGGTATTCTTCAGTTTAGAAAAGTCCCGGTTAGTATTTGGAAGTCCTGGGTGTTTTGATGATTTTTAATGGCTTGGGCCAGCTGATGACTTTGGAAAACTTGAATTGGTTGAATTTGTTTGGAAGGTGCAGCTATTCTAACACTTGCTGTCTGTAATAATCTATGAAGACCCTCATAACTTTTCTTCTACTTGCATGCTATTGGTCTGGAAGGGCTGGTCGGAAGTTATATGAATCAATACAAAATCCATTTTTAAACTCTTCCTTTCTTTCTTTCTTCAGTGCCTTACGGCGTGGGAATCAATTATACCACTATTGCAAGACAAGCCAGAGACCAAATAAGAAGTACCTTCATGGACAGTCTAGCACTTCTATGCTCAGTACCACTAGTCAAACTGGAACTGTACGGAGGACTCTTTTTGTTAAGTTAACTGAAATGACAGCTGCACTTAGTTTTTCAGAGTATCTGTTCCAGCCTATTTGAATTTTTTTCCTCAATTTTTGTGTTTAAACTGGGGTATGTTTCATCTTTTTGAGTTATCTTGAATGGTTCCTTCTTTATCCTATGGAGTGATTGGGGTTCACAGTGAAAGTGCATGGGGATCTTGATAAATTTTACCTCTCTAGTCTAGAAGGAACTGATGAGTGGAACACTAAAAAGATGAAAATAAAACTCTACTGCAAGGTGCCAAATGACATCTTTATTACCATTGTTTTGTTTGCTAAGAAAAAAACCCCATAATTATTTCTATGATACAGGACTCCCTAACCAATCCCTTTCCCNGGACAGGAAAAGGCTGTGAAGGAATATTTTCTGTTTTGCTATCACCCGTGTGCTCCCTCTGGATGAAATGGTCTCTGGAGACTTTTCTCTCTGGGAGTCGGGCTGGTTCTAGACAGACCATACCAACACCAGCCGCAGATAGGTGGTGATGCAAGCATGAGCTGTGGTTTTTGTGAGTGTGGCATGCTGTTGGTTCGTACTGAGTATCTTTGTTTACCTTGGTGATTATGAAGTAATGTCAGTTGACTGAAGTGTACTTGTGACTGACCTGGGGATCAAAACCAGCCTAGCTGTGGGAATGAGTTGGACAGCGGCCTTTCCAGAGTTACGGGAACAAGGGAGGAAGTATGAGTCTTTAATTTTCCCAAAGCTAGCTCTGGAAGTTGCATAGTGGAAATCTCCTACACCATGCTTTGAATATGGGTTTTACTAGAGCCACTTCAGGCTTGGTCACCTAAGATGCCTGCTGTAGTAAAAGTAGAACTCTGCTTTCTCTCCCCACACTTTCTTTGCAGCAACCAGAAGCCAAAAGGTGTCGAATGCTTCCTTCCACCAAGCATCAGTGTGTGAAACTTGCCTTAAATGGGTTGGTAGGGCATAGATGAGTACCCTATTAGGTACACATAGTGTTCAAATCTGTCTCTGCTGAACCACACAGCAAGTCTTTTAGGACTACTTTTGGTATAGATCTATTTTCTTAGTAGTTTCTGCTGGCCTTTAGAATTGTAGCTGCTTCTGCAAGTCCCTTTTTTGTCCTTTCTCTTGCAGTCCAAACTCAAGTAAATGCCTACTTGGTGTTAATGGCCTTAGGAATGCTGACGTGATTTAACCATCCTAAGTGGGAGGGGTTGGAGCTCATACGAGTGTAATACTGGGGTTTAGGGCAATAAATAGCTGTGCTTACTGCTAAATTTGAGTGATTACTTGTTCTCTGGCAACATTCTTGCAAAGAATGTGAGCAGTGATTGATTTTGTGCAACTTCTCTGTTATCCTGTGACAACCTACCAGGTACTAGTCTGATTTGGAATTTATTCCTTCATAAACACCAACTGAACCTGCAGTCACCCTTCTCAGCCTGGTGGCTTTATGGAACTCTCAAGATGAGTTACTGCAGCACTGTGGTAGCTGTTAGCCTAACGAGATGGTGCTCTCTGCATGAAAAGTAAAATACAAGACATTTTAAGAAGTTGTTTTTGACTCAGCCTTCATTGACAACTGTGTGGTACTAAACAAACTATGTTTCTTGTTTTAAGGTCAGTTTGTCAATATGCACTTTTTGGTGTAAATGAGAACTCTGGTTTAAGTTGCTGTTAGGTTCAGAATCACAGACTCCTCTTGTTCAGGGAAGTACTTAAGGGGATCATCTTGAAGCAATCTAGAATAAGCACTTGCGTATTAACAGTCTGGCCTTCAGGGTTACAGTCTTCCCCCTTTTCCATAAGGAAATATCAATGTGCTTTTTGAATTAGTTCATGTGGAGTAAATGGAATTTTGTAGTTGACTCTACAGCATCACTGGGACTCAAGCAAAATATAATTTGAGCTAATATTTAATCAGTCTTCCCACCATCTTATTAAAATAAACAGCAAAAGTTGAGTAGAAAGGGTTGTGTTTTTTTCCTACAAATGATTTAATCTGATGCCTTACAACACTAAGGTCCTCTTCCTGCTTTGCTTTATGTCAAACTGAAGTGGGTGTTGCTGCTGCAGAATTTAGCAATTAATATCACAGCTGTTCATGAGAAGCATAATGGACAGTGGAGAGTACCAAGTGAAGTTCAAATCAACATGTAACTGTTGAGGCCGGAGCTGTTGAAGATGGGGATATCTTACATGGTCTGGACCAAAACCTCTTAAGCTCATATAAGGGAAGTAAAACGTGACATTCGAAAGAGAAGTCCTCTGCAAGAATTGCTGCAGTGTAACAGGGGTGTGCAATGGTGGGTCTCAACTTCTGTGGGCAGTGGAGTGGTCTTTTCTTATGAAGAGCTGTTGTAAATCACTAGGCAACTGAGGGAGAGGCTGTGGGTGAGGTGTGGGGAGAATCCTGACTGTGATGTTTGGGGTGGCCATTGCAGTCAGGAGAGCTACAGAAGTTGCAGGAAATTCCTGTAAGATGTGCAGAGTGACACTTGTATCGCATAACTGCTGTTAGTGGGAGATTGAGCCCTGAACTGAGAGTGAAACTCTTAACATATTATCCTGTAATCCTTACAGAATAAAAGTCTTTACTTTGGATGGTCCAGACATCAGTGCGAGAAATAGTAGATGCTGGTAAAGGGAAGCAGGAATAGTGCAGGAGCTTCATCTTTGATTAAACTTAGGATTACTCTCTGCACATGCACCACCATGACACCAAAAGTAATTGGCACCCTTTCTATAAGCCTATTTAACATGTGGTTCCTTCAGCAGTCCTTAGATCAGCCCAGTTTTCCTCATAATCCATACCCAGGGCAAGGTCCCTCTCAGATGATGCATAATTCACTGCTGCCCAGTTACTTCTGTATAGTTTCTGTGGTGCTTGTTTCTTCTCTTAAGTGGCACCAGCACAATAAAACAAGCACTGAGATCTTGTTTCTGTGCTCAGTTATGGACCGTGCATTGTTCCTGTATACCTTTACCAGGTTCTAAATCTTGCAATAAACATAGATGTTAAAACATCATGGCTTTTTTAGGTATACATTGAAAAATGAAAAGGTAGTATGTGTAGCCCTAAAGACACAAACAGTTCCCATGTGAGTTCTATTAAAGAATAAAGTATGATTCTTCACTGAAGTCTGCTTGAATTTTTGTTGCACTAAAACTTGTGCTAAGGATAAAGTAATGGAATAAGTGATAGAAACAAAGCATGAGTGGCAGAGGCAGTTCTGTGGAGGTACTCTGCAGTAGCCTTGAAGTAGTGGCTCCGCATAGCCTGTTCATATTGCTTCAGGTGTCAGTCCTGCAGATGCTAGGGTACAAAAGACTTCTTTTCCAGATCAGCAGGGACTGTTCTGTATTTTAACAGGAGCCATGCTTTTGTTAAAACTTGCACAATTTAACTGGATATCGTTACTATTATTGCTGCAGACTGTTGAAAATTATTGTCCTGATAAGCACTGAACAAAATTGCATAGACTAAACAAGCTCATTAGATGAGATGTTCTGTCATCTTAAATTCTGAAGGTAGAACATTCTTTCCTCGAGTACATTAACTTTTACTACAACAACTAATACACAGGGAAAATGAGGACTATTTTTTTTTAAGATAGGCAAGTTGCTATTACTTGTTGGAGTATTTTTTTTCCTCTTGTGAAGTAAAACTGGGGATCACAGGAATAAACTTGCCTTCTGGCAGACTGAATGTGGCATTTAAAACTTTTTGGGAGTGCTGTTGAACCAATTTACAAACTGAAATGGCAGTGCTTCATTCTGTCCTTAGCACTTGGAAGTCTCGCTGAAGTATCTGACTTGTACAAGTACTTAGTAATGAACTGGACAAGTTTTAAGGTTGCATGCCTAAAGCACAGTAAATGTGCAGAAAACAGTGAACTTTCTAAAGAGGTATAAGTAGATGGCACTTATGTAAATGGCATGCTAAAACAATAACAGCTAGTCACTGTCTTAGACTACTTTGAAGGTCTTGGGGTTCTGTGCTTTGGAACTAAACCATTTCCTTAACCCTGCTGCTGGGATATGTATCCATAACTTCAGATCAAGCTGCAGGGTTGTGGCCAGTGCAGCATTCCCACTGCACACAGAGACACATTGCTGAAGGCTAGTCTTAAAATAAGAGCCAAAGGGCTTTTGTCTACAGTACACAAAAATAAAGAATCACCGTCCTTCTCACTTCTCTGTGCCTGCATCCCTCTGTCCCTCCCTAAGGTCTGGAGAGTTGGGCCATGCAGGTGAAGGCAAGCTGGCTGTGAGCCTCACACACTGTGGTGAAGGTGTCAGTGATGGGGACCAAAATGGTGCTGGTTCCTTGTCCAGACTCCTCTGCTTTCACTCTCTATAAACCCACTCACCAGAACTAGAGTCACTGTTCATACCATTAAAATACAGAAGGAAAGCTGTGAAGACTTTGTGAATTAGCTAGCAAACTATGTAAAAATGGGAAGGAGGCTTTTGTTTCCTGTACTTGGCCAATCTGGCAAGTATGCTCTTGTTCAGACTCTCAGGCTAGGAAATGTTGTCTTGCCTTCTGGTGCTGGCATGTTTCTATACCCTTTCATATATCCGTATAAATATACTTTGTGCATTGTTTACTATGAAGCTAGTATCGATGGAGAAAAATGCTTTGAGGTAAAACTATTTGTAATTCTCTATTAGTGTGTACATTTTTTTAAAATGCACCATTTGTTTACCTCAATTAATTTAATGGAATGGACCAATAAATGTATTTAAAGATGACTACTTAGAATAAAGTTTCATTCTTTGCAATCTTCACTGTTGAAATTACATGTGTGCTTATTTTGCTGAGCAGCTCACTATCTTACTGCAGAAATACCCTTCATCTAAGATCTTGTTCCACCGTTGATCTAACTAGAAGTCATCTGACCTGTTGCTGCGTTACTTCTGGTACTGAAAGTGAAGGAGCTGAGGGAAGATTGTGTGTGTATTTGGGGGACAGGCTGGCAGCAACTTCTTCAGAGCAAGGCATTATGTAATGATGAACCAACTTCTGCTTGCTATACCCCTGGCTCGAACTGAAGCTACCTGATTTGCCTCCAGATTATTTCAGTTATTTAAGGGCTTTTATCTTCCCTTTACTTAGTCCAGGACCTTGGCAGCCACTTAATCCTTCTTAGTTCAATTAGCATGTAAACAGACACATCCTTGTGAGACATGCCAGACTTTTGACTCATGTTTGGATTTATGTGATACCACCTCATGCTAGTTGCTGTATTGTATGAGGTTCCTTTCCAACCCAGATTAAAGCTGAGGTAACACGGTGACTACTACTTGGTATCAGTGTCCTTACACCTCCATAAAGCCTGTAGGAGCTGTGTGCTGCACTTACCTGTTCTTAACCTGTTACAAGCAGCACATCATGGTGGTGTGAGTGGAAACACCAGCATTAGCCCTTGAGTCTTAGTCCTTGCATGAGCTCTGTTGAAGCACTGTCCAGGGACAGTGGGACAATTTCCCAGAAGTCAGGGTCAGGAACATCTGTTCAGGTGTGTTTTATTGTAGAGATTACTAAAATTCTGCTAATCTTACGTATTTTTACAGTGGTATTTTTCTATTTAATGGTCTTTTATGTAACATTATTTGGCTGGGCTGATAACATCTTCTGTAGCAGGTGGAGAGCCAGTGTGTCCTGCTGATGGCCCTGTGCACATGGCATGTGGCTTGCAGCCCCGTTTCATCAGCCAAAGTCACAGAACTGCCCTGAGATTTCTGAATGAATCAACAAGAGGGAACTAATGGAATACCAGTCCTCTGCTTTCCACTTCCACTCTGAACAATGTGTCTAGAAATGCCATTTTCATTTCTAGCCTGTATTCTTCTCCCTCTTTGGTATTACTAACCAGCCTAGCAAAAAGCAGAATGCTCTGAGGACTTCTGGTGTGCCATAGCCAATGCACATACTCTTCAAGATGAGGTGCTGCAGAAATAACACGGCAAACATCTCTTCCTGGGTGAGCTGAGTGGCTGAGAGGTTGTGGCATGCTGTGAAGTGGAAATACAAATGCTATGCATCCTGTAGCATTGGTAACTGCAGGGACTAATGAAAACAACCAAAAGATGCCTCTGTTAGTCAGTCAGAATCTCAAGGGAGCCAGTGGTTGACCGTTGTTTGATGGCCACAAAGCTGTAAAGAACAACACAAATGCAGATAATAAGAGTTAACAAACAACCTCCTCAAACTGCAGTTTGCTCTTTCCACATCTGTATCTTAAACTTTGCCGGGGTGTCTGGAGCTGGCTGAGTTAACAGGATTCCTCTCGGTGATCTGCCAGCCTCTCTTGTGTACAAGCAATGACACTGGCACTATTTGTCATCCAGACTTTAATAACCCGTGTTTGTGCTGATAATGGTACTTCTATTTGGAACCTGTATTAAAAAGCGTTTGAGTAGCTAGCAGTGACCCCTGTTAAAGAGAGGGCTGTGCATAAGAAACAAGTCTTTTGTGTCTGGAAGATTTGAAGAGGAAAAGCAGAGCCAGGGGAGTGATGAGTATGAAGTAGCCTTCCTACTCATCTACACTAGTAGTCCTGAAGATGCTGGATGTCAGATGTATTCACAAGCCCAGAAAGCCTTTGGTGCTCTGGATCAAACAGAGGTGGTGGTGGAGGAGCTTTCCTTAGTGTTGATTTTTCTTCCTCTCCAAGTGGTGCTGCTGAAGTCAGTATACAAGTGCTTTTAGACTTTATACTACTAGATTTTTTTTAAACTGCAGGAGAGCTAGGCAAGAATTTTGCCTGGAATCAGATATTAGCGTATCCAATATGTGCCTTATATCTGAATGAAAATACTGTTGTTGCATGGATTAAATGCTGACATTATTCACGGTTCACTTCATACAGAAAGAATCTTGCTGTTTCTAGTCATGCAACAAGCTGGAGAGTCTTGGGGAGGCTGTAATGGACAAGGTGTAAAAGTAGACGGAGAGGTTGTTTCAGCTTTCTCTCTTCAAATTAAGCTGGTTTTGTGCTTAAAATTTGTTCCTGAAATTGTACCTCTCAGTCTGTAGTGGTACTGTTGGGCAAATTCAGGGGACCAGAAAAGTAACTATTTCCTTCACTGTGGTAATGGTTTATCTTTGATACTTTTGAGGAAGACTCAGATTATTCTTTTGTGTCACAATGGGTAAGTAACATCATGGAACTTTTAAAATTGTGTAGGGTTATTCCTTCATTCTACTTACTATTATTTTCACAGTATCAAACATTTACATTTTTGTGAATGCTTTGTTTCCTGGGATTATTAGCTGTTAAACTGCCAAATACTCTTCCTACAGCAATTCATGTTAAATTAAACAAAAATAAGATTAAAAAAAACCCACTGGCTAGACATTGCAATTTTCATTCTTTGAATCTCCTTGATATTTGTCAACTCATTTCTGCAAGCTTCTTTGTTTCTTCCTTTTTAATATTTTAAAAAATTCAATTGGGGGAGGGCGTGTTGTTGTCTTCTTTTTAAAATTTTTTTCTCTCTGTATCATATACTTTAGACCTAGAATCAGGAAGCACAGAGAAAATAAAACCTGTCCTTTTGAACAAAACCTTTCCTATTTCTTACCTTAAAGGGAGGAGAGTCAGGCAGCCAACCAGGAAAGACAAAATGAAGCAGAAGCCACTGTACCAGTCCAGTGTGTTTTGATAGATCTTGTTGTAGACTGTAGATGTCACTACTCCCGTGGTGACTAAAGACAGCTGCAGCAGGACAAACACCTTACCTGTAGGACAAGAACATAGTTTGTTACTGGAGATTTAAAAAAAACAGCAGTGGTACCTCCCTGACAAATCCAGGATCACACCTGTGTAGTCATTGCTTGACTAACACCAAATGGCATGAGCTTGTATCTACTCCTGTTCTAGACCACAATTAAAATATTTTTCCTTCTTTTAGGTGTGGGACAAAAGATCCAGCTGGAAAACTGTCTGCCTAAACAGTCTACATATAAAAGTAGCTGCTGGGAAGAGCAGCAATGAACTGGTCAGTAAGTGTTCCTTCTCCTAGGAGGTAGAAGAATAGTCTAGATTAGCATCTTCGGGACAGAAGAAACTTTAGTCAGGGTCTGCTTCTGGCCTAGGCCAGAAAAGTGGTTCACAGGGTTGAAATTACAATAGTGCCTGAAAAAGGGATGTGTGTGTCATTTGTATGATGTTTCATGCAGAAGAAAGGCAGAAACTGAATTCTAGTTGAAACCAGTCTTTACGGGATCGTTTCTGTCATGGTAAATGGTGAAGGGGAAGTAACCCAGCCCTGCTGGGTCAGTGCTGTGTGCTGAGCTTGCTGCCCTGGCAGCCTTCTTCAGCCACTCAGCACTAGCAGCCACCAGCTAAGGAGATGAGACTGCTACCAGAAGGTAAGGGCTGCTCTGCTGCAGGGTCCTACTCGAGGTCTGGACTGACCCTGTCATCACATGCAGCCCATATGGCTGAAGGGGGAGGTTAAAAATGTTTGATTTATAGTGATTAATTTGGGATATGAGCTGTGCTCTTTGTGGCAGGTAGATGATTTTGCTGTGGTGGATGTTGTGGGAGCACAAGCAGTAGGAATGAACTGGTGACAGACCAGTGTCATGTTCCTATGGCAGAAAGGAAAAGGATGTGAAGGATGGCCGAGGCAACATGTTTGGAGGAGGTAAGAGCAGTTGTGGCCTGTGGTGCTGTTTGAATGAATGGCCAGTCCTGTCTCTTGTGTCTAAATCTTGCTCACTGAGGTAAAAATAGTAGGCTTCAATATGCTGTTGTAAAATACATTTTACTAATTTTTAATACATATATTACTGGAAAAGAATTCCTGCTGCTGTTCCAAGAAGAGTCAATTTTAATGCAAAGACTATTATTTGTAGTTAAATCAGGTCTGTCAGGAACAAACTGCCAAGCACTTGAAAAAATGTTCAGCGAGCATAACTGAAAAAAATGAAAAAAAATCCATTTTTCCCAAAGCTGGAAGTAAAAGAAGCCAGATAAAAATGATGTGACTATCACACTGCTTCAACTCAATGTCCTGCTTTTCTTGGTTCTCCTGGCAGTATTGTGTTTTTGAGCAGCACCTCAGCTATTTTCCCTGCCTTTGAACTACGCACTGATTGTAATCTTTTGAAGTATGTGCTGAAAATTCTGTGGATAAATGATGATGCAACCAAGGATGAGAAGACTGGATGTGAGAATCTTGTCCAGCAAGTTTCTCTGCTTCTCCCTTCCTGTTTGTGGTAACATCTGTTCTGGTATTACTACACAAAGCACAGATTGCAGCAATCACTTATGCTTCTCTTTGTACTCTAAGCTGAATAAAGGAATTTGAGAGGGTTTTGATTGGTAAGGTAACCAAAATACTCACCATAGGATGATCCTTCAACATGCTTGGACAACATGGACCTGATGGTTGGTAAAGGGATGAGGGCAAAGAGCATCACTGCCCGTGCTGTAATGCAATGAACTTTGAGTTATCACCAGTACCTGCTCTTTGTCACCCAACACAACCACTGCTTTTGAAGATGACATGCCTCTGGCTTGGGCAGGCACCTTGCTTCACCTCTTCCCATCCCCTAAGTGCTAAAAAAAGATAGGTCCTCACTTCATCCAAGGCAGATAAGCCACCTATTGCTCTCATTAGCAGAGGTACTTTGTCCAAACTAGACATGGTCCCTTGTTCTCAGCCAGACATCCCAGCGTAGATGGGGTCCTGACTCTCCTTTGAGATAGTGAGGATGATTATTTAAATCATAACATGCAGAGAAAGCCCCCTGTGCTACACAGCTTTGACAGAAACAGTGTATTTTTAACACTACATCTGTCTTGTATCTCGGTGTTTCTGCCTTGCAGCATTCTAGCCTGTCTCTACTGTGAAAATTTATAGGGAGCTGAAATTACCTTCCTATCAGCAGAACCAACCTCAGTGAAGACCTGGTCCATGTCTAGTGTACCAAATTGCTTCTGCAATGCAGGGAATAAGCATCCTACACACCGCATAGCAGCATGTCTTCATTATGAAAATGAGCTTAATTATTAAGCACCTTTATTTTTCTACCTTTTATTCCCCAGCTTGATTGCCTAAACAAACAAAATCTCTTAAAATTTTCACTCAGTGTTTGGCTTAGCACAGAAATACAATATCCTGTCATCTTTGCCTTTACAACAACTTGGTTTAATTTTCGATTTCCCACTCCCTGTAGAGACAGACAGAAAAATCATTTCAGGACATTTATCTCCATTTATTTCTCACTTTCAGAAGCAAATCCTTAAAGCCATGCAATAGGCTTTAATACTCTGAGAGATATTTCTGCCACAATGAATGCAGTTCCTGGGTTTTGTTTTCTGTGTTTTGTCATAGGTTAACTCCCACAAATAAACTTGCCTTTTATTTATCATGGGATGCTGCCCCATCTATTGTTACCTGTCCCTTAGTAATTTATATACACTGTGAGATTTGTAAACTACATTATTGTGATAGTTTACACATCCAATGTTTCATTAAGTTTCCCATCAGCCATAAGTGCCTTCATATGACAAAAATAAATCACATCTTAAGATGTTCACTTAATAGGAAGCCTTTGCCATTTTGTTTCTATTGTAGCCTGAAGCCTTACCTTGGGAGAAGAAAGTGATTCCCACTGATGCAGTGATGTGGTCCTACCAGTACAGGGAGTCAGCAACAATTCCCAGTCCCTTAGAGTGTGAACATTGTTCTGCTCAGTTCTGGTTTGTGACTAGCTGAAGAATTACAAGTCAATGGGCCTTAAACTAATCTTTGGCAGGAGTGTGTGCCTCCTGAGGATATTGTAGAGTGCTGAGTCTTAAGAGTACAAAGGGAGATGTGGGGAAAGAGGAATAATAAGAGTGCTCTCTTGCAAATTGCCCATGTGATGGTCTGCCTAACTCCCTGCTTGCAAACTTGTCATGAAGCAGGGCAAAAAGCTCTTCCAGTGATGTTGAAACACCCCTGTTTCAGGGTGTATTTACTCATGTGAGTGGCTGTTCAACTCACCAATGTAGAACAGGAACGTCCACTGCACGAAGGCCATGATGAGGATGCCAGTGCTGAACGAGGCTACTCCGATCATGATCATGGTAATGTCCCTCAGGTATCTGGAGAACACGAGTACCCCTAAGAAACTGGTAATGAAGATCACGTACCCAGCAGCATTGCCGTGGCCTATCTCCACAGCATTCCAACTTAAAGGTTCCCTGAGCAAGAACAGTGGGAGCACGTTCATTGCACCAACCACAGCAAGGTCATAGAGGATTGCTGCCACAAACAGCAGGATGATGATGAGTTTTGAGGGGGATACTGGAATGGAGATGCTGCCCTCTGACGGCTGGGAACTCCCTGCTGCTGCTGCTGCTGCTGCTGCTTCTGGTAGCTGACCACCCACCTCCTCTGCACTCTTGGCTTTGGCTGGGCAGGAAGCTGCTGGCTTGGGGACTGTGAGGACAAAAATGCTGTAGAGGAGACAGAAAGCATAGCAAGCAATGCTGCAGCACACCAGCACAGTGCCTTCTCGATAGTGGTCACTGAAGCCAACAAAGAGATATCCGGATGCCATGCTTCCCAGAAAGCCAGCGAGGCCGTACACCAGTTCAATAATGATGAGCCGCAGAGACCTCTTGCTCTCCGAGGACCCCAGGGATCCCAGAGCCATGATGCCTGCCCAAAGTGTGGTGAAGCCTCCAGTCAGCCCATTGAAGGCAGCAGCCCCATACATCACCTCCACTGGCCAGCCCAGCAGGATCAGGAGGAGCAGGACAGTTTTGGAGCCCAAATAACCAAGAAGAGGGAAGCAGATGGGGATCTTCCGATGTATCCTGTCCCCCAGCTTGGACAAGCCATAGGCTGACACCAGAGGGCTCAGGCCCAGAACTAGGTTGTAGATTATATAAAAATTAGATACAGCCTTCTGCTGAGCATCTTCCACGGCATGGGAGGGAGCAGTGCTGTTGGTCTGGTTGTAGTAGTTCTTCACCACCAGCAGCAGTGCTGTGTCGTAGAAGGCACTGGCCACTTGGGAACCCGCGACCACTGGCTCAATCCACATCCTCATTGCTGTTATCCCCACCATGCTGCTAGCCACCGAGTCTTCTTGGAGAGAGCTGCTTTCAGGGAGATGCACGTGAGGAAACAACTCCTCAGAAGGTCTGCTCTGGAGGCATGTTTGGAAACAAGCAGCGAAAGGAAAAGCAAAAGGTCTGCCGGGCTGCACAGGACTGGAGAGCTGTGGAAGAGATGATCTGGCTGGGAGGATATTTGCACTTTGCCTTGCTATGTTCACACACACCTGCACATCCCTCTGCTGCTCTGAGCTCTGGCTCACACATGGGAGGCTTTTGTACAGCCGGAGAACGCCCTGCACTTGGCGACTGCTGCTGCTCCTCTTCCTGGTGTAGTTTCAACAGAGGTCAGATGACCTGGGGAATTTCTCTCTCACAGAGCAGGAAGTGAAAATGCCCGATCAAGTAATTGCTGTAATTTGGGGTGGTGGTTTGTTTTTTGTTTGTTGACTTTTTGGGGTTTTTTTTCTCCTTTTGGTATCCTTCATATATCAGAGGACTCTTAGAGTGGTTGTGGGGGCAGGGGATGGCTATGTGCCTTTTTATCAGGTAATTTGTGAATTCCCCTTACTGCCAGCTCATTTTTCTTTTGTGTACACAAATATGTCATTGGCTCCTTTGCTTTTAGCTGCTCCTCTCTTCCCTGTTGCTGCATCATGCCCCTTATGTCATTGTTGTTTCAATAATGCAGTCAGGAAATTACACCAAAAAGAAATTAAAAGGGAAATTTATTACCAATGGTTTTGCTAACCTGTCTCCAATGGCTGCCACTCTGCCTGCTACATCCCTTGGCTTTACAATGTGGGAATTTCCAAGACGAGGAGAGAAGTCCCAGTTTATCCAAAGGCATCAGTGACCACTGTGTCCCAGTAATCAGCCAGCTCAGCTGCAGGCTGAGGTGGGTGAGAGTCCACCTCTGGAGAAGAGTTTTCCAGCCCTAGCTCCTTGGGGAGATGGCTGTGCATCTCTGAAAGTGCTTATTTCCACAGACTCTCCAGCTTTGCAGCTTGAAGTCAGCTTCCAATTTTGCTGCTGCCTGAGGGGCAGGTGAAGTAACCCACGCAAGGAGGGCCCTGTGGGCATGGCAGTGCTGCTAGCCAGAGGCACAAGAAGCTCTTGGACCAGGAGATGGTGCAAGCAGGCTGCCAGCTCCAAGGACAATGCCTGCAGTCCCAGCTGCAGGAAGTACTTGGAGGATATTGGGCAGTCTCAAAAATGCTAACTTAAATGATAATGATCTCATTCTGTACTGGTTTAATGAATCATAATAGCAGAATAGCAGTCTGTTCTAGGAAGATTTATGGTCATAACTAAAAAATAAATTAATGATTAATTTGAAAAAACAGAGTTAAAACCTCCATCTGTTGGACTCTTTGTTGATTCAGGTGACATTTACTCAATGCCACAGCTCAAGAGTTTCTTTTTTTCACAGTTTGGTTGTGCAATAATTTTTGGCTTGTATTTCGATTAAAGGAAGAAAGATCCAAGACCTAACAGGGAAAGGAGTGGGGAATTGTCTGCTAGAATGATTTGCTCTAGAAAATTTCACCTTCATCAGAGAATTTGGTTTTTTGTTAGACCAAAAGACTCTTAGCCAGCTCTAAATTATATGTGTTGTTCCAACAGTTGTCTTTTTTTCCTTTTCCCCAGATTAGCTGAAAAATATGCTAGGTTCTTCAGCTTTTATTGACAAGTAGGACAATATTTTTTTCACCAAAGTCTGAAATATTTCCAGAGGATGGAAATTCCGGACAGCCTTACTGAAAACCCCAAAACATCAGCCTGTGACCAGTTCAAGCAACAAATGCAACCAAAGGAATTGCCACATTTTACTTCACCCAGGGGGCCTTGTGTCTCCCACCAGAATTACAGGGAGAGATAAATTACTTGTTTCATTCAAGCTTCAGTTTGGGACATGGGGTCTGGTGCAAAGGAATCAAATTGGAGTGCAGAGGTATGTTACAGTCAGTGTGCTCAAGACACTGCAGATCCACTCCACTCCTACATGAGTGATATTTTTCCTCCACACTTCGTTGCATACATAGACTGCTTGGCTTATTCAGCCAACACTGTTCAGGCCAAGATAGCTAATGAACTGTGCTAAATGTTACTAGTGATCTCATGAATTACATCTATATTTTCCAGGATATTTTGTGTGTTCACTCACATCATATCTACTTTTTAGTTCTCATGGAAGGGTATATTTCCATGTCAGTAACTGCAAAGCAGTTAAGTGCTAAAGTAAGAGTTTAGCTCAGGCTCCAAAATATTTACTACTGGAAAGCAATTTTCACAAATCCCATATTCATTTGATGCTACAAACTCTTCAAAATTACTATTATCCAGTAATTTTTCAGAGGGCCATATTCTTATATTACTGATATTTATAGGGGCATTTGCATCTGCTTTAAAACATGTTCATGCAGCATAAATGTAGTGGCGCCTTAAGAGAGCAGCCCTTGACATTTAAGAAAAATGTACCTACAAAATCAGAGACTATCTTAACAACAAAAATGCAATGGTGTAGCCTGCTGGAAAAGGAACACATTATTTTAGGGCATTTCTCTCTAGAGTGGTCTTGTCTGGAGGCCCACTAGACAGGGTCAGCACGTTTCACCAGCTTTTCAACATTTTTCAACCTGGCCAAACCAGAGGTGTTTCATGTTTCCCTATGGTGATGTTTCACATTCCTATGCAGTATTGCTGTTTCTTTTTTTTCAAACCATTTATGGCAGTTACATCACTTTTTCTTTCTGAATAGCGCTGCCATAGGGAATTCAGTATGCTGGGGGACCTGGGCTAGGCAAGTACCAGCATTCTGGAACTTTGTCTTCACCATTCCTCATCTGAAAAGGTCCTTTTGACATCCAGGACTGCAATCCAATGTGGGCAAGTAAACCCTCTTAATCTCCCTCCCCCAAGCCTGCTGATGGGATCTGTGATGTACAATCCCCTTCTGGCAAGGCATTTTGCCTCCAAGGTCATAAATCGGCTCTGTAACTCCTCCTCCAGACAGTTACTTGGTGTGTGCAGATCACCCTGTTGCACACTGTGGCTTTGTGGCAGTGGCAAAGTGGGGAAATGTGACTAGGAGCTTTAAAGTGCCTGGGTTGGAGACTGATGGAGATGCAGCCCTGTTACAGCCCCAGGGAGAGGGAGAGCTGGTTGAAAACACTGGGGAGAAGTTAGTGATGGACGGTTTTCCTTTGGAAAATACTTCATCATAAATGACCAAAGCATTCTGTGTTTTGGGAGATTGGCTTCCTTGGGTGGCTGTCATTTAATTGTACGTAGCCCCTGTCCTCACAAGGTGTGTGGTTCTGCTTGTTCTACAGGGATGGGGGAGATGGAGGAAGAGTGGGGGCTGTGTGGAAAGCCAGGGGCACAGGGCAGAGGGAGCAGCTCCTGGTAGCTGCTCATCACCACAGGGATGCGGCATCCTAGTCAAGGGCAGTTGTCTTGTTGGATCCAGAGCCACTGATGATGGAAGCTAATGCCTGGACAATGTAAAAAGCCACCTAGCAGCCTCGTTTTGTGGCTCTGAGAAAAAACATCAAGGTTGTTTGGGAACTCACAGGGCTGGTGCCAGTGTCTGTGGCACAACAGCTGGTAAGTGCACCATTACTGTAATAAAATACAGGCCCATGCCCTTCCAGGTGCACCTGGAGGTGCTTCAGACACCGAGACTTCTGGGCCAGCAGTCTGGCATATGGGAGCTGCAGCACCATCAGACATGCTGGGATCGTCTGTGGAGACATCTGCTCTCCTCTGCTTCTCCTGGGAGGAAAAGGAAGCACAGGCCACAGGCAGTGGGAGCAGATGAGCGCCTTTTCCCCCATGCCTTGAGGCCTCACCCAGTGCTCCTCATGAGCAAAGTCCATGGTGGTGTGCAGCCTACCGAAAAGCTGCAGAGGGGATTTGCTCCATGGAGAGACCTCATGGGGTGCACTGACAGGAAGCATGGTGGGGAGGGGTGACCCCCCACAAGGTTAGGCAGGCCTGCCAGCCCTCCTTTGGAAAAGGCTGGCACTCTCCACCGCTTCACCACCACTTTGAGAACAGCACAGGAGAGCAGCAAGGGGCTGGGAATGGCAGGCCTGCGTACCCTTGTTTTCCTGCAGCACGGTTACTGCCTGACCAAGCAGCACCAGACACCTGCGTTTCCTTGCTTGCACTGCCAGTCATTGTAGTTTCTCTGTTTTTCTCCATTCAAAATTTTCTGCTTACCTTGTTGGAGGAGTCTCCTGTGGGCCTATCCCCTGCTGAAAATAAAAATACACCATCCTTTGACAGATGCTTTTGCTGAGTTGGCTTTTTCCTTTAGCTTGAGGAATTTGGGCAATTAATAGTTCTGACAGCTAACTGTATGCCTCAACATTAATCCTCTTCATGAAACCAGGAAAAAAGGCTTCTTGCAGTACCTGGTGTCTGCCTGATCTGCTGGACGGCAGAACAAATCCTGCTGTTGCTCTTAGATAAGCCCCAGATAATCCTTGCGATAAACGAATTTTTGTGTGTGTGTGCCCATCCTCCTTTTCATTTATATTCATGTCTTTTTTTAAATGGTTGCCAAGGTATATATGTATTTGGAACAGAAGCATTGCAAAGTTTAGGAGTGTGCAGGCAGCAATGGCCTTGAGAAATTGAATGAAATAAACTATCCTAGCACTACAGCTTAAGCAATCCCATGTTGTTTAAAAGTGGATAGTCTGGAAAAATGAAACACCTATAGCAAAAGCATGATTATTAAAAAATTTCGCTACTGAATGAACCACAGACATTAATATATAAAAACTTACTCAAACCCAAAAACTACTCTCCCCTTCCTAAGTGCTCTCCAAAGTTATTTCAAAATAATTTTGCCAGTCTACTTTTTTTTGGTTTAGGTCTGGAAAATTTTTTGGCAATGGTGAATTGGTACCAAAAAGCCTACAAAAACATTTAAATAATAATGTTTGCAGAAAAACATTAAGGGTAAATAAAAGCTCTGTAGAAATGTAAATTTGACTTGGGATTTTTAAGTTTGGAGAGGATCTGGGTGCTAAGTGTCAACATGAATTAGAGGAAGGTAATACACAGAGCACAATGGAAAGAACAGTATGGCAGAGTAAAGGAGGAGAAAGAAATAGTAAATCACCTATCCTTAGGAGTGAGACATGGAAAGGAGAAGACCAAAGGAAAGAGGAGTGCTGATTTTTCTGGTCTAATAGGACCTTTGCTAAATAACTGAGCCCTAGCCAGGTACAATTAGATGGAATGTTTATCTCTTCATAAGCCTGAGACTCAGCAAGAAGTAAGAAGAGTAGCTGGCAGAGGACATCAGGACAGTGGAGAGAAAAGGAATGAATCCACCCCATTTTCCTGGCTGAGAGGTGGAAACCATCAAAAGCACCATAAATGCATAAAGCTACAGGCTCTGCATTTATGCTTTCTGTAAGGCATAGTGCTTTTTCAGGAGTGGAGGGAAGGGAACATACTTCTTTAAATCTTCTGAAGACACCCTTGCCTGGTAATCCATTCATTTTCATCTGACAGATCTGAAGTTAGCTCCTTCCCTGGCTAAATTTCTGTTTTTAAGTCACATAAAGTTAATGCTGAAGTCATCACCTGCAGCAAGCCCTCAGTGATATCCCAGATATTCAGAGCAGGCAGATGGTAACTCACTCCTCACAACCTCTGTTTATTCTGCTGTGCTGGGTCCTGAGCACAGAAATTGGCTATGGTTTTTGTCATTTAGATGTTTAAATTTTCACAGAACATCCTGTCATTTGTCACAGTCATTTGTCAAAAAGAAAAAGCAAAAACCAAGAAGTGGCATACACAGCCCAAAAGCTGCAGGTGCTGTGGCACACTCCAGTGACATTTCTAAGCCTTACCACCCTTTTTGCCATATTGCAGCTCTGCAAGTGGGGGGGGTTTACTCAGCCTCTGCAGCTCAGAAATTAAAAACACAGGAAACTCAGGAACAAGCTGTCCTTGATTACAGAGCACCATCTGATCCTCTGTGCGCCACTCGCAAGCCTCTCAGCACAGATGGTGGTGGCTGCAGAGCCCACCCAGAGGTGGTTTTGGGCTACAAGGTTGCATGGCAGTGCCTATCACTGTCTCGCTGCAAACAGACCCCAATGCCAGCTGAGGATTTCCAGACAACCGGTGCAACCAGCCACAGCAAATAATAGGGATAACCCTGTTTATAACATGTGCTGCAGCCACACCTGGCTAATTATCCAGCTTGTTTTGAGCTGGCAGGGTGGAGAGGTCCCTGGGACAGAAAGGAAAGGCACCGGCATCCTCCCTGAGGATGGCTGGGAAGCTGTGGGGGAGCATGTCCCTACCCATTTTGCTTCAGGGAGGGTACCAGTGAAAAATGGCACCAGTGGTGTAATCTTCAGACAAGAGAGCAGAATTGTGCCTGGGTGGGCAAGCTGCAGTCCTGGTGCTGGAGAAGCCTTACTTGGAAAGCAGGAAATGGTGCTGAGGCTCTGCTACCCATGCAGAGGTGTCACCTCCACTCAAAACACGGGGAAGATGTGTCTGGAGTTCCCCAGGCCCACAACTCTGCATCAAAGTGCTCCAGGAGAAAGCTCCCGGCTCTGGAGAAAGCTCATTTAGACAGTGCATACTACTTTGGAGAATGTTAACTAGCACGCTCCTCCCAGGCAGCTAGTGAATGAACAGCCTTGGCACATTTTGTGTGTTCCTAGGGCTCCGGTACATGTATAAAAAGACATTGAAAAAGACATTTAAGGGACTTAAATGCTGCACTTCTTCTCCTTTCTTTGCAGATCCTATTGTATCTGCAGGAAATTTTGGAGTTGAGGAGGGGTGTTGGGCAAAGGGCACTAGGGAACCAAGAAAGTCCAGGCAGCTTTCCAGCAATATTGCTGCTGCTAACTTTTTTACAGGCTGCATTTCTTCGGTGTCTGACAAGCATGGATAAATATAAATATACACACATGCATAAATGTAAATTCTAAAGTGCATGGCAAGACAGTGGCTGTTACTGGTGTTTGCTATTTCCTTGCCGCTTAATTCCAGCACTCTGGAGTATTCAAGGCTTTGCTGAACTGAAGCTTTGCTTTTATGCCCCATTGTGTAGATGCTGAAGTGGCCATACTGGTTGAGAGCAGCACCGCTTCTTCCCACTACCACCTCTGCATTTCTGGGCAATGGTTTCAAAACTCCTGCTTAAACAAAATGTGGGCAATGGGGAGACATATCCCACCCACTTCAACCATTTCAGCATGGCTTTGTACCTTGGTCACCAGCCGAGAACCAGTGATGCTCTTGAAAGGAGGACTGCCAGCTACACTCACCTCCTGACAGATGGCTAACACGGCTCACTGCAGGAGCTGAGACACTCTTGTTTGCTGAAGACTAACAGGACACAGCTGAAGGCCATGTCAAGTGCATGCTCTTCCCTCCAGAGGACCGTGCTGTTCTTGCTCTGCTGTAGATGAGGTTGCTTTGCTGCCGCAGGGCCAGGGCGTTGTGTGGGTGCTGTGGGATCATGCCTCTCCCTGCCACACTGATGCACTTCCACACCACCACTTTCCAAGGGTAAGTAGCTGTCACCTTCAGGGATTTTATGTTGGATGTTACCTCCAAGATGCCAGTGGAAACTATTAACAGCTAGCAAGTCATGCCTGGCCATGAGCGTTAGGGCACCTTCTGCAAGGACACGTAACCAGGGCAGCCTAGGGCAAAGCAGGAAGATGCCTAGAGAACAAACTGAGCTCCTGACATTTTAAAACCACACTGATTTAATATTTCTGTACAGGAAGGGAACAAGAGATTATACAAGATGTGAAAAATAAAGCACAGTGGGGTACTAAAATGATGTTTTGATCCTTTAGTGCTTGAGTGTCTTGATAATAAATTCCTTGGAAATGCCCTGCAAAGCTTAGACGGAATGTATTGACATACCTTTTAATTTATAAACTCAAAGAGTCGTCATGTCAATAAATTATGAGGCTCATGAACAGTAATATAATTCAGCTATTTCCTGATTCCCTTCTGCTGAAGACTGACCCAGCAAACAGTGCACAAGAAGGACAGCTGAGCTGAATCTTGTCCTGTACCACCACCGTCCAGACCTGGCAGCAGGTAAGACTCATGCTGTCACTGGCAGAGGGGGTTTTTTGTGGTTTCCAGAGAGCTTGGGTAAATGTGCTTTTTGCTGTATGCTTTCCACCCCTGCTCAAACACTGCCTGATCATGCTTTCAGCTGGCTTCAGAAATGGCTCCCTCCACGAAAAATTCCCACCAGCAACATTACCCCCTATTTATCTTCCTGTTTTCCACTGTTTATACCACTCTGCTCTGACCTGCCTTACTAATCCTCACTTCCTTTATACATCAAGTCCCACAGCTTGAAATTAACTTTTTCTTTGAAAACCACCCTCTGCACCACATACAAGCTCAGTCTGCCTTCTCTTCAGCAGTTGTTTTCCTCAAACACAGCAGTAAAGAAAAGCTGAAATCATGCCCTTTCGGCATAAGTAATGCAACCAAGAGGTTTTTGTTTCACATGGCTCTCCCCTAAGATTCTTTCAAGTCAGCCCCACTAATGTATCCATATCATTTTATAGTATATTGGCACAAGCTCAGTCCATGAGCTTCCAGCTGAGTTTAGTGCTGTGTAACCCTCAAAGAGCAAGGTCCTTAGAGGTGTATAGGTATTCAAGTGCTTTGGTACATTTGGATTTAGTCCATTTAAGGTTAATCTCAGTTTATCCATCTTCCATGGGACCGATAATGGGATGATTTGGCAAAGAAATGTAAATCCAGTGAAATACCTGGAGAGGAAACCAGCCTGGGAGGGAGTCTGTCTGGAAGCTGAAGGGGCCTTGCAGTGGGGGTCAGTCAGGAGGCTCAGTGGAGGCAAGGTGAGGCACATCTGTGCCCGTGGAAACCATCTAGTCTTGGTGCCCAAAACCAGCCATGCTTTGGGTGTCAGTAGCATCATGTGGAAACCAGAAGGGAACAGCAGAAGGCAAGGAGATAGCAGGGAGCAGGAAAGGCTAATACTGTGAAAGTCTAGGTCCACCTTGGGCTGGTGCTATATGCCAAACCCAGGCTCCTAGAAGCAAACAAGCCTTCTCAGAGAGTGAGCAAGTGCCCTACTTTAGCATCTTCCTTCTTTCATTCCAGTTAAGTAGGGCTGAATACTTTCTGCCACCTCCACACAGCGTGGGGGTTACAAAGCTGTCCAGCAAGTCAATTCTGTTTGTGTATCTGGAAACTCCACCTTTCTCCGTGGAGATAGGGCTTCACAAAAATCTCTTGCCTCCTTTCTAATGACTGCAACACTTTTGAACACTGCAACATTGTTGCCTGCAACACTTCGGAAGTCTTATGTGAGCCCTGTGAAGAGCTGTTTCACCAAGTTTGTGTCATTATCCATGTGTTTTTGCTAATATTTTCCTGGTTTCTTATGTTTCAGTTGCACTTTGAGCACTAGATGCTCATTTTCATATCAGGCCAAGAGAGTTCAGGTTTCTCAGATACTACAAGAGGAAGAAGTACTTGTGACGGTCACTGGTACATAAGCATCCTGGCTCACTCTGAGGCACAGCCTCCTGCTGTCAGTGACACCCCAGTGGGGACAGCATCGCCCTGGTCTCTCTGCTGCAGCTCAGTATGAAATCCTCCCCATTTTGTGGAGCAGTTTTCAGCCTCCTGCTCCTGCCCCCTGCTCTGAATTCACCTCAGCCAGCAACAGTCCCCACAGCAAGGCTTCAGTGCAGTAGGGCCCCTTGTCAAGTGTTCTGTGTGTCCGGCCACGATCCTGCACCAAGCTGCCTGCCAAGGCAGCACTGGCTCTGTGGCTGCTCCCAGCTCCTGGCAGGGCTGGTGTGCCCCAGGAGCTTCTGTAGGAAGGGGCATGACCAGGGCCCTGGGTGTAAGCACAGCAGCTTTTTCTGGGTCCCCATCCCAACTGTCTCCCCATGGGAAGCTTGTGACATGTGGCATGGCTCTCTTCCTGATCCTTTGCTGGCCGCAGGAGGGCTTCCTGTGTTATTGACGTGGGTGCTACTGCAGTGAGCTCAACACTGAACGGGCCCTGGGACTGGGGCATCTGTCACCATGTCCCTCCCATGTACTGGCTGCTCCCAGGATCTGGCTTCCAGGCGCCATCCTTGGAAATTAGGCTCTTACCACGGGCAGTGCAATCCGCCCTGCAGATGTCACTGCTGCCACACAAATCCCCACCATGCAAAGCTCCCCGTGCCGTTCGCAGTAACAGAATGTGACGAGGTAGCTTTGCACATTTTTCTTCCTTCATTGATTTTTCTTGCCACTTCTCCCACACTCTAGATTGGAACGAGGCCTGAGCAATTTCCAGCTCCTCGTGGCACACCACCCTCAATTCACTGCAGAGCTGACACCTGCCTGGAACGGAGCAGGAGCTCTCACATTGCTTGCCATGTTTAGTGTTTACTGCAAAAGCTCTCTTCCTGAAGACCCCATTGATAAAGCAGTGGGTTAAGATGCCAATTAATTAGTGCTCAGCCAGAGCTAGCAGCAGACCATGAGGTCTGGATGGTATTCTGGTTATTTTTCTGCTTCTGGTTAGGTTGTTCCTTGTTTAGTATTTTTGTTTTGTTTGTTAGTTCCCCCCCTACCCTATTGCTGAAGTGACAGGATAGCCCTTGGCCCTGTCTTGAACCGTGAAAAACTGGGATGCTGGTCAGCCTTTGACCTGGGAAGGAGTGGAGGGCTGGACGCACACACTGCTAATAGTTTCTTGCACTGCCCACCTCAGTCAATTCAGCAACTAGAACAAAACTGGAAGTCTTTAGTGCTAAGGTTCATGCTTATTTGTAGTTCTGGCCCTACCTAGCCCTGTCCCTCCAGCCTGTTACAGCTTGGGGTGCTCTGACTTGGTTTCCTTACACTACAGATCCCTCTTTGTAAGGTGTTTTAATCTTCTGTACCCATTCATAACTCGAAATACTGTGTTGAATGCTCCTTTTAAAGATGTTTCATCAAACCTGTCTCTGCAGAGGAGATTCTTTGCCTCTCCATTTGCTTTCCCATTGTGCTGGGGCCTCTTAAAACCACCTGAAACTAAATGAGGTGCAGTTATCTTCGCCTTCTGTGGGGCTACGGCAGAAATTATTGATAAAATGCTCTTTTATAGTTCTTACCTGCATTGTAAAAAAACACTCTGAAGTTTGGTACATGCCATTTGAGCTATGCAATGGGGTGACAGGGACTTTAAATGTACTGAGTGTGTTATGAAAGATAAATACAGCTGATAACAGCAGAACTAACTGCAAAATTCCTGACCTGCTGCCACCCACTGGTGTAACTGAATTACTTTTGCAATATCTAAATGCTCCCTTGCAGAAGTCCACCTTTCACATTTAATTCACATAAAATCCAAAGACAATGCCTAGGAGTTCCTTTTCCCACTGTGTACCACTAAGCCCAATACACCTTGGCACAGAGCAAGGCAAGGCAGGGAAGACAGAAAGCCTCTCCTGTGTTGAGAAGACAGCAATACCTTTTCTTTTTCTTGCAAAGACAGAGGGACTGGAATTGATGGATAAATTTTCAAGCTTGTTCTCTAGCCCGTTTCTTGACTTCCAGTAGTATTTACTAACTGGAAAGTAAATCCACATCTCATTTTCTCCATAGGTATATCTGATACTATCTGCACATGGAGACGAGGGCTGGTGTTATGGAGAGCAGTGAAGGCAGCACTTGTCCCTAGCCAACTCCCACCAAAATCACCAGTGTTCTCTGCTGCTTTCAATAGGAGGGTTGTAATTAAACACCTGACTATTCCCAGCACAGGGAGGGGCAGAGGCTGGCATAACCTGGCTAGATCCCAACCAGTCCCTGGGGCCCTCCTGAGGTGCACCCAGTGCTCTGGCACCTACCAGCTCTCACAGGGAAAAGTTGGCAGCAGCTTCCTACTAGGGGTGAGGGATGGGATCTGTCCCAGTCCGGCTGTCCATGAAGGGGGAGTGATGGGCAACGGGCAAGCAGATGGTTGCTGCAGCCAGGTGTGTGATACATGGACAACTGGCTAAAAGGGTGTGCTCTGCCAGGCAGGACTGTGGGGTTCCTGCAGGTGTGGAGGAAGCAAGGTAAGAAAGGTCAGGAGATTCATCATAAAGCAGATTTGGCCTCTGCAAACCTCCACAAGCATGATAATGGGAAAAAAATACACAGGGATGCTCTCGTTCCTGCAACTGACACCAGTAAGTGGAGGAAGACCTCTCCCACCTCTAGACAAACAGAGAGACATGGAGTGAAGAACCAGGGGAAGAGACTGACTGACTGCCATGGGAGGTGGGACACAGGCCACTCTGTTCCAGCCACACGCAGCTTTCAGGGGCACACCTTCCTGCAATAACACGAAGAAACAGCCAGATTTATAGAAACACAACACAGGTTTCTGTTTTAATGAGAAAATAATTATATACTTGCATTGTAGGCCTCACAGTCACTATAAAACAGAAGCAGGATAACATTTAAGTGGTTAACATACAGAAAGCCAGGTATTGTTGAAACTGGTTGATAAATCATGACAAAGATGCTCCCTTTTGGTTGCCAAACATGTCAATAGTACTCTATTTTCCCTCAGAAATGTCAGCACAGAGCAAGATGAAGCCCAAATTGGCAGCTTTAAAAATGGATTTTTCAGAAAACCTGTACTGTAGTCCCAAACTGAGTATAATCACAAATGCTAATGCTTAACTATTTCTCAATACACAGTTTCAATAAAACCAGTCTTTGCCACGGGAAAGGATCTGAGCGTTTCTTTTGTGGAGACAAAGTTAACTCTGCAATAGTGCTCTTTTGTTGCATTTGATATAGTCATATATAGATAGATATGTATTACTGGCGTATACTTATAAACACCTAAGCTTGGTAGCATGCAAATGAAATAACAGAGGCAAGTAAACTGCATCTCACTCTTGTTACCACAGCACCGAATGTGCTGCTGATTATAAGTGTCCATAATTTCTGGAAGAGAAAAGCTCTGCTGGGTGAAAAGTCTGTCTGTCCTGGACTGAAATACTGTTGTTGCAGGGGCTGAAAGCAAATGTTTCTATTGCAGAGAACAAAGCATGAAAAGATGTCTTACGATGGGTGATTATTGTCACTGGCTTCCAGTGAGAAAGCTGGAGGGAAAAACAGGCCTATAGGCCGAAGGAAATAAAGATGCAAGTTCTTGGAAAGGCAGTCCAGGGCTGACCCAGCTTTCGGGAGCAAATGCTGGGGGAAACTCTGAAGAGTGCCATTTAATGCAAGACCACCACACCCCAAGTAAAGAGGCCATCTCCTCTTCTCAGAAAACTCCTTTTTCCGAGTCTCTCTTAAGCTCTCCCCAAAGCCCAGGAATCTTCTTGACACAGATGCATGGAGCTCACAGCTGCAGCTACGTGACATATGGTCTCACTAGTGCTGCACTGGTGCTGGTGCTTTTCCTACAGTCGTACAGTAACAGCCCGCCTAGAGACATGAATCACAGTTCACCCTTGACTACCATGCCTGAAAAACAGGTCCACTTCATCAGCTATGCAATTCCTTCACAGGCATGGAGCCTCCCCATGGTGCCTCTTGAGATAAGCTTACTGCCCTGATCACAGTGAACTCTCGGTTCAGCAGGGTTTTCTCCAGTTCAGTAGCACTTACGGAGAAAATTGACAGAACTGAGTCAATGGGTATACAGAAATGTATGTACTACAGCTCCCTGAAAATAAGCCTCAAAATTATAAGTGTCCATGGACAAAAATCACATGCTGGACGAACTGAAGGGTGGTGGTAGTGAGTAATTTGGTTGCAAGCTCTGTGTTTGTTCAAGAAAAGCACCAGAAGTATGTTCACAGTATCGGTACTCATTTTAAATGAGCTTACTGTTTCAGGATAAAACAGCACAGCAGGTCATGAAACCAAGGAAAGGCTTAGGGAGGACACAGTATCCTGGCTGATGATTTTTTAAAAAGATGTAAAAATAATAATTGATTATAAAAAAGACAGAATATTTTTATAGAAAAAAGGCTTGGTGTCTTTTTTCCCGTCAGCTCCCAAACCTGTTGGTTTCTAGTCCAGAAATTATGGTTCTCGGTTGTAACATATTCCTATTGTATTGCTTGGTGATAAGAAAGAGTAAACCCGCAGCCTCTATCCTACATACAAATACAAAGCACAAGAATAAATACCACATTTCTTTTCCTAATCGTCAGCTTACAAAACTGGTCAATACTTTGCAATTGTGACTCATGCAAATACCATGTTGGGTCAAATTTTAATATCACAAATACTGCATTAATTCAGTGCCTTATTTTTATATCCCCTTTCGGAAAAAAAAAAAAATAGCACTCACCCCTATAGCTGGTAAACAGCCGTGGAGAAAATAATCAGTACACGCACTGCCATACACTTTCTGGTATGCCAGCCTCATGCACTCATCCTCTCTCTCTCTCACACACACACACACACACACACCCACACACACACACACACATCCACACTAATCCTTCACTGCTGATCCCAAGCCTAAGCAATAACTAAAGGCTCTATGGTTTGCTTGTAGCGCTGAAAACACTGGCTGAACGGCTAAAATAATATTTTCTTCCCTTGTCTGCTCTTCCTCGCTCATTCCTTCCAACTCATTATGCCCTTTAGCTTTTTTGTTGCCTGGAAACGTGAAGACTTCCACAAAGCACTCTACTCCAAAGGCTTTTTACGTCATATAAATATAGTTGAAGACATAACTATCTTTCTTCTTTATTTCATACCTCTTTCTAGGCCAGAGTCTGGCTTAGTTCATTTATTGCCTCATTTAAAAATTAAATGTCCTTTATTTGTATCTCTTTCCCACTACCTTTCTACTTCAAATTATCCATCTTCAAAGATTTTAGACATATGCCATTCTTTTCCCTCCCCACCATCAAAAAATAGTTGTCATCCGCTAAATACAGATTTTCTACTTAGAAACTTTGTTGTGTAAATATGCTCTGAGAACCTGGAGTTCAGGTGATATTGCAAGCATATAGGATCCTAAAGCTAAGGTAATCCATTTGGCTTAGCTCTCATCCCCATCTATTCCACTCCTAAATTGTGATGGCTTGTGTTTGCAACACAAGGACTGTTTGACTGAGTTTGCTGGATTGTACATTTGCAGTAACTGCCTCCCTGTTTGTTGGGTTTTTCTTGTTTTAAATAGATAAATTACTAGAAAGGGGAGCAGAACCCATGCNCCCCAAGGGCTCCCACCCCCTGCACCCTCTCCACTGCACTACTTCAGAGGGGAGATGGAGGGAAGAAGAAGGGGCTATTTTCTAGGTGTGTTTTTCCTGTAGTTTTAGGATTGCCAGGAGCTGGATCATTTCTGTGTCTATGTGCATCGAGTTTGTTGTGTATTTAATAAATATTGGACTAAAATGCTGCTGCTTTCATGGTGGGGTTTTGTGTTTGCCTTTTTTTTTTTTTTTCTCTTTCTTCCTTTCTTTCTTTTTTTGTTCCGGCATGTCTGGTTGCTGTCTTTACACTGCCNGCTGGATTGTACATTTGCAGTAACTGCCTCCCTGTTTGTTGGGTTTTTCTTGTTTTAAATAGATAAATTACTAGAAAGGGGAGCAGAACCCATGCCCCCAAAACCCAACCCAATCCCAAACCCAACCCTTCAGTCTCCTCAAAGAAATAGAACAGAGGGCAGTATCTTTGTGTTTTGTGGCTGGATAAGAGTACGCCGAATTAACGCTGATGGTCTTGGTGCAGCGGCTGTGGGAGGCGAAGGAACTGCAGGAGGTTCTGGCAGGAGCTGCTGGGGGACTGTGATCCCAGGGGCAAAGTGGGGCTGGCAA